>VZRX01016073.1:26829-63450 GCA_013398075.1 Notiomystis cincta | reverse complement strand
CGCCCTCACTTGTCCTCGTTGTCCGACATGTTGCCCGCCCGGCGCCCCCTGCCCCGCACTTCCGGGCGCCACTTCCGGGTGCTGCCGTGACGCTGCCGGAAGTTCTCCCGCGCCGTTGCCACGGCGACCGCGGCCGCTTCCCGCGCCGCCCGTCCCGCCCGTGGTGATGGAGGCGGCGGGGACCCCGGGCCGCAGAGGGGGCCCGGCGGCGGGCAGGCCGGTCCGCTACAGCCCAGGCACGCAGGAGCTGCTGAGAGGTAACGGCTGCTCGCGGCGCCGGGGTCTGGCTCTGACGTGAGCGTCCCAGCGCGGTCCGAACGCCGCCCGGGCTGGAGCCTCCCGAACCCGCATCTTGCGTTTCGGGTTAGGGTTGTGAACGGCGGTGGCGCCAGGGCGGGTTCCCCGGCCCGGCTCTGCTGCCCCTTCACCGCCGCGTGTTTTTCAGCGATGATGGAGGAGTTGCAGCTGACGCATTCCCAGAAGCGATACCTGATGGACTATGTGAAACGTGAGTGAGGCCCCCTGGCTCTCCTGCCCGCTGCGGGGCTGCCCTGAGGAGCTTTTGCGCCTCGGCTTGAGACGGGAGCATTCGCCCACAGTGCTTTGAAAGAGCAGCTGCTGACACACGGGGACGAACGGGGTGAGGAGTCCCCACGGGTCAGCCCGGAAACAAGGTGCAAGTTGTGACTTGAACCAAAATCTGTCTCGTGCCCAATGACCAGGGTGAGGCATCTGTGGCACTGGGGTCTTCGTTTGTGATGCTCCTGTGGATCTGCTGGCAGTGGGCCCCTCTGTCTGATTTGCTGTTATTTTTGGCTCATTCCCCAGAAGGAGATGCCCTGCCCTTTCAGAGATTCCCCTCATCCAGCAAAGAGCCAGTGCCTGCCTCCCACCCAGCAGCCTGTAGGCCACCCAGGCTTCCAGCCAGACCTCTTCTCCGACCTGCCAGGGTGTGCCAGGCAGGAGATGCCTACACCCGAGAGAAATTCAAGCCAGAGCCCACACGTAAGTGAGCACACTGCCAATAAACACGTGGTGGTGCCTGGAGCCTCTCCTCCTCCTGTCCATCCTTGCCTCCATCTCAGCAGTGGCAGTGTGTGTGAATTGCTCCACATCCCCATGCTCTCAGTCTTCAAAGATGCTTTAGAAATGGATCTCTGAGGGAACATCTGCTGTAAGTGCCCACTGACTCCTGCCCACCAGCTCAGGGGGTGACAGGTGATGGGGACCTGCACAGGCCTTGAGTAGGAACGGAGCACTACATGATTTTCTAGCACATAAATGTGCCCCACACCTCTGAAGTTGGTTTGGTGGGCTCTGTACCCCCATGTGGTGCTTGCACACAGTCCAGGGATGGACTGACATTAACATAACACCTCCTCTGGCACAGCTAGCAGGGAAGCACTGTGGTCAGGCTCCTCCATGAGAAGACATTCTGGTAATAATTTTTTTTTTTTCCTTTGGCATTCACAGGAGATTTGGAAAAGGAGAAGAGAAGACTTCAAAACATCTTAGCAACAGGGAAGGATGAGGTGGAGCATGAGGTGGAGCAGGTGCTGGCTCAGAAAAGGGAAGAGGAGGTAGCTGAGCCCGACCGGTTTGAAGAATGTACGTCTTCTTGTCCCCCCAGGAGGGAGGCAGGCAGGAGGCTGGGGAGCTGCTCCCTTCTAGGCCTGGGGTGGCAGGAACATGAAGCCCATGACAGGAGGAGAAAGAAAGCCCAGATTGCAAGAGAAAGGACTCACTGCTGTGCCACTCTGACCCAACCACCCTCAGAGAGCTTACACTGCCGAGGTCTGCTGGCAGATATCTCTCTGGGCTGCCCACACAAAATGCACCCTGCTGGCATGGCAGTAGCCTAGGGATGTGCAGGGATAGCTGGGAAGCAAGCTCAGGTTCTGCTGGTCCTTTTCCCAGCAAGCATGACTCAACAGAGACCAGGTCACTTGACAGCCTGACTACAGTTTGGGCTGTTCCACCCCAGGATCACTGCAGTTATAGTAGCAAAGCTTAAATGTTAAGCAAAATTTTAAACAGTGGAAGACTTTGGCCTGCAGAGTATACTGGGATAGCAAAACCCTGCCTAATACCTCTCTGTGCTTGAATCTTCCATGTGTGTACAGCCCTGCCAGCCCTTTGCCAGCCAGGGCAGCACTAGGGAAGGGGTGCTTTGGTCCTTGCTGCAGGGAGCCAGTGCAGCTGGTTTCACACGTGCTTGGTAGCCTCCAACACTTGCACAAGCTGAGTGTTGTCCTTGACACATCTGTGATGGGATTTGGGTCAGCTGGCTGCAGGTCTGTGCTGCAAAGCAGCAGCTGATGACCCATGCCTGGTCTTGGATGGTTGCAGTCACTGGGTGATGTGTTTCAACTAATGAACCTCAGTAGCTGGTTCTGTCTCCATCCACAGGCTGATGAAATTGCCCACAAGCAAAAGAGAATTGTCTACACAAAGAAAGCCAGAAAACTACTGCTGCTGGGAGTCAGGGAGTAGTAAGAAGTTGGGCAGAAGGGATATCTCCCATTATGTAAGGGGCTACTGAGCTATTGTGATGACATGCTGAGCAAGATGAGTGTTACAGCAGATACCACTCTGCCCTGATGGGACCACTGCTCAAACAGAACTAGGAAATGGGAGGTTCACATCTAGACAGAAATGTGTTTCTTGCCTTTTGGCTGCACAGTTCTTTCTCTTATCCATCAGTGATGAATGAAATTCAAGAGAGGAAGGAATTCCTGGAAGAGATGGAAGCTCTAGGACAGGGCAGGAAGTATCAAGGCATCATCCTCACTGAAATCTCACAGGTATGAGAGGGCCTTGGCTGAACAGTGCATGGAGGGAATCCCGTGTGTCAGAGATCATAAAGCAGAGTCTTCTCTGATATCTGAGCAGGGAAGGGGGCAGAGCTGCTTCCCTTCATGGCACAGCTCAAGTGTGAATTTGGGGAATGGTGGATAGCAGGTTTTCAGCTTTCTTTCCATCTCTGCATGTAACTTAATCAGGGAAATAGAGTTTTTGTTCTTGAAATTGGCAAAAGAAGGAAAAAACAAACTGCTGGCTTTCTCCTTGTTCATCTCTTCCCCTTTGTACTTTGCAGAAACTGCATGAGATGGAGATCATTGACAAGAAGAGAAGTGAGGAAATGAGAAATATCATGACAAAAGCCTTCCCTGTTGAAAACAAATCCAATCTCCAAGACTAGGCCAAGGGCAAAACACAAGTGCAATTTGCTCCCACCTATTCTTCCCAGACTCAGCATCAGAGGCTGGTCTGTGTCTGTTTCCAAAGAGGGGGCAGCACCATCTGTTGCCTGAAACTAGAAGGCAGGACCAATTTGTACATAAACAGTGACAGAAGTTGTAAAAGCCTTCCCACACACTGGATCCCTTCTTGCTCAATAATATTAAAGACAAGAAAACACATAGCAATGGCTACCAAAACATGAGAAAGCAGAGCCTTCTTTTGCCTGTGCAGTGCCTCAGAGTACAGCAATCCCTCCACAGAAATGTCATTCCTTGCCCTCTTCCCAGAGGTGGAGGTTTCTCATGACAGCACGATGGTAACACACGCTGCTCCCACACCTGTAACCTGCTCACTCCTGGCCCTGTGACTGGGAGTATCTGTGGGGGAAGATGCAGCTGTGTGGCCTTGCACAGTCACAAGCCCCTGGCATTGCTGCAGGTCACTGCCACTGTGACCTGCAGCATCAGCAAACCTCTGGTGGCAGCCCACTGGGCAGGGGCTCAGCTGTGCCAAGCAGGGACAGGGGGTTTCAGCCCCGTGCCTGCTGCTCTTTGCTGTGGGCTGGCTGTGATTGTTTTGGTTCCTGAAAGCATGGTATGCAGAATAGCCACTGGCTTCCCACAGAGCCTGGAAATGCTGTTTGCTCCCCTCCTACATACCTGCACCTCTGTCCTCCAGCAGGCTGAAACGTGAGGCCCTGCTTTTCCTCTGAAAATCCCTGCATGAAGTTCAGTTTCTGATTTCCTTCAGATCCCATCCTCTGCTTCTTAGCAATATTCAGCTACTTTCCAAAGCCAAGGCAACATGCCCTGGCCCTGGGACAACAGGAGTGCACAAAGGAATCAGAAACCTAATCCACAATCACTTTTTAAATCCAATGTTTCTTTTATTTCTGTTCAGGTGAATGGAAGTCATGGAGTTAGTACAGTATAATTTACAAATCAAACTTCTGACCGGGCACAGGGCCAAGGGGTGTCAGGCTGCAGCGATCCCAATGGCCTTTGGCAACAGTGATGTGACAGCAGGCTCTAAAGCAGATTTGTTTCTCCTCAGAGAAGAGTTGTGCTTTGGGATCTCCCCTGCCCTACCACTGCTCCTCATCAGCCTGCTGGGTATGGCAAGGGTGAGATGGCATTACCAGCACAGGGCTGAGCTGGCCAGCTCCCAGCCACGGGGGCCACGCTGGGACTGAGGAGGGGCTCGGGTCCCTCTGGTTCTGGGAAATGAGGATCCCTCTCCAGAATGCTACACCAGCCACCTTGCAAGGCACTGCTCTGAGAGCATTTTGGCTAAAGCCTGTAGGGTTTTTAGAAGAGACTGCAGCAGATGGCTCAGGGCTGGTTATGTCTAATTTGCTAATGAGAAGGCATGATGAACAGCTGACCAACCAAACACCCATGAAACTCTAATTCAGACAGATCCAATAATTCAATAAATAAATCATCATCTTGGAAGAGAAGGCAGGAAACAAAAATGGAAGGAAGATGGGATGGTTGGAAGAAGACTGCCCCCACCATTCCCTCTTCTGATGTACACACACGCACACACATGACAAATAAAATAAGGGATTTAAAGTTTTAGGATGGGTTTGAATTCATCTAGTAAAGGAGCAGTAAAAAATAACCAGCCACATCTGCACTCTTTTAAAGTGTACACAGATGAAGCTGGGTAAGGGTCAGTTGTGACAGTGCCTCTCTCCCCTGCCGCTCAAGGGTGGCACTGGTGAGCAGGGACACCAAGCTTAGTGCCCCTTGCTGGCACTCAGTCAATCTTGAGCTTTTCTGCCCTTGCCTGGGAAAGGAGCAGGTCCTCCCTGCCCAGGAAGGCAGCAGAACCAGCAGTGTTTAGCAGCAGTGGGGTTCCTGAGTAGGGCATGTGAGCTGTGTCCTAGCAGCTGCATGCCATCCCCTTGGGTCCTCAGCCTTGGGACAGAGCCCACCCACCCCTGGTGCTCAAGGGAGGGGACAGCTCAAAATAAATAGGGCATCAGTTGTTTTTTTGGCTATGGCTCTAGAGCCTTGTGATGCAGGAGTATTTTCTTAACCTTTTAGTTTAGGCCAGTAAAACCCAAAGGATCCTGATTCTAATGTCAGTTTTCTCCTGAAGTTAAAAATAGGACAGAAAAGGGACAGGAGTGGGCACACAGGGAGGGACAGGGAGGTCCAGTCCCCTCCTGGCAGAAGTCAGAGGCACATGGAACTGTCACAGTTAGAGCGGGAGAAGGGGCAGGGTGCAGTTAGTGCAAGTTTTCCCACAAACACGAAACTCCTTTGCTTGTTCTCAGTTAATGACAATTGGGTAACATATCTGAAAAGCAAATCCATCTTCTCCCCACCTCGCTAGCAAGGCTTCACAGAGGGGACAGTCATGCTCCCCCACAGCCCTGGGAAGGGGAGGGCTTTGGTCATTCTCACCCACTCTGGGCTGAGGGCTGGCATCTCCCTGGGGCAGCAGCTCCGGTGCCTGGGGAGGGAGCAGGGGGAGAGGCGAGCCAGGGCCACGGAGAGGCGAGTCGGGCTTCCCTCCCACTGCTGGTGTTCCCCTGCTCTAGCTTTTCTCCTTGGGTGACTTGCTCTTGGAGTCATGCTTGTTGCCCAGCAGCTTAAGCACCTTCATGGGCTTGAATTTGCCTTTCTTCTTGTTCTCAGTCTCCGTCTCCTTGTGGAATTCTGGGGTTGCAAGGGGAGGTTGTTACTGTGGGATGTCAACAGTTGTACAGACACACAACAATGGGCGAGGCTGAGAGCCATGAATCAAAGCCCTCCACTGCATGCACATTTTCTCTGGTAACAGGGTGTGCAGCACAACTGTGCCTCTAACTTTATTGGCCCTCCAGGGAGATCTCCCCAGATTCAAGCTCTCTGGCACACTATTTCATGAATGGCTCGTGCTGCCCCTTGCTGGGGTCAGCAGTGAAAACATCACTCCAAAAAGCTTCCCATTTGTTTCTTACCTTTCCTTTTAATCATGGCTTCCAACATTTTATCCTCCTCCTCTTCTCTGAAAGAAAGAATGGCAAAGAGGTCAGGAATTCAGCCCCAAAAACAGCTGCTGTATTGTTTGAGGCTAGAGAGTCTCCTACTTAGAAGCCAGAGGGGCAGATCCATCACTGCCTTGTGAGCATTTGCTATCAGCAGGATAAATCTCACATGCTGCACGTGCTGTCCTGTCTTTCCCACACAAAGCATTCAAAGAGACAAGGATTGGGAAGCCTGGGAAAGACATCAGCAACATGGACATCTTGGGACACCCCCACAAGGCACTCATGTGGTGCTGAGTCAGACAGGCTGTGCTTTTCTCCCCAGCCCACCCCACTCCTCACTCACCTCTGCCGGTCCTCATCCAGGCAGTTCACAATGGCATTCCTCTGCTCAATGATGGTCACCAGCTCCTGCATCAGCACCTTCTCCCTCCCTCGGTCCTCGTCCGTCCAGTCCTTCTCTACCCAGCCAAACCCCAAGGAAGGACAGGTAATTGCATGGTTGAAGGAACACTTGAAATTCAGAGCTTCAGGGCAGAGATCTTCAGCACAATCCCCTCTACCCTGCCATGTTGTAGGGCCTAGCAGTGCTGCTGGGGACAGAGCCCTGTGTGTGGTATTCCATGGGGACAAAAGGAGCATGTCCCTGCACAAGGCTGAGACATGCTCTGAGATGGGACAGAGCCTCTAGAGCCAGCTGATTGCCCTGGCATCCCTACAGATCTGCCTCTCTTCACCTGAGACCCACCTAGAGAGAGGGGAGGTGATGCCCAATGAAAAAATGATCCTTGTGTGTCCCTTCCAACCCAGGATAGTCTATGATTCTATGAAAAAGGGGTAAGCACACCCAGAGTGGTGCTTTACCTGGCTTGTTGAGGAGGCACCGCAGTTCATACTCCACATCTGACTGCCGCTGCTCCAGGTTCTGCTGCTTGAAGCTGCAAGGGAAGGGAGAGATGTTGGGAAACACTGCAAGGCTCCAGAGAGGCAGAAAGCACAGGGTGAGCTTGGAAAGAACCATCAAGGTGCTGATCTTGTCCTGTATAGCCAGGGAGCCAAGGACCAGTAAGGAGCAGCCCTGGCTGCTCAAGGCCTTCCTGAAGTAGATGCTGCAGAGGCTCTGGTGACATGCTGTGGGTCAGTTCTCAGTGCATCTGCACAGATTTGCATGCCCTGACTCCCTCCCTTTTCTAGGCAAGGAGGCCCTGCCAGGATCTGTCCTGGAAGAGCTGTTTCAGGAGGGCTGAGAAAGGGTTCCCCAAGAGAGAGTCAGTGCCTCCTCACACACCTGCCCACACTTACATGTAGATGAGCTCCGACTCGTGCCGCACCAGCATGTGCTTCTCATGGATGAGTTTGAACCAGTCCACAAGCAGACTGTCCTCAGGGTTGTCTGCCAAGCAAAGGGACAATTCAGAGCCATTCCCAGCCCTGGCAGATCCCATCACTCTGCAGCAGGCTGGGCTCTGCCAAGCCAGGGGAGGGGCACTGGGCTAGAACCAACCCAACCTCGGCCTATTTCTGAGTCCCAGAGAGACCCTAACTCTTCTCCCACCGTTTCCATTCTAAGAACATCTCCATGTTTGGGGTATGGTTGTGACCAGTCTTGGAAGCCAAGACAGCCTCTTGTGCTCTTCCAACCCCAGCATCAGCAGGGAGGAAACCACTGTTGCTATCCCCTGGAGATGTTGGCTGGAGAGAGGGCAGCCCTAGGGTCTGTCCTGCCCCACACCCACAGACAGCGCACCCCACACACCATTCTCAGCGCTGCGAAGTTTTTCCTCCAAGGCCACCCCACGGTGCTCCAGCTCATCCAGCTGATGCTCAATGGCATCCATCTCTCCATAGATGTCTTCCTCAGGGATGTACTGATCTGTCTGCACCTGCCAAGCCATAAATCAGAGACTTTCATTACCACCAGACTCCGGTTTCCAGGGGTAACCCAAAGGCTGGTCAACATTAACAAGGGCAGGGGGACAACAGAAATTCCATCTAAGTGTGGATCTGAAATCCCCATCCCACTCTGCAGCAAAGGAAGACCATGGTGCTTTGATGACCAGGGTGTAGCCTACACACCCTCTCCCTGCAGCCACAGCCACCTGCTGCAATCCCTGCCCACGCATGCATCAGCAGGGTGCCTGCAGACTGCTACAGCCCTGGGGACAGCACAGAGCCAGCTTTGCCCTCCTTGCTCCTGAGGGCCCTTTTACCTTGCGTTTGATCAGTGGGAAGCCGTGGCCCGGTGCAGGAGGACGAACAGGCTTGGAGCCCTTGGGAGGTTTCTTTGATGAGGGGGAGGCAGCAGGTGATGGCTTCCGATTGAAGGGGTTCTCTTTGCAGGAAGACTGGAGAGGATGGATGGAAGCAGATACATGAGCACCCAGGAGAGGGAAGGGATCCCAACAGGTGGGAATGAGCTGACAGGGCAGCACTAGGGTTTGTCCTGCCCCACACACAGGAAGAACACAGCACTCATTTCCACAAGCATCTAGTCAAAAAACCAGCTGTGCTCCTCTTTGATATCAGTTTCCCACTGCTATCAAAGCACTGATATCACAAGCATGTTGAAATATTTTCCTTTGTGGTTCCGTTCCTATTTGTTCAGACTACATGACATCTTGCCTCTTCTCTAGCACATGGGGTAGGCAGAGTACAAGCAGAGCCCCCATTTAACACAGACCTAAAGCTTGTTTTCAAGGGGTCACACACCAAACCTACCAAAGGGGTGAGCCTGGACTCACAGTCCTCCTGTGATCAAGTGATGGATGGGGAAGAAAAGCCCTGTGATCTGGATGGGAGGAAGGTCATCATCTCACCTTCAGCTGTGGTTTGGGTGAGGAAGATGTCTTGGGGCTCCCAGCACCCCCATCTGAAGCCAAGAGGATGGGTGTAGGGCTAGCCCCAGCCGGAGGCTTGGGAGGCAGCCGGCTGGGGCTGGTCTTTAGGCTGCCTGTGGAGATGCTCCTGCTGGTGTGCAGGGTGCTGGGCTGTGTCTCCCCACTGAGGCTGGCCAGCTCGCTGGAGGAGGAGAAGGAGGAGTTGGTGGAGAGGCTGGCTGGGACAGCAGGGCTGTCACTGGAGGAGACGCTGGCCAGCGGCGCATCAGCGCTGGAAGTCTTGGCTGCTGCTGGCATGTGCACAGTGGGCTCGGAGGAGCTTTTGGGCACCGAGGCCTCATCGGTGTCTCCCAGCACCTTGGCTGAACTCTCAGAGTTGATGCTCTCGAGGCTGAGGGCTGGAGATGGGGTGGAGGATGATGGCTCCGAGTGTGACAGCCTGGAGATGGGGTGGTGGGCTGCAAAGCAAAGGGAGAGCTCAGGGAGGAAAGAAGAGACAGCTGGGAATGAAGGGGAGGGCAGCATACACTGGAGACAGGGCTCAGCACAAAGTCTTGCCTGCAAATGCTGTGCTCCAGGGGGTAGGGAGGACATGGCTAATGCAAGCTACTGCAACCATCACTGCATAAAGGCCTGGCCTGCCAGGGTGATGCAGAGGCACCAGGGAAGGGAGAACCTCCAAGGGGATGCCCAGAGGCTGCAGAGGAAGGATAAAGGAGCGGGAGGAAGCTCACCTAGCGGGGAAGCATTGGGGGCTCGAGGAGCTGGCCGCTTCTTTGCCTTTGGACTGCTGGTGGGAGTGATGCCATACCAGGGGTGGAGAGGCTTGGCAGCCGTCTCGCTCTGCTCCTGCTCAGGTGGGCTCTTTTGGGCATCAGCACTTTCCACTTCCTCCTCATCCTCTTCTTCAAAGGGGTTGTATGGTTTGGGCTCTGTGGTATCAGACCTGCTCTCCTCACTCCTGGCTTTCCCCACCTCCTCCCCATCCTCCTCCTCTGAAGTCCTACTTGGAGCCTCATGGCTGTTGCCTGGGGGAGGAGGGGGAGCTGGCTTCTTCTTGGGCTCTGCTTGCACTAAGGCCATCCATGGTGGGTCCTTGGCTCTTGCAGCAGCTCCACCACTGGTAGAAGAGAAAGAGAAACTGAGGTGGCAGAAACAAGGTGGGGAGGAACTTAGCCCTTGGAGGAAAACACAGATGGAGCAGGATGTCTCCCATGCAGAAGCAGCTTTCTCATCCAAGGATGGCCCTAGGGTTTCCCAGACACAGTGTCTCAGTCTGTGGGCAAACCTATGGGCCTTAGGGAAACATATCCTGTCTGACTTGCCTGCTGGGCCCAGTGTTTTGGTGTCTGAATATTGCAGCCTCCGTCTGCTAAGTAGTGATAAAGGCTGAGCTTCATAGGCCTAGCCGGTCTTCCCTCCCCGACACCCTTCCCAGGACAAACCCTCCACAAGGCAGACAAGTGTCCCCTTCTCAGCACCCCCAAGCAGGGCCATTTCAGAAGGCATTTGGCAATCTGCCTGTGCCACAGAAACACCTTTCTGAAATCCTCAAACTCTTTACAATAAGACACAAATGCCCTGGGAGGTATGGGTGAACACTGTCAGTCTGACCATGCTGGGCTAGCATCTATTAGAAAAGGGACCTGGTCAAACCCTACATCCTCCTAAGAGCAGGAGCTGATGGAGGTGGGAGAGAAGATCACAGCTGTGCTGTCTCCAGCTTGCTTTGGAGTTTTCAGGGGGTCTGCAAACAGAGGGACGTACCGATCAGAGGAGCAGGGTCTCCCTCGAGGTTTTGGGACAGGGGGGCTGGGTTCAGGTACCCGACCTAGAAAGACACAGTCAGACTGTCACAACACCAAGAGGATATGAAGAAAGAGGTTAAATCAACATGAGGCACCTCTTAGATATCTTCCCACAGGAAGGTGGCTATTCCCACTCACTGAACACCTCATGGCATTTCTCCCACAGTCGATGCAGCCAGCTAACCCCAAACCTCCTGTTTGCCTTTTTCTCCCCACTTCACCCTGAAAGTTTCATCTGGAGAAGTGATATGCCCCTCTGTCCCCACACCTGAAACTCCTCTAGCTCTACCATCTTCCCTCCACATTGGCAGCAACCTTTGGAGAGCTCTGGGGAAATACAAGGGAGCAGACAGGGAGGAAAATTAGTACCGCTCTCCTTGCTATGGGGATGGCTGGCAACTGCTGGCAATTAAAGCCCAAGATTTGTTTGGAGGCAGAAGAGTGTCAGGCTGCAGAGAGGGAAGAGAACTCAGGCAACCACCTGAGCCACTGAGGATGTGGGGGGTAACCCTGCCACCACAGTGCCCTCTTACCGTTCACCATGCCGGGCCCACACTCGCTGCCCTCGCCCTGCAGGGTGGACCTGGGCCGGGGGACAGGGTGGGAGCTTGGAGGGGAGAGGGCATCAGTGGCCTTCCTTGGGGCAGGGGTGGGACGTGAGTCTCTGAGCCGTCCATCCAGTGAGCTGGCTTTGTCCTGGGTGAGCCCTGCAGGCTTGCTGGGGATTGGAGGCCTGGGGGGAGTTTGGGAGACAGGTGTCCCACTGCCAGGGTGAGCAGCGGGCGTCGGTGTCTCTGCTGTGCTGGCTGTGCTGTCCTTCTCCACTGGGCCAGCAGGGCCCTCTGCAGGCACAGGGGTCTCTGCCACGCTCTCCTGGGAGTCACCATCATCCTTCCCCACCTCTGCTCCTGCGTGGAGGGCATTCTCTCCCATGCTGTCAGCCCCAGTCTCAGTTCTTAGCTCTGGTGACTGTCGGTCTGGGCTGGGTCTCCTCTCTGCCTTCCCGCTCACGGCCAATTTACCACGATGCTGCGTGCAGACAAAAGTCCCTGCCTCTGGCCCAGGCTTGTATGACCCTGGGAGCAGCGTGCTGGAGCATTCCTTACACCTGCCAACAAGAAGAGAGAGCACCATGAGATGGGGGACACCATCCTGCCCTTCATGGAGGGCAACACATCTGGAAGACCCTTGTAGGGACATGGAGTTAGTTCTTATCCCTGCTATTAAATCCTAGAGTGCCCTTGGGGAAGTCATTTGGGAAAGAAGAGAGGTAAAGAAATGTAACCAGACCACTGTAGGAACCCATGGCAAGTTGACAACTCAAATACTGCATGCATTTGGGTTCTTCCTTCATCTCAGAAAGGATTTAATAGGTGTGGAAAGGTGACAGATGGTACTGGGAAATGGTGTGGTCTCCAGACTTGGAATGAGGGGAGGGATCAACCATTCACAGGCATGCAATAGTGAATTTCAACTGGAATTAGGGAGCAACTGGTTCAGAACTGGCACAGGGAGGCTACGGGCTGCCTTGTGAGGGCCAAGGGTCCAGGCAGGTTAAAAAACTGTCAGACACAATTGTTTGTAAAACAACCACTCCCCAACTCTTATTATTAAATAAAATTATATCACTTCCAACTGAGGAAATTACTACATTGGAGGCTTCCAGAGTATTCATGAGAAGGAGCACAGAAGCCTGGCCTGGTCTCATGCTCAGCCTCAGTAATGCTGACCATGGCATCCAGCTGGGTCACAGCATCTGGCTGGAAGGACCAGGGCATTACACAGCAGGGCCATTCTTACACTCTGCCTTGCCTGTTGAAATTGGGTTTATACCTTCCCTGTCCTTCACTGTCTGCCACATCTCCTTGGATCATCCACTCTTCCCCCACTGAGCCTCTAAATGCTTCCTAATGAAGCTCTCCAGGCACAAGTGTGACACTGGCAACCAAGTCAGTCCTTCTCCACCTGGGAAAGGAGGTGGATAGCATACATGTAAGACAGCCAAAGGCAAGGGACTGATCAAGCACTCCCATGAAAATCAAGCTTGTTCCTTCTTGTCTGAATACCTAGTGCTTGCAGCAGCTGGCTGCCCTACACTGCCAGCAGATTATTTTGGCAAGGAATTCTGCTCTGGGCATCCAGTTGGCTGGGATTTCCTTTGAAATAGACAGCAGAAGTGTGAGGACATAGGGACTCTAGAGAAGAAGGAGTGTGATGAAATGAAGAGGTGGAAAGCTCAGACAAGGGGAGAAAGCAGTTTGTTTTGGGTTTATCTCCATCAGCCCACAAGAACCACTGCCGCAGGACATTTCTGACCAAACACCGTCCATGAATCAGCATGGGAAAAAAAACCAAAACAGAAAATAGACAAGAAGAGAATCAGGAGGCAAAACATTTGGAATGAAATTACAGGGATCTCCCTGCTCAGCCTGGAGGGTCATGAGCTGTACCACGGCAGACATCTCCTACTCCTGGTCCATGAGGAGAGTGGGAATGGTGCACCTGCACCCCAAAACTGCTGCTTTTGTCCCAGCTGCAGATGGGAAGCCTGATGGGCCCCAGCTCAGCTCCCCTCCTGCGATGCTGTTCCTATGGCACATCCCCAGTTGGCTTAGGCAGGTGGATGAGGCCTCCAACATCTTCCCAGTGGCTCGATTTTTCTGTCCTCAGATGTCAGCTCTTGTCCTGTGGCCCACAGGAGAGATCTCATTCCTTCATCATCAGAGCAGGGAAAGCAAAGTGAAATGATTTCACAGGTGCTGCAGGTAAGAACCTGCACTCAGGGAGTAACCACAGAGCTGCTGACGTGTAAACCCTCATTCCTCACTTTGTTAACAGTCTGCAGCTCTCCACACGCTCCCTAGGAGCTCAGCACCACCCAGGCAGCATGGAAGCCTGTATATCCAGTTGAGGATGTGGAGTGTAGGTGGAAGGAGGTCTGTGGGATGATGTCATGGCTTAGACCTCATTGGAAAGTGAAGGGAGGTGGTCCTGGGTAGGCAGGTGGTAAAGGGGCAGAGCATCCTTGTTTATGGAGGTGGGAGAAGCTCAAGAGGCTGGGATTCCAAGTAGGAAGTGGGGAAGCACAAGTCAGCAAGGGAAGCAAGGAGTAGGGAGTGCAGGGACACGAGGGGCTAGTCAGACCTCTGGGGCAGGGGCTGGCAGGCAAATGGAACACCTTCACTCTCCTCTCCAGCACCGCTGCCCACGTTCCATGCTGCCCAGAGCGGCAGGCACTCAAGGGTGGGGTGCAGGAGGCCAGAGACCCGCAGCGTGCGAGGAGAGAGGCCGCCCAGCGGGCCTGGCCCTGACGTACCTGAAGCACTGGCGGTGGTAGAGCTTGCCCTCGGCCAGGTAGCGCTGCACCAGGTGCACGTGCTGCCGGCAGGCCGCACAGGTGCTGCTGAGCCGCGGCCGCTCCGAGGGGCACTCGTCCTGCCACACAACACAGCCGGCTCAGCACGGCGGCCACCAGCCGCCCCCCACCCCGCACGCTCTCCAGAGCAGCTGCTCCCTGGGCAGGGCCCACCGCTGAGGGGCTGACCTCAGGGGCTGGCAATGCACAGAACAGCTGCCCGCAAGCACAGGCTCGGGCTTCTTCCCAAATTAGAAGGGCCGCTCCTTGCCCCTATCTGCAGCTGAAGGGACTAATCTATACCCCATGAACCAGGGTCTTGCAAGACACTGAAAGAAGTCCCAGACAACTGCTAGAATCTGAAATAAAAGGCATCTTTTCTGCCCTTCTAGTCCCACATTCCTGCTCTTTCCTCACCTACAGGGTTATCCCCACACAGGAAGGAGAGTGTTTGTACCCTGGGTTGTTCAAGGAACCAATCTGCCCAACCTCTTGCCTGCCATGGATAAATTACAGTCCGCAGACTTATAGAGAAAAATCACTCTCTCAGCTGGATCCCACAGGGAAACAAAATCCCAAACACCCTCACACCCAAAATACACAGGCAGGCCCCTACAGAGATCCATGGCTCTGTGACAGGACTTTTCCCAACTCCTCACCCGAAGTGCAGGGGGTACCACTGCCCCAGTCCGGCTTTGAATCGAGAAACTGAGTACCTGTGGTGCTGAAGGACTCTCAACTGCAGCCACAGGCATCTTGTGGGACAGCAGAGGAGGAGAGGAGGCAGCAGTTGGGCGCTTCATAGGCGGAGGGACGCTGGCTGGAGGCAAGAGGGAAGGAGGATCAGGCATGGAGAGCAGTGGTGACTCACACCACCCATGCGCGGGAAGGGGAGGGGAAAAAAAGTAAAATCATCCAGCCTTGTGACATGGGATGAGACTTGCTGCTCCCAACACTTCAGTGCTTATTTTAGGTGGAAGAGACAAACACAATCTAATAATGGGTCAGCTGTGAGGCTGCCAGAGAGCCTGGCCTGCTGTGGATCCCCTTCTGCGACCCAGGGATACCAGCCTCCCACTGTGATTTTATTTACTCATCAAATGCTACTTGGCTTCCTTGTAATTGACTCCCTAAGCAACGCTCAAAGCCCAGAGCAGCTGGGATAGCTGCTGATGTATTGTTGTGATCCACTGGGCCCCAGGGCCTCCAGGCTGTCAGCAGGTCTGTGAAGCATCTCTTGCTGTCGGGGCCGGAACTCGCACACCAGTCCCCAGCAGAATTCCTTGGCTGGGAGACCAGCATCCCTGGAGAAGCACATACAAGTGGAAGAGATTTATCTGATGTGGCTACAGACTGAAACAGAAGAGACCTGGAGCTCTCACCTCCACCCAGCCAAAGGACGCCCAGGAAGAGCTGTGTCAGAGCTCTCAGCTCAGGGTGCAGTTGTAGGGACAGATGAGCTGAGTCCCACAGTCACTTTACATGTACCTATGTGATAAAAATTAGCTGTGGTAGATGGGCTCCTATGTAGCTTTCTCCTGTTTTAGTGGGTTAGAGCAGCTCACAAAGGGTTCTGGTGAGCACCAGGGGTGGTGGCCCAACCCAAGCTGTCAGGAATGCAGCGCAGAGGGAGGAGAAAGGCGTTTCTTTTTCCACAGCCTGAGCTGTTACATCACTCCCCACCTCTTGTGAAACCTCACCCCAATGCATCCTCTCTTCCAGGCCTTCCTCAGGGGCACCAGCAGGATGCAGGAGAGGCTCCGTGCTCCTCTCCCCTTCCCTACAAACACCGCTCCCCATTGCCACAGGAAGGAGGAAGCACAAGGTGATGCTGGGTTTCCTGTACTCAGACAGGGGCAAACTGGAAGCCAGAAGGGTGGGAGGACACTCACCTTGGCTGGGGCTGTTGAAATGGTTGTAGTACTGAGACACGTAAGTCATGATGCTGAGGCAGTCGGGGACTTTCATGGACACCATATCATTGGGATCTAGCAGGGCTGGGATGCCCAGCTCCCGCTCTGCCAACTCAAAGGCCTGCAGGAACACCACAGAGGCATTAAGGAAAGAAAACTGATGCATGGCACCCCTGATGGACAGAGGCTCCCAGATATGCTGCTTGCCTAAAAAAAGTAGCAACAGAAGCAAGGTTCCCTTCGAGTTTCCACTGATAAAAACCCCCAGTGTTGTTTTAGTTCATGAGGACACCAGCAGAGCCTGGCAGAGCCTTGGTTGGCACCACGAAGGGCCAAGGGCTGGCAGACACTTCCACTGACACAACTCTACTGAGCAGTGTCCCAGGCCCCCCCAAATGCTCTCCCCACAGAAACACTGACTTGCCCATCCTTTCATGTTCTGGGTGGCACACCTTCCCCTCCCACAATCAACAGAGCCATCCTGGCTCAACATCCAGCACCCTGCCATGCACAAGCCAGTATTTCCAGTACTTTTCTGTGTCTCAGCAAGCAGAAACTGTGATAAGAAGCACCCACCTCCTCCAACTGCATGCACAGCTACCCAAAAGGACAGAATGGAGGAGGAAAAAAGCTGTTGGAGAGTTTTCCACTTAGCAATCCACACACATTGCTGTCTCTACACTGGCCATCCCTCTGCTGAGCCAAGGGCAGCATCCCCACATTGATCTCCCAGGGAGGGGGTGCAAGACTGAAGAGAAGTAAGCCAGGAGGAGAAGATGAGAGTGGTTTGGGCACTGAATGGTGAGGTATCAGGTGCACAGGTAAAGGTACCAGGTGTGGGTAAAGACTGAAGGTACTTAGTGTCTGGGGCATGAGGTGCTGTGCAGGGTGTGAGATATAAAGAAAAGGAATTGAGAGACAAAAGAAAATGGATATTTGTAGTAACTAGGGGTGTAAAAGTGCCCCCTGTGGACATCCTGCTCTGCTCAGCCTGGCTTTAAGCCAGCTCTCTGGACTGAGTCTTGCTGACCACAAGGCTGCAGGCAGCAAGGAGTGAAGAGAGACCCCACCTGACAGGTCCTTAATAGGACAAGATACTCATTGTGTGGGTCTTGAATGGAAAAAGCTGCTAATGACTGAAAGGGCCCAACTGGTCTAGGAAAGGACATGCCAGGACACAGCTGGAGAGCCCTAATCCTGTAAATCCCAAATCACAGAATGGCTGGGGTTGAAGGAGACCTCGGAGATCATCTAGTACAAACCCCTGCGAAAGCAGGTTCACCTAAAGCAAGTGACACAAAATCACATCCAATTGGGGTTTGAGTATCTCCAGAGCAAGAGACTCTTCTTCCTCTCTGGACAGCCTGGTCCAGTGCTCTGTCACCCTCATAGTAAAAAACGTTTTTCCTCATATTCAGCTGAGGAATTCCTGTATTTCAGTTTGTTCCCATTGCCTCTTCTCCTGTTGCTGGGCACCACTGAAGAATCTGGCCTCACCCTTGACATCTGCCCTTAAAACATCTGTATGTAACATAACTCTTCTTGGGAAGGTGATGGGCCATGCCTTTCCACAGACTATCAGATGGAGCCTGCATGAATTAGGTCTTTCTCTCATTTAAAAAACAGGGCTGTTGCTGCTCTGCCCTACCACCAGCCCCTGGGGTTGTGCACCTCCCCATTCCACACTGCCTGCTTCTGCTACTGACTCCAGCTGTCCCAAGCAGGAAGGGAACATTGCAGACCAGAGTCTAGCATGACCTTCCTCTCTGCTCATGCCTGAAGTAAAACTAGCTTCCTGCTTCCATTGCCTGCAAATCTGGAACAACTGAGGTCAAAACGTTGTTGCACCATTTAAATCTTCACCTCAGAGGTCATCTTGGCAACTACTAGGACAACCAGGCTGGAAGCTGTGTTTCAGATTCTTGCCTGTTACTTTCAAGTTCTTGCCTGTTACTTACAAACACAGATTTTTCTTACACCCTTGGCACTGTCACAAATTCCTCCCACACTACATGACCTCCATCAAGTCATTCTCACATCACTTCTTCCTTCTGTGCACTGCAGAACAGGGACTTACCAAGCGATTATTCTCATAGACGTCATCCTTGGAGAGAGAATCAAAGTCTCTGAAATGAGAAAGCACAAAATACTCTCAGAAGTGCAGAGGAAAAGCGTTCCTTTGCCATCACATGTGGATTCCCAGGACAGCCAACCTTACAACAACTCAACACATAAGACCCTAGATAAACAAAACCTTGGCAAAGTAGATGTCAGGTTGTAATGGGACAAGGAAACCAAAGGGAAATTGCAATTAAAAAAGAAAGCAAGTCCCAAATGGGTGGTGACCAGGAAACAAAAATGTCATTCTTGCCTCTCCTTACCCACTTCTGCCCTTGAGATTAAAGGCTGCAGAAACACCAGGGCCATGTTTCAATTAGCACCACACACTGCTGCACCAAAGAGTGCACATCATGATCCCAAACTTGCTTTTCCAAGGCCACTGGCACAACAGTGGAGGATGGGGATACAGATCCCAGACCTCAAGAGAAAGAAGGGACAGATACAGGTGGCTCTATGAGGGTCCTTAAACAAACCTCCCTGCACCACTTCAAGGAATTTGGGGTGACACAGAAGATCTTAAACTGCACTTCTGTCCTTGCTTTCCCCCAAACATTCACAGTGCACAACAAACTGTCCTCGGCTGCAGCCTTTGGAGCTGAATGCAAGGAGCTCAGGGCACACAGAGCAACCCCAGCAGTCTCCAACCCAGGGGATTCATTTGTTCCAACCCATTTCACTTGTTCCCCTGGAGCCCTTTGGGAGTTCAACCTGGGCATGGGGACTGATTAGCTGCCTTCAGCAGGGAAGCAGAGGGCAGAAAGTTAAAGCAGTCTGCAGAGTTTCGAGAGAGGGGGAGAAATGCAGGAAGGAATTAGTTATGCCTTTTGCATGTGTGTGTGGGTATAATGTGTGAAAACAGCATCACGCTGCACTGCTTCCTGCTGCTTCCTGCCATGGATCTCAGCTTTGTTACAAAAAGCCCTCTCTGCAGCAGCCTGGTGTGCCTGCTAGCTGGATTCACAGGAGTCACAGTCCAGAGAGGTCTAGGGTCAAGCAAAACCACCCCAATGGACCACAGAGAGGTGCCAAAGCTTGGGAGATCAACAGAGAAGGACAATTCAGACCAGAGGGGTGAATGCACTCCCCACCCTGAAGGTGGTGTGCAGGATCCAGGTGAGATGGCACCACACACCTGCAGAGAGAGGCTACAGGAGCCTCCCTCCTCCATCCCCCTTTGGATTTTACTGCCTTTTCCTGTGACACCGACACAACCGCTCCGGCGCCACATGGCAGGGCAGCCAGCCCCTTGTCCAAGCCCCTCACATGCAGCTTTCCCAAAGCTGCAGAGGAAGTCCAGGATGAGCTCAGGAAGATTTTCCCGGCTGCCTGTACCACCATAAAATTACACTTCCTCCCTTCAAAAGCAGGAGGCTGCTGGTGCCGTTTCCTCACGGACGAACGGAGCCGCGGGAGCAAATGCAGCAGACATGCAGAAAGGTGGGCTGCATGTTCAGCTCTGTTTCCTTCATGTTCAGCTCTGTTACCTTCATGTTCAGTTAGGGTTAGGGTTACCTTCCTGAAAGCTCCTATGAATGCGTGCACAGAGCTCAGACTGCTCCAAACACCACGACTTTTCCTTCGCTACACGCTGGTGAGCAAAGGCTTCAGCTGCAGCCTCTGCTTTGATGTCAAAACCACTGACATTTTTGTAATTATAAGTAGCCTCCACTGGGAGATGTTTTTTTCCCTGAGTTTTTGTTTTGTTTTTGCCTAGGGAAGTCCTTTAACCTTGCAGTACTTTTTTTTCCTTTTAAAGAAAATGCCAACTTGGAACACAGGAGAAGCAATGACATCAAAGTTATATATCAGCTGCCCTCTAAACATTCATGACCTTCATTTTGAATGCCTTCACTTTCAGGATATGGGAGTGGTGTAGCTGGAAGCTCGAAGACTCCTTGGTGAGCTGGGAGAGTATTTTCTGACAGACAAAACATCACGTCCATTTCACTCTGCCCCAGCGAACCAAAGCTGTTTTAGTAAACCAAGGCAACTCCATTAGGAAAAGCAGATGCCAGCAGAGAGGATGTGAAGCTCAAGAGGTATCGAGGGGATACCAAGCAGCAAGGGAATAGAAGATTCTTTCCCACTAATGTAGGATTGCAGACTCTCAGCTTTACCCCAGACGCTGAAGTCCATCAGTACAAGGCCCCAGGGATCAGTTTATTCAGTTCCTCTCCACTGCATTTTCCAGCTCTCTCCCTGGTAAGCCAAGAGGACCACGCTGACCTGTATTGCTCCTGACAGAGCACTCCCATATGCCATTTGGTCATGTGGCATCCCTGTGGCTCCAGGCATGCTCCCAGTACCAATGTGCAAGGAGTGTGGCCTCTCAGGCATGGGGGAAAAGTCGCTCCAGACACGCCCCTTTCCCCTCTATAAAGGGTCTCCTCTGCAGAGAGCCCAGAACTCGCCACCTCGCAATTCTGTGACGTGTGGCTGCATGTCACATTATTTCCTTGCCCTGATCTCAGCAGCCTTTCATCCAGCCCTGCTCAGGCTCCTCTCCTGCCAACACAGCCATCCAAGGGACTGGATGTAAGAACAGGCAAGACTCTGGCTATCCCAGCTGAACAACTGTCTTGACTCAGCAAACCCCAGCGTTGTACCATATCCTGGAGTAATATTTCTATGCAAATAACATCCCCAGCACTTACCTAATTAGATACATGCAGAGCCACTAAGCACTCCAGGGTTTAGGGCAGCTGCCAGGGAGCACAGCAGATCCAGGGAAGGGGGAAGGGTGTGCCGTACAGCTAAAACCAGAGCAAATTCCTGGATTCCTCAAATATAAATCATGAGCACTTTAAGGCAGTGCCACATAATAAGCCATTCAGCTTTCCAGGTCTTGCCAGGGAAATGCAAGCAGTACATGGGAAGGAACAAACAAGATTTGTGATCCTGCTTGTAACCAAACCCACGGCTCTGGGGACACAAAACAGCGTTTCTAAAACAGCTCTCATCTCCTGTTTTCCTCAAGCCTCCATGTCTCCCAGAGCTCAAAAGGCATGTGCCATACTCCTTTATTCTTCTCACCCCTGAATGCCAAGATCCTTCCCTGAGCTCCAGGGAGGCTGTACAGGTTGGGATGCTGAAAGATGCTCTTTGCTTCACTAAGCTGCAGCAAATGCCTCGTAAACACTAATTTCATGCTTCGGATTTCTAGAGCACTGAGCAAACAAACTCATTAATCCCCACAGTCCACTGTCAAGTTGGTCTGGATGTTGCCAGCTTAACTGAAAAGGGAAGAGAAGAGATTAAATGTCTCATCTCCAGATCACACAGCCAGCTGCGCAGTCAGAGGCTAAATCCAAGTTTCCCATTTCCCTGACTGGGATAGCAAGGCCACGAAGCCAAGGGAAGTGCCTACAACAGTGGAGTCAGGGATTTTCATCTGCATGGTTCAACACACAGGTCCTACAGGTATGCACCTCGTTCTTGGTGGTCACTTCAAGACACTTTTAGCTGGATTCAGTAGACACTGAGGAGTTCCAGTCTATTTCTTTCCAAATGCCCAAACCTATAGTGTTTCCAAGAGCTCTGCAGGAGCTGCTCCAAAGCTCTCCAGGGCAGCACCCCTCCAATGCCATTTGCCTTATTACAAGGTGATTGTGTTCAGATCAGGGGTCATGTGGAAAACTGTCCTCAGTCTCACTTACCCATATGGCCTTTCATGACAGCCTCTTCCTCAGTGTGTCCCCTCCCAGCACAGCAGCACAACGGGCTCAGAAAACCGGGACAGGCTGACAGCCACCACAGCAGCGATGCCCAGAGGATCAGGGTGGCAGAGGAGTGGTGTCACACAGGTAAAGAGCTTCAGCTCAGCTCTAATATGGATGTGCCCATTCCTCTCCTCTACAACCCCAGGGGAAGCCAGCAGGAAGCAGGGAAGCAGCTGCCTGCAGAGGAACTCCAGCCTTCGGGGAGCAGCACAGCTGTCTCATGCGGGCCAGGAGAGACCCGCACAAAGGAAGACCACACAAGGTCAGAAACACACTCACAGATCCCTGCCAAGTCCCATTACTGGGCTGACTGAAAGCACTTTAGAAGAAAAGAAGGGCACCACTTTTCCTCTGCTGTCAGGAGATTTACTGCCTCTGATCCAATCTTCCCACTTCCAAATCGGGACAGGCTGAAGAAGCTGGAATCAGATGAAATGATGCTACTCTCGACTGCCGCCTGAAAATCCTTCTACAACATGCCATGTCCTTGTAAGGCCCTGGGCTTTGTCTCTGCAACCCAGCTCGTGCAGACAACCTGTGAAGCATGTAGTTAGGACATCTGCCAGGAGCAGATTTAAGCCCACTGACAATTTAAGATTTAAGAGCAGCAGCCTCTGCTTAATGGGATGGTAAATATGGTTAATGGGAAACCATCAGGTGGTTTTAGTGATGCTTATCACTAAAGCTTTTGCTGAACCTCTGCTTTTTAATTCTCTGTTACTGTACCATTTACAAAAAAATATCAATAAGTGCAAGTGTTCTTGTCCTCAATTTGCCTTTCCCTCTCCAGCAGCTTTGCAACTGGGAGTGTTTTCAGAGACTCCCTTCTAGCTAGCCAGAGCGAGCCACACCATCCAAGAGCTGCAGGACACAGCTCCTTCAAGACCCAGAGTGCTGCAAAGACACCATGTCTTGGCTCTCAGTCATTCCAGAACACCATGCTGAGGGTTTTGGGGCAGCCACCTGAAACATGGCAGGCAGCAGCTCTGTTTCCAGCCTACCTGCTCAGCTGCAGCTTGTAAGGACACAGGCCTGTTTCACCCTCTCACAAACACCACAGCTCCACAGTGGAGTCAGTCAACCCTCTGTTGCTGCCACAGCAAAAGACCTTCCTGGGGCCAGCTCAGGAAAGAAAACTCGGTCAGTATGGGCAATGTCAGGGGAAGAACCCCCAGTCCCGGAGCAGAACGTGGCGGGACGCATCACCCTGGTCGGCTTTGGGCGAGGAGCGCGTGCTCGCCGGAGGCGCAGTGGGGTGGGGCGATGCCGACCTGCCCTGCGAGGGCCACCGGGGATTAGAGCAGATGGGCGCCGGGCTCCCAGCACCGCCGGGGCACACGGGCTTACAGCGGCAGGTCGGGGCAGATTCCTTCCCGCGGCTCAGCCAGTTTCTCCAGCCTGACACGGTGCCCCCAAGCAATCCCTAACTCACTGTCTGCCTCCTGAAACTCACATTCCCCCTCAGAGACATCCAAGCTGGGGGAGGCTAGAGAGGCTCAATAAACCTACTGGCATTTGCTACGTCCTGCTTTCACTGTGGCATCCAGAGAAAACAAGCTAGAAGCAAATGCGAGCAGCAACCAGGTTCAGGCCTCAGCAGATTTCAGAGTGGCTGCCTCTGGCAGCTGGGAATGTCCCTGAGCAGGGCAGGCCTCTGGTCCTCTCAGAGTGTGAAAGTTCACCTCTTACTGAGGCAAAACAACCCCCACACAGATACCAACACCATGTCTCCTCTCTGGTAGGCACTGCTCCCATTTGGGTGTACGGACCTAGTCCACCTCCATGCTCTCACCAGCCCCAAATCACATGACTTCTGCTAACCCTGACCTTGACAGGTCTGCAGGACCAGGTCAGAAGGTCGTTTGCTGAAACACAGAATGATAGAATGGTTTGGCTTGCATGGGACCTGAAAGATCATGTGGTTCCAACCCTGCTGCCATGGGCAGGGACACCTTCCACTAGACCAAGTTGCTCAGAGCCCCATCCAACCTGGCTATGAGCACTGCCTGGGAATATGGAATCCTTCATCCCCAGTACCCAACTATTTCTCGACAGCATCTTCCTCAGCGCGTCCCCTACCAGCACATCGGCACAACGGAGGCACATCCGCTCTCTCAGCCACCCATACCCATGCTCAGGAAGCTTCCCTGCCAGCCCGGAGCCGTTTCCCACGGCGCCTCCATCCCCCCCAACCCCTGTGAGCTTCCCGGGATCGCTCTGAGCGGCACAGGCGGCCCAACCCCTCCAGAAAGGGGGGTCCCAGCGGTCCCGCGCCCCAAACCNGCTCCGGCGGGCGGGGCGCGGACTCGCCGCGGAAGCTGCCGGGCCCCGGGCTCAGCGCTCCCCGGGGAGCAGGGCGGCGCGGGGGGGACGGCGCCGAGCCCTCTCGGGGAAAGAGCCGGGCCTGACTGCAATTTGAATTCAACTCGATTAAAAACCACTAGGCAGCCTGGTTCCTGGAGGCCTGTCGGGCTAAGACAGGCTGCTCCAGGCAGAGCTGTTCTCAGCACTCCTAGGGGCATAAGGCGTGGCAGTGGAGTGCGTGTGGGAGGTAGGTGGCTCCCAGGGCAGGCTCAGGGCCAGGGAGGGCTTTGAAGATCGCTTGGAGTCACAGGCAGCGCTTCACAGGAAGCCCTGGAAGAAGCGGAGGAAGAGTTGCGGTACAATCTCAGGAACTCACACCATCGAGGCCGTGGATTGTCACGAGAGCTGCTGTGCACGCTCAGGGCGATGGTTTGACGAGAGGGGAAGTACACTATTAAAGGCTACTTTATTTGGCTTAGCATTCTTTTCACCTCCAACAGCTACCTCTGTGGAAGACCAAACCATCGCACTGATGTTGAGTTTGTTGCTGCCAGTTCCAAATCTGAAAGAGTCCATTCTCTCCAGTTACTTTGAGTGCTCTACACTCCATCCTTCACTCAGATTTCACGTGTAGCACCCTCGTTCTTCTACTCCACTGTTTCATTTTATCACTCTATGGTCCTACAAGTGTAACAAGTGAGGAAGAAATTCTCGGATTGATTTGTGCAATCTCCCCACTCAGTACCCGAGAGAAGCTGCGGTGTAAATCACAAGAAAAACTACCCTGTAGCAAAAAAGGAAACGAAACATTGTGTCGGACTTGTAATGACTGCTCCGGCGACTCAGCATCCCCCAGATCTGCCTGACAGCGTCTTCCCGATGTATCCTACGGGACAGCAGGATGAGGGAGGTTTTCTTGACTTTTCCAGGTTCCATAATTACACTCAGCCCCTTCACAACTGTAGGTGAGACACAGAGTACATGACCCTCTATTGTGGTTCCCTCTGACAAAACCACTTTGCCCAGAACCACTTCCACTCACCAAACCCTGCTGCGGCAGGCGAGGCTTGGGCCGTAGCCACCCCCACCTCCCTCCGGAGCGCCCTCCCAGCACCAGCGGGGCTCTGTTGATGCTGCTGCTGAACACCCTGCATTCCTCCGGCTTCAAGCAGTGCCAGGCACCGCGGCTCGCTGAGCCCATCTTTCCATCCAGTGAGAGCTGCAAGCTCCTCCTGGCTTCGTTCCACCAAGTGCCAGTCCTGCTCAGTTAACCTTCGGCAGTCCCTCAGAGAAGGCACGGAGCCAGGGAGATCAGTGGATGCTCTGTGCATCCTCTGGGAGCTGCTCTGGCAGATGGAAACAAAGCAGCAGCATATTCACATACCTGAGAGCAGCCTGTAACCACTGGAGTGTTTCAGATGATACAGATAGGCATTAAAAGTCCGTAATTCCAACATGCCAACCAGATATTAAAATCCCAGTAACACACTGGATTCCTTTGCTGTGCTATGAACTGGAACTGATCATGGAGATACCTGCCAGGGTTCTCATGTTGTGTATCCCATCCACCTGAGCACGTCCTGGGAAAGATTCAGGCTTTGGATAGTAAGAAAGTAGGACAGCTGCTGTTGACAGCTATGCTTACTGTGCTGCTGTTGGCAAATACACAGAAGGAAAAGTGCCAGCCCTAAAATCAAAAAGGAGCAGATTCTGCTTGGTATGAATACAGCTCCCCACGGGCTGCTGCAATGCAGTGGCATTTCAGTCCTTTAATTTCTTAATGACATGGCTGCCTCAAACCCTCCAGAACTGGAGACAGTAGGCTCCTAGCATCCATAACACCAACAGCAGCAGCTAGGAGGCCAACAGGAACTGCCCATTGAATCTCACTGCATTGCCTGTACCCTGCCTGCCTGAGTTACTTGACTTTGTGACAGGAAACAGAGTTTACTTTTGAGCAGTATCTAGGACACTGGAAACCTGACCCTCATTCAAACACAGAATATAATCCAACAAAGGCTAATTATTCCCTTCATCTAAACAGAATCACACACAGAGCCAAACTGGACTGCTAGGACCCCTCTCTCAGTGGAAAGGAATGAGAGGGAGAGGTACAAAGAGGTAGATGGTGTAGCTGAAACATGCTTTGTGTAGCCTTCTGTTACACATGCAGGTTTTCCTCTTGCACCTGTTTCTACCACTCAAACACCAAACTATTTAAAGATGGTAAAAGGGAAAGAGGGTGTGGAAAGATGCAGTTCATTCTTTGCATTCTCTTCCCCAACACTTGCAGGACCTTGATTCCCTTTTATGTGACTCGTTTTCAACAATTTTTCCCCCTCTTTCAAGGCACTGAAAGTTTGTGGCTGGAGAGCAGGGAAAATTTGCATTTAAAGGGTTTTAATAAATTAAAGGCCCTCGGGGTGTTTTACAGAGAAAGTGAACTGAATTAAATTAAGGGCCAGGTCTCGGGCATTACTTGTGCTGAAATAAAACACAACCTCCAGCAAGGACATCTCATCAGATGACCAGTTAATATTGGTTCAAGTTTACAGAAAAGCTCTCCCCTCTCTTTTAAAAACATGACAATCCACTTTGGAGCATTTCTACTCCATTGCAACTAAAATAAAAAAGACAGGAGGAAAGGCAAAAACACAACCTTGTAAGAAAGCAACGACAACTGAGGTCTATTCAATGCATGGGGTAAAAGCTAAAAGGAATAGTATTAACTTGTATCTCCTCCATATCCTGTGAAGACACTGTGGAACAGCTCCTTTTCTTCTTGTTATTCACTCCTGCAGCCTTCCCCCTTTGCTGTGCACGGTGGATGTACAGAGCACCTAAGGAGATCTCTCCCTATTTTTTACCTGCAACAACATGGACCAATGAGAGCACAAGCCAACAGCAGCTGCCCATGTCTGCAGATGAAGTTACATTCTTCCACAGAGGAAAATTAAATGAGTACAAATGCTCATCAGGAAAATTCCACTGATTTATTAGATGTCTTGTCTTTCGTAGGGTAGTTTGAGCCAAACAAGTCTGCATACTTAAGTACAAAAAACCTTCAGAGTCACAGGAGATTCCAGAAATGCCAGAACCCTGAGCTCCCCCTCTCTCAACACAGAGAATAATCTCTTCCACCCACTTCTCTGCCCAGGCCTGCACTACATCCACATTAAGGTCTCTGGCCCATCTTCTTCAGGGTTCGGTTCAGCTGGAATTAGAGAAAGAAAAGGTCAGATGAAACACACAGTGATTGATACACACTACTGCTCCCCTCAGCACACTTTATCCACTACCTCTTAGCTCTTTTCTCTCTAACTCACTGACAAGAGAGCTCCTGAGCAAATTGTGTGTCAAGTAGAAGAGGAATAAGTAGAGCTCTCTCCTCTCCAAGACAGCAGAGGAAGATGTGGGGAGAACAGAGGATGCAAACTTGTAGTAGTGGTATCACAACCCTGTATTAAGTCCCCACATCTCAGAATTTTGCCCTCTGAGTTTCCAGTGCAGAACAACCTCTGCTGGGAGAGAATGGAGCAGTGACAGAATGTCACCTCCTGGCCAAGCTCAATGCTGAAGCCATCTATGCTCCAGAAATCCCTGAGGCCATTTTCTAGAGCCAAAGTTATGAAGTTAGAAAGATGATTTTGGTTGTGTTACTGCCAGGGACACCACGTTTATCTAGAGATAGTGGAGTCAGCATCCCTGGACAGTAAAACTCTCCTCCTTCTCCACTGTGGCTCAAATAAGCACTTCTCACAAAAAAACATACCATTCTTCAAAGGCCAGCAGCTGCTGCTTAGAACACCTGCCTTTGCCCAGTGCCTTGCAGAGCCAGGGCTCAGCCCAGAATGGAATTACACAGCTGTCTCACACAAGTGTGGACCCTTGAGGGCCTGCACAGCCCAGTGATTGCCCCAGGTTTCCTACAGAGCTACACAGCTCTCCTGCCCAGGCCTCACCTCCTCAAACTTGTGGATCTGGCGGATGAAGAAGTCCCCATAGCGTCGAGCAACCTTTGTGTCTGCAATGTGGATCATGTCCTGGAAGAGAACAGGATGAGATTAGGAAAAGGACTGTACTACTAGCAGGGAGATGAAAATAAGGATCAACCTAAGGGGCTTCACCCCAGCCATGGTTCAGCATCACAAACACCTGACCTGTGCCAGTCCCACAACACCCATTCAGTTCTCCTTGGGCTGCCTTCCCTCATACCTTTGCCTGGGATGGGTCCCCAGTTCACACTGTATTCACTTCCCACTTTCTTACACACTCTGTTTTTGTCTTCCTTGCAGCAGTTTGACAGTTCCAACCCCAGTTCATGCTTCCCTCTTTTCATGCTATATGCCATGAGAGCTGGGCTGAGACATGGCATGAGACCTTGCAAGAAGAGGTCTGCTATAATGACCAAGAACACAGGGCAACCTGGTCTCCTTCCTAGCAAGAAACCTAATGGTTACTGCTATCTTCTTTCAAAATAAACTCCTAAAAGACTCTTTGCTATGCTTCCTGCTGCTGGAGCTCCAAGGGCAGATGGGCAGATGGTGACAGCCCCACACCTTGTGTTTAGATTCCTCCTAGAGCAGCCATAGCTAAATGCTGCCCCAGTGCAAAGCAGATCTGTAACATGACCAAGCAACGTATCTGCTTTGTCAAACAAAGGAAAGATGTGGGGAACACCTACAAGGACAATCCCAACTGACACACTAACAGAAGCACTATCTGTCACTCAATTATCACCACCCAGAACACTGACAAGCAGTTCCCTCTGTCCTGGGGAAATGTTTGTTTTATAGGCATACTGCTTGCCAAAGCTGCTTGTGATATTCCATCACTCTTCATCCACTGACACTCATTTTATGCAGGGCTATAACTTCACTGTGGGCAGCCAAGCCCTATAAACAACAAAGGAAGAAGGAATGTTTCCAACAGTATGGAGCAAAACTAGGATTTCCAGAATTTCTTGGGTGAAAGCATTTCCCAGCCAGCAGATACCAACCTTGTCAATATAGAAGTCAACCTCAGAGGCAGACTGGAACTCTCCATCCAGGGCAGATATGCCACTGGTCCATACCAGGTTCTTCATCTTGTGCTTGAAGACGAGCAGCTGGATACGGAACTCCTGCTCTGTGAGGTCTAAGAAGCCGGCCAGCTTCGCCACGGGCATGGTGGTGTAGAGCTTGAGGAAGCTCCGGATGGTTGAGAGCTGGGCCTGCTGCTGAACTTCATCAGCAAAGACCTTGAGCTGCTGCAGGAAGGGCTCCTTGTGGTAGTTGGGGTGCACATTGTCATAATTGGGCACCACAGGGGAGAGGAACTTGGGGCAAGCGTAGCTGAAGAGCTCCTCGTAGACCTGGGCGTCGCCCTTCTGCATACGCAGCATCTTGTCGCCGTACTTCTCGCGCAGCTGCAGGTGGATGCTCTCGTCTATGCGCATGGGGTACATGGTGAGGGCGATGGCCAGCAGCGCGTGCATCTGCTCGTTCTGCTTGTTAATCTGAGGCAGAGAGCACACCCTGTCAGCACCACGCTGTGCTCAGGCTTTGGGGAGCACAAGGCAGCTGCACTCTGCAGAGGAAGATCCTTTACTGATGGTGCTAACGCTCGAGGGGGCAGCACAAAGAAGCGGTGCCACTGGGCAAGGCAAATGCATGAACAACTTCTCAAGGCTCTTATAAATAAAAAAGAGGGCTGGACAAGAGGAAGGTGCAGAGTGGATGCATCCAGTGCCATGCAGAACCCAGACAGTCAGAAGCGTGTTTGACTGTTTTGGTACAAGAACATGCAGAGAAGGGGAGGCAGATAGTTTAACAACCATCTCCTTGGGGACAGTTATCAGGGTCAGTGAAGAAAAGACTGAGAATAAAGATTTATCTGAGTGGGATGAAATGGACAACAGTGTGGCTGAAACAGACACACCAACTTTTTGGAGCGGCAGGATTTGGCTAAACAAAGAGTTAGAAATTAATCACAAGGATGAAAAGGAGACAGCAGGTAAAACAGGCACCTAAACCAGGAGGTAAGACAGCTTAGGTAGAAAGAGAAAGGAGCTTTGTTACAGCCATGTCTGTGAATGATTATCAGATAATGGAAATGTATCTGACAACGGCAGCAACCTGAAGTGCATGACTGGACTGGAAACACAACTGAGTCTGAAGGAGCATCAAACAAGAGCAGCAGCAGCAGCAGCTGATACTCATTAACAACTCTGCCTAGAGGGAGAGTGCAGACAGACCTGGGACAAGAGCATGGGGAACACCCAAAGTAACTAGTAACATAGCTAAGAGAAAATACTGTCACACTTGGCAAAGGAGACCAGAAGATTCCCAATCACCACCACCAGCAAAGCCCAGGAAAATAAAGCTGGACTATTAGATATAAGCTATCAGGTGATAGAGGAGGGACAGGAAAGAAGACAGCAGCCTTTTCTTTTGGGAAGTCCAGTCTATTCTCTCTCTTACCATCTCATACTTGTAGGTTGTCCTCTGAAACATGCTCTTGGTCCTCTGGATGTAGAGGAGGATGTTGGCAAAGACCCGGATGGCGTCCTGGTAACGGCGCATCATAAGGTACGCGAAGCCCACGTAGTAGTAGGTGGTCACCTGGCACTCGGGCACTCGGGAGTACATGCTCTGGGAAGGAAGGAGTAACGTGCTGTGTCACAGGGGAAACAATCCCAACTGCTTGGTATCCAGAACCCAGCCACCTCTGCTTTCATTCCCATCCCAAATACAGAAAGGAGAGGGTTAATTCAGGATACATCACCTCCCACCATCCCTGCAGCAGCTTCCTCACTGTTTATTAGACCGTCCCATTTCCTATGTTTTCCAGCTTCAGCTTCCTGCAAGGACAGGATTCTTGCACTGTGCCTAATATTGCTCTGCTCAGCTCCCTTTCCCCCTATTTCACTCCACATCCTGTGCCAGACAGCACATATGTAGATCTGTGCCAAGCCTTGGCCCAAGCCCATTGCAGCTGAACTTTTATTAGCCACAAGCAGCTCAATTCTAAGGCAAAAACAGCCTAGGTATGAGCGGGTACAGTGAGAACAGAAGTCAAAAATACAAGAAAGAGCCTCTGACAAAGGTAAGAATGGTGTGTTCAGGTAGTTACCACTGCACTAGCACTTGGAGTTCCAGCAGTATTCTCTGTAACAACACTGCCTTGCACAACAGAGCCAACCTCCTAAAAAACTGGGCAATTGTGCTGCAACAGCATCAGGCATTATCATATGGCTTGATTTAATGCCAAAGCTCCAGCTGTGCTCAGCTACAAACTCCTGACAACTACAGCAGATAGAAACAGCTCCTCAGCTGGAAGATTCAGTACAGCAAATTTTCACCAGCATGCTTGAACAGAGGCATTTGGAAGGCTGCAAAAGGAGGGTTAAAATATGTTGTCTCACCTTCTTGTTGAGCTCGATGTTCTCCAGCACCTTGATGGCTTGGTAGTAATCTCCCAGCAGAGAGTGCAGACGCAGCAGCCCGACCAGGCTGAAGTAGCCCAGCATCTTGTACAGCGAGTGGCGCCCGTATTCGCCAGCCACACTCTCAGGGTCACCTGGGGGAAAGGAATCTCAGAGCCATCCTCCAAGGAAGCAAGCTGCCCTTTCAGCACTTTTCTTTAAAAGCAAAGGGAGCAAGGCCTGAAGTGTAATCACAGGTACATCCCACCTAAGGGCAACAGAGCCTGTTACCAGCCAATCCATCCAGTGATTATGGTTTGATCCAGCTCCCAGACAAAGGTAACCACCCTGGGTCGAGTCACAGCAAGGCAGCGCAGACACCAGTGCTGCCTGGCACCACCCAAAGCTCACCTCCACTTGTATAGACCTCCAGCTGCCGGTTGATGTTGGATTTGTCCACCAGAGAGTGCAGCACATTCAGGACACTGTGGACGTTCCAGATCTTGGGGTTGGAACGAAGGAAATCAATTTCCTCTTCAGACTTTTTGGCTGTTTTACAGCGGTACTGGCTGAAAGACTGGAACTACAGGGAAAAGCAGAGATTCAGTGATGAGCAGCTTGTTTGGAGATGCTCAGCTAAGTGCACTAAGCTTGCTCACACAAATGCATTACAGTAAACTACAGGTTTATATGGAAAAAAAAAAGTTTTGTGGGAGATCATATGGAAATCAACATGGCAGACTATACACCCTTTAAAGCACCTAATAGAAATTATACAGTACAGAAGGAAAAGGCCAGCAGACAGATTGAAGCAGAAGAGGATCTCTTAAAAAATTAGGACAGACAACTAAACACAAATTTGCTGTCTGAACAGGTAGAAAATAGAAATACCAAATTATGTGTTTGCATACACACATCTTTCTTCTCTGTATGTACACATCTTTTTTGTTCTCAAGCTTGACAAGACAACACTTGAGGAATTCCAGGCAGCTCTATAATAAAACTTTACAGAAAAAGGAATATATTCTCTAAAGAGAAAAACCAATAGCATTTGAGATCTCTACTGCTGCACTTTGAACAGTAAGTGAAAAAGTATTTCTTAACGTCAAGATCTTAGACCACAGCTTATTTCAAATCAGGTCATCAATCTCTCAGTGCAAGCATGAAGGCCCTACTAAGAAAGAACTTTTGCTCTGAAACAGAAATAGGTACAGAAGTCCAGGACTCCCCAAAGAGCACCCTGCAACTCAAAAATCTGTATATTTACAACTCCTTCATTTACCTGGTAACACAAGAGTAACAGTGATCACCAAAGATGTTCAACCTGCAATGGTACCCTTGTTATGGAAATCTCAGCAAGGGAAGGGATGGAAAATTTATACAACTAATAAAGGCAAGGCCACCCCAAAATGGCCCAGTTTTATAATCACATACCTGGTATATGAATTCATCAATGATATCCCAGAGCCACTGGTTGGGCAGTTCCAGAGGAGCAGGGCCATCAGCATCTGCAGGAGAACAGATGAGAGGGTTAACACCTTGAGCAAGAACTTAGTCAGAACTGGAGGAACAGACAAATCAAAGAACACAAGAATTTCCCTGAAATGGGAGGTGCAGCAGCAGCAGCAGAATGAAGTCTCCAGTAAGAAATATGTAGCTTTGACCACCTCAGCTGCCTTCACTTTCAAAGACTATGAACATGCACAGGGTTAATCTCCAGAGTGGGCCTGCTCAGCAGCATCAGCTCTCAGATGCTGCACACAGACTGTAGGGGTTTATCCCAACTGATCCATTCTCCACATGAGGCTTGGCAGGGAGTCACAAACACTAACATTTCTCACAAGGAGAGTTAACAACAGTAAACAGTTGTGAAACACTGCAAGTTTTCTTTAGCTCACTGCTTCATTTTACTTTTTAACAAAGAGAGATGAAGCAGTTCTCAGCAAGACAGAAAGCTAACTAAGTTTTATTCTTTCCTGGAAACTATTACCATTTTTTTGTGGTTTAACATTCATGGATGTAAATTGCTCTCCATTTAACAAACTCAAACATGCAGAGGGGTTATAGACTACTTTTCCCTCTAATATTTGTAAACACATAGGGTCAGAAGAACTGCAGCATTTTTCCAGCTCTGCCTTCTCCATCCCATCTCTCTCCAAAATTCACAAACCAGAAATGAATTGCAGCAACTCACTGAGGATGTAGTTGAAGAGATTGCAGTAGTTGTAATAGGACTCAAATCTCTGCTCCAGCGTGGGCCCCCCCTGCAAAGAGAAGTCAGCACAGTTTGCTTCATCTCAAGCAGGGCAGGAGGAAGTTCATGGGCAACAGCATAAGAAAGACAGTCACAACAGCAGAAGGTCTAGTTAGGAGTGCTAGAGGCAGCATTCAACCAGGATACCCACCAGCATCACCCAGAAAACCTGAAACTGTAGCACTGTGGTCCCACAGACAGGGATGACTTTTCCTGTACAGGCAGCTTCTTCTACGATGCCAAGCAGTCAAACCTCCTGTGAATATTCTGCACTAACCTTCCCTGCTCCCCTCTGCTGCTCAGATTCAAGAACTTCCTATTATCTTCATGAGCTTTCCTTCCTTCTCTGCTCATGAGAAGCCTTAATAGATCAACAATTCTGCTTCTGGAGAGCATTTCTAAACACCTTGACCTACTGGTTCTTGTTTCAGCTGGAGACACTGAGTCTGAGAACCACTAACAGCACAGCTTGAGAAACCAGTTTCTCCTGCTAAAGCCTGGCTTGGGTTAACACAGCAGCCTTTTAAAAATGTCCATTTCTCCACCCTCTGGTCCACAGTAAAACTGCAGTTCTTACTTATTTACCCATAAGTCATGCATCTGTTCAGATGTTTTCCTTTAAGAACCAAGCACTATAATTTTCTCACTGATTTCAATGCAGACAGAAAAACCCCAAGTTTGTTCTGTTTCACAGAGCATTATTTCTTTCACTTCCTTCTCCTGCATCCTTTATTGTATCCATATTTCCCTTTTCACAAGACACTCAGATCCCATGTGAGCGTTTCTAACCACAAATAATGCACCCTCCTCTTGTGACACCCCCTTCTCACCCAGCTGCTCATTTGAGGAAGAGCCACAAAGAAACACACAAAAGCAATAAAAAGGAAAATTCAGTTACTTCCAACACCTTTTTCTTCCCTAACTCACTGACCATTACATTTGATGTTAGCAACAAACAGCCTCCTGAAAACTCAGATCCAGTCTCCTGATTCATTTGAGCTACCAGGGGAACCTGCACACTCATCACCACCAAGTTTGAAGACACAGCTAATGAGCTTCAGACAGACAATCAAGTCTTTCTTGCTTTTCAGCAATCAGTGAATCCTTACTACACTAACAAAAGGCAAGAATTTTAAGCTTCCCTAAAACCAATGAAACTTATAATTCATGAACCCATCCAATCTTATCTTTCAAAGATTAGGGGACCACTGATACTGTGGTGGCAGCAAAACCTGTCAAGTCTGCTGGCACAACCCCCAGGGAGACCCGGGGCCAACACTCACGCTGACTTTGGCGTAGATGTGCCTGTAGTAGAGCTCCTTGTACAGGATCAGGAACACTGCATCTGCAAAAGGGGACAGAAGGGGACATCAGCAAGCCACAAGGTCTCTTAGCCTCCTGCCACAACAGTAAAAGCACAACAAGACACTTTGCTCAAGCCTGGCTTCTTGCCAGGCACCTGCTGAAGGAGTTGCCAGAGCGAACAAAAGCCAGCGACTCAGGCAGCAGCGAGACTGGGCTCACTCAGGGTCAGGAGGGGCTCAGCTCCTCTCCCTGCCAGCCAAAGAGAAAGTGGAACTCACCATTCCCAACCTGAGGAGCAATGGCCTCAGCCTCTGGCCAGGGGGTGTTCTTAAAAAACCTTTCTGTCAGTTTAGTCCAGCTGAAAAACAGACACGAGTGCGGTGTGAGAAGCCACTTCTCACTCAGTGAGACAGGGCTGGACTCAGAGACGGCAACAGAGAGCCTTGGGCTCGCTGAAAGCTCAGCAGCACCACCAAGCCCTGCTAGCAAGTCCAGTGTTGAAGCAAAGAAGGAGAATTGCAACCCAAGCAGTGAGACTTCCATTTACCCCCCAGGCCCGAAACAGATGTGTGTGCCAAGCCCACATTCCCTTCATTTTACTCCCTTTATGCCAAGCTGACACAGCTACAAGCAGGAGTGCAAGGAGCTGCTGGGGACAGACACGAAGGTGACACCTCCCAGCTTTCTGCAAACTGCCTGACCAGCACCACGGAGACCCCTTTGTGCAGCCTCCCTGCCTGTCAGCTCAGGGCTGACACTGCCCTTCAGACAGATCACAACTCCTGCACCCTCATGTTAGCCTGGTGGGCTGGAATTACCCAAGGCTTTTCTTCCCCAGTAACCAAACCAAAGCTGTTTCAGAGCAAGCCTAAGTTTGGAACAGGACAGGTAGGAGTCAGTCTTTCTTTTTAAGGGCATCCCAGTTAAAACAGTGATTGCCATGTGCTGGCAGGACAGTGTTGTACCTGTTCTCATAAATGTCCTGGATCTCGTACACCTTCTGGTCAATAACATCACTGGAAACACGGCTGGCCTGGAGCTCGTACACCTTCTGGTCGATGAGATCTGACACCGTCTTGTGGAAGTACTGAATGAAGTTTTTGATCACTTCGGGGATCACCTGGTAGGTCTGCTGTTCGTACTGGCGCTCGTAGGCCAGGTCTTGCTTGGGGTCTCCTGCGGATTAGGAGGAGCGGTGAGGCAGCGGCCGCACGGCCCGGCCCGGGCCCACACCCACAGCGGGCGCACGCAGGCCCGGGGCGCGCCGGGGGCCCTCACACTCACCCGTGTGCATATCATAGTCGTTGGAGTAGGCGTAGGGGTCGTAGGCGGCCTGCGGGGAGAGGACGGCAGTGAGCCCCGCGCCCAGCCCAGCCC
>VZRX01016073.1:822-26476 GCA_013398075.1 Notiomystis cincta | reverse complement strand
GCGCCGCGGCGCTGCCGGGGCACGGTGCCCGTGGGGAGCGGGCGGGCCCGCGGCCGCCTGCGGGAGGAGACGAGGGCGGTCCTTACCCCGCGCCTGGATCTCTGCTGCGCCTTCCCCGGGCCGAGCCTGCGGCCTGAGCTCAGGCACCGGGGTGGAACGTCTCGGTAGGGAGAGGTGCCTTTTTCCTCTGGGCTTTCTAGTGATGGCTGTCTTTCCTCCGTAGCTCTGAAGAGGCTGCGAGAAGCTGCCAACAGCAACGATTTGGACACAGGTGAGGCTTCGGGCGGTGCCACTTGGGGCATCCCCGTGGCAAGGGCGGTATATCCAGGGCTCGTACTGCAGGAGAGGAGGGATCAGGGGCAGACGGTTTGTGGGCAGGGTGGGTTAGATGCTTCAGATCTAGGAAATGCTTTTTTAAAGCCCGGGTTTGTTCTCTGAGCAGAGTGGGGCCGGGTACAGCGTTCACTTTTTCACTGCACGCGATTCAGTGTTAGTTTTCCATCTGCCTGGAGCTGAATCAGCACTGCGCTGTCCCAGCTGGGGTTTTGCCCAGTTGTTAGCAGCCAGAGAATAATGTTTTGATTTAGGTGGAAAAGTTACAATTATCTAAGCCCTGCCCTTTATGGTGAGGCAGCACGAGCCAGCAGATAGAACCAGAGCCAGAGCTGGACTCTCACCTTCTTCTGATTTCTGCAGAATGCCCTTGTGGTTCATAATCTCTGCATTCCAGATGTCCAACAATACATCTTTCTCTCTCAGGCTTTGTTAATTGAAGCATATGAAAGTTAGTTTATCAAAACTGGAATTTTAGTGGTTTTTCCAATCTGTGTTCTACAAGAGTAACTTAATGACAACTTTGCTAGGGGCTGGCTAAGAGTAATATAAAATAACACACTATTTATAATTAATAGATGGATATTGATTATGACTAAACAATTGGCTTAAGAGGTAATTAAAGTGTTTAACTAAAATTACTAAAAAGTTCTGTAATTTCCAACAATTCCCCTCATTGGAAGTGATCTTTATTTTCCTTTAAGATTACTTAAATCATTGAGTATGTAGCAAAAATTAGGACATTAAAATGCAAAAATTTGCTTGTGTCTTGTTATTAGGTATCATAGATAATTAATTCCCAATGAAATTCCAAGTTGGGGTATTATTTCTTTTAGCAATATCTTGGTAACTTCTCTTGCTTTGTTGGTGTAACAGGGAGATACTTCAGGCTATCCAGAAAATGTGGCAGCTAAAACCAATGGTATCAATATCCCTCTTGGTGAGGTAACTCAGGAAAATCTATTTTCCTATAAACTCCAGGACAGTCTCCTCCTTCTGTAGTCCCTAAAGGAGGGCTTTTGTAGGGCTTTTGTGGAGTGTTTTGAATATTTTACACTTATTGACTACACTTTTGATTTCTGGTATTTCCACACTGATTACTTGGTGCTTCAAGTTCTCTCTAATGGTTTCTGCTCCCCAGTGGGTTTCTCTGTGTTTATCTTTGGCTACTTGTCTCATCACTGCTTGAGCTACTAGGTGTGGTATATTCCATTTCTCTTTCTTTTGGCAATAAAACATCCACTGTGAAATATCATTTTGGTGTAAAATACCACGAATTGGTCTTTTTTTTGATTACCCAATAGATAATCTGGCCACCAGAGAATACAATATTCTATTAACTGTGTCCAAGTTACAGAATCGCTTTTGAACTCTTTTGGTGCTGTAAAATACAACCTGAAGGCGAACATTTGGGTGTTCCCCTCTTCCCGAGTTGGAGAAGAGAAGCAGGAACCCGCGGTAAATAAAAATTCCCGCAGTCTCTGAAAGCGGCACGAGAGGGCGTTCTGTGCACGCAAATGCAATTCCCGTCACTAGAACAGGAACAGCCGCCGTGCAAACGCCAGGGACGGAGCTCTGAGCACACAATCCTCGCTTTAACAATTTACATTACCCAAAACAAGCGTTTAGTACACACCCAGTACCCTAAAATTCACATTAAGCATACTTCAGCACTCTCACAGCAGGTGAATTTTCTTAAGAACTCAGTTTATATTATACTTATAACACACTCACACTACCACAGGCTCCCATTTTCCAGCACTAACACATCCCACAGGCTTTAATAAGCACAGAAATATCTGTGCTTCCCCAAAACCCTCCCACAACGTGGCTCTTTGTGCAAGCAGCACTGTGTCTGGTGAATCTGTGGGCAAAGCAGAGGGGGAGGACTCAAACCACACCTTTTGATAGTCACTTACATAGTTTTACAATTACATTTTTCCAGCTAGGCAGTGGGACTCAAACACAATTCCATTAATATTCACTTACAGACTTTTACTAGAAAATAGCCAATTATATCATTACTTCCTTAATTCAATTGTGTTAGAAAGTGCAAGCTTATCATTAGGTATAGCATTTTAAACCTTCAGTAATATCTTAATGAACTCCCTGGGGTTTTTGCCTTGAACTCACCTGGATCAGGACATTGAAAAATTTTCCTGAAAAAAGATCTTTCAGTGTGCACCAAAGTGCTTGATCCTGTAAATCTTTGGAGTGTCAAATGTGTTGTCTCACCTGGGTCACCAGTAAATTGTTACCAAATCCTCAACATTGTTGGGGTAAATAAACCCCTCTAACACTTTCTTTTTAGTGTTATTAAGATGTTACTTTGTTGTTGGACTGGAGGGGTTTGTGTGGATCACAAAATTCTGGCCTCCACTCAGAGACAGGTAGAAAACTTTTTCATTTATTTATACATTTTTAGCAAACAGAGAAATTAATGTTCATTGGTTATAAATTACATATTTCTCTTTCATTAGAGAGAGATTTTCATTTATAATTAGTGTTCTGTCCTCTGTTGGTTATTGACTCCTTGCTTCTCATGCAAGTTAATCCATATTTTTAGTCTTTTTAGTATTTTTTTCCTCTGATAGGGACTTTCCAACACCTATACTGAGTATTTGTTAGTCCCTTCTTTATCTTCTGGTTTCTTCAAAGTCCTTGTGGTCCATAAATTCCACATTCCAAGTGTCCAAGCTCAGCAATACATCTTTCTCTGGTTTTGTTCATTGAAGCATATCAGAGTTAGTTTATCAAAAGTTAAAGTTTCAGTACTTTCACCAAGCTGTGTTCATACAAAAGTACCTTATGACAGCTTTGCTAAATGCTGGCTAAAAATAATTTAAGAATCACACAGTATGTATAATGAATAAAGTTAATTATGATTAACTAAAAAATTAATTTCAAAGTTAATTAAAACCACTATCTAAAATTATTTAAAAGTTACATAATTTCCAACAGGAAGATGAAAGAATGCAGCTTTATGGAAGTCTTGGTTTCAATCCACCATGGATTTGATAGACAGGTTCCCATGTTTACAATCCTCTTCTGTTTTGTTTACTCTGCAGCTTGAGGAAGTGTGCTATGATTAATGTATTTTTCACCAACAAGTAAACATCTTAGCTGTTTCCTGTGCTGGCACTGGCTGAGAGAGGTTATGTCATTCCTACTTGATTCAGGGGAAGAGTAGCTAAAGTGTTCCCATGAATGGTTCTCCCTGGGGCACTGTCAGTCTCCCTGTCTTTCTTCTGAAGTATCAAACATTCCATGTGAATGCCACTTCCATCTTTTCAGGTTCTGTACCACACTTGAAGTAGGAGGTGTATGGGAAAAAATTCAAAGGTGGCTGTAATTCAATTTCTGGAAGCTGAGATGAATAGTGATTTTCAGTGGCCTGAAACAGCCTTGACTGTTGTAGAAGGTGCTGTTTAAAGATCTCAAGGTGTAGTGAACCTGTCAGCATTTTTAGCAGCTGTGGAATGAGCTCTGTTTTACACACCAGTTAGTGTATCAGGATGATCTCAAAACAACAGGAGTGACAGCCCTTACAGATGCCCTTAGCACATGTTGCTGTAGGTGCTATTTTTATGCCCCTAATCTTTCCACCCTTTACTGATCTCTTTGCTCCTGGCAGTGCTCTTTGCACTCCCCTGCCTGCTTCCCAAACTGTAGCCACCACTGGTTAGGAAGGGGCATAGTCAAGACAGCTGTGGAGAAGTGGCTTTTCTCAGTACCTGTGGTTACACTTCTGACCACGGGTCCATGTTGATGTCAAAAGTTTACACAGGTGCAGAAAAGGACCATGCAAATCCACAGGGAAAACCCATGGAAGGGTGGTAAGCACAGGATGCTAATTCTGTCTTGGGAAGTGCCTGAGATACAGCTGACTAAAACCAAGAGTCAGCCCCATGTCCTTCCTATCCTTTTATATTTTTCTCTAGGCATTTGCTGCTGATTGTCCTTGGAGCTTGAAAATTTGGCCAGGTGGATCTTTAGCCGTTAGAGCTGCTGGCTTATCTTTCATGGCAACACGTGGAAGGTGGTGAGGGCTGCATCAGAGGGTGGAGGTTCTGCTGAGCTAGGATACTGGTGGGAACTGGCTCAAGTCCAGCTGACTTAGCAGCTGACACCACGTGTGTCTACCCCCAGAAGAGCAGGTAGCATTGCCCCTGTCTGATCAGGTGCCCTTCAGCTTACCTGCTGTCTTCTCCTTGATGCTGTCAGTGCAGCAACTCCTGGAGGACGGGAGCGACCCCTGTGCTGCGGACGACAAAGGCCGGACAGCCCTGCACTTCGCCTCCTGCAATGGCAACGATCACATCGGTGAGCGGGGGGAGTTCTGCCTTCCAGCCTCTCTGTGGCAGGCACTTTGAAGGGTGCTCTTTGTTTTGATTCAGCACCTGCCAGAGGTTGCTCTTTTCTGCTCCTTTGGTGTTGAAGTTGCCGACTCTGGCCCCAGGGCTTGCCTTGTCTGCCTGCTGGAGGGGGAGCAGCACCTCCCAGTTCTAGGGCTGTACTGGTGCAGAGGGAAGGGCGTCCTTCCTTCCAGTTCTTCACAGCAGGGAGCCCAGGAGCAGTGGCTCTGCCTGGCTTCATGCTGGGTCCTTCTGCATTGGTGTGCAAACCCCATCCTTATCTCAGTAAGGAAGCTGATGAGCTGAACAGAAGCACCTGTAAGGCAGCCTGGTGGCTGCCACATGGACCTGTGGTGCAAAGGGAAGGGACTCATGGGGCTCTGTTTCCTTGTTTCTAGTCCAACTGCTTCTGGACCATGGGGCTGACCCAAACCAGAGAGATGGGCTGGGCAATACTCCCTTACACTTGGGTAAGTGCCACACAGATGAGCTTTGCATGCAGAGAGGTGAGGTGAGAATCTCCTTACTGTTCCTTTGCTCTCCACCTTCCTCTTGCCTGTGCCTCACAGAATGCATCCCCAGATTTAAAGACCTAGGAGGGACTCTTTGCACTTCATTAGACTTACTCCTCACAAAGATTTAGGGTTAAAGAAAAGGTTTGAAAAAATTGATTTCCCTCCCTCTACCAGCCCCAAGAAGTGCAAGATCTGTTCCAGACGGGGTATGCAAGCTTGAATGTGAGGTTGCCTTAGCATTTGGGCTGTTCCTCTTTCCTGTGGCAAAGAAGCCCTTTGGGAAGCAGCAAGCTCTGCTTGGGCAGAAGCTCATTTTTGTTTGTACCTCTGAGTTGTGTGTCCTGTGTTTTCCCTCCCCAGCTGCCTGCACGAACCACGTTCCTGTCATCACCACGCTGCTTCGTGGAGGTAACATTTCCTCAATAACAGTTACAGCCTGTCCCGTCCCTGCCCTGTTGATACTCCCAGGGACACCAAATCTTGATGACAGACCTCCCTGTCCTTGCTCGTGCGTCTTGCAGGCGCCAGAGTTGATGCCTTGGATCGAGCTGGCAGAACCCCTCTGCACCTCGCTAAATCCAAGCTGAATATCCTGCAGGAAGGATTCTCCCACAGCCTGGAGGCCGTACGCCTGGAAGTGAAACAGGTAAGAAAAACAGTCCCATGTTCTGGCAAGGTGGTGCAGCCCCTGGCAGCCTCCTGCACCCTTTGCTTAAATACCTGTCTGTAGGCTCTGAACTGCTGTGGGAAGAGTTTGACTTCTGTTTTCAGAGACAGAAGTCCCAGCCTTGACTTTAATTTTTTCCAGGGCCTCCCTTGGCTCTGGTAAGCTAAGGATGCATTGAGTGTCTAAATTCTTGGGTTGTATGGAACATTCTCTTTTCTTCAATCATGATGTAAGACAAATGCCTTGTGGCAGGAGAGGGACCACAGCACGAGGCCATAACTGTGCTCTGTATTCCTAGCACAGTCTGCCCTGCTCTGCTGTGGGGAGGCACAGAATAGGAAAGCACTCCTGGGGCTGCAAATGCATGGGGCATGGGCCTCACTTAAGGAGCCACATAGCCACAAGGATTTTTATCCTCTGTGCATGAGCAGATCCTGCTGGAATTAGAAGTCCCTGCTCCTCCCAGTGAGGGAAGCTAACTAGCCATAAAGAAAAATTTGGTGCTTTCAGGGCTAGACCATATGCTGCTTCACCTGGGCTTATCTCTCTTCCTTGTTCTTAAAGCAGGCACAAGGATCACAACTAGTCCATCTGTGACTGGTGGACGCCTCTGGTGACTCACTGGACTCTGATGCTGCCATTAGTGCTATGTAGCTGCTTTGCCTGGGTTCGTCTCTAGGGGTCATGTTCTCTGCTATGTGCTGCAGCTGTGTGCTGGGCAAGTGAATTTTCCTGTAAAAACACCTCAGACTGGTTCAGCTCTGTGTTGTTTGCCTCCTATGCCTGTTTGTTTCAGATTATCCAGATGTTGAGGGAATACCTGGACCGTCTGGGGAGGCATGAGCAAAAGGAACAGCTGGATGATCTCTGCTCCAGGCTACAGATGACTAGCACAAAGGAGCAGGTAAGCAGCATTGAGCTACTCTGACTCATCTCCTTGCCTTAGGACTCCTGCATTTAGGAGATTGCATGAGCAATAAGACATTGAAGACATGGTTATTGCTCATACTGGGTCAAGTGGGCAAAGTTACACGATGACTCATGGTACTCCTTTAGGTGAAGATTCAAGATGCAGAAAGCATCACAGTGCCAAGCAGCAGGGAAGCTGAGGATCAGAGGGGCTAAGGGCACAGTCAGTTTAAGGCCAGGATCAGCACAACCACACGGGGTTGAAGGGCCTGGGGTTTTTTCCTACAAAAGAGTGGCCCTTAGAAACAGGCTTAGAGGAAACAGCCCTGACACCATTGTTAAGTTTTGGGTAATGTAGCAACATGCTTGTCTTTTATGGACTGGTTAAATCATACAGAGCATCACCTCCTGAGCAAAGGGGAGAAGCTCCCATTGCCTTAGATTAGGGTTTGTTTGATCATGAGGATAGTAGCCTTTCTGCATGATTGTTGGCACCAAAGGGATCCTTTCCTAGTATAAGCTCAGCATGGACATTACTGGCAATTCTAGTGCAAGGGTGGAGGTTTCTTCTGTGGTGGTGGGTGGCTGCACAGCTGCATTCCCCTCCCTGATGGCCATCATCTGTATTCTTCTGTCAGGTGGATGAGGTTACAGACCTCCTGGCCAGCTTCACATCACTCAGCCTGCAGATGCAGAAGATGGACAACAGGTAATGGGCAGCCTCATCATCTTCCTGATGCAGCAGGAGAAGCCTTAGAGAAAAGAAAAGGAAGCTGAAGTTCGCTTCCCAGATCGCTGACTACACATAGCTGCCAGCAGCCATTCCTGCCAGACTGACTTTCCAGTGGTGCTCAGACTGTTCCTTTTGGTGCTGCCACAGCTGCCCCACGGAGAGGCAGCAGGCTTTGCACAACAGAGGCAACAGACAAGAATGCTGCAGATGTGACTTTGGGGTAAAAGAGCTGCTCTACTTTTTACCAGATGGGCTGGCAATGAATAGGATACCCCTTCCAGAGATATTTTGCCTTCTCCTAGGTATGTCAGCTCGATGTAGGTGGTGGCCAATGCCATGTGCAGTTACCAGCCCTGACTAGTGCACTCAGCAGCTGGCCAGCACCACGGAAATGCTTGGAACAGGCACCTTTTTGCCACCTCCATAGTGCTCAACTGCATGAGGGAGAAAGTGAATGCCTTGAACAGCAGAAGGCTTTGTGCTATGAGAAGAACACACATTTAATTCTGCATGCGGGAAGCTGAGCAAACATACTGCCTTGAGAAACGTGTTCTGAGGCTTAATCGTCACTTTCCCCGGAGCCTCCTGTCGGAGGGCAAGGAATGTGTCTGGTTACAAATGAGATACAAAGTTTTTCATGGCTAGACTAACACCTTTCACTGGAGCCATTCTTTAAGTCTGCTGCAAGTTAGTGCTTAAATATTACAGTGTAACACTTGCAAAAAATACCCAGGTACACAGCTAGCAGGTCAGAGCTGCCCTGATGAGAGGATTGGAGGGTGACAGTCTTAACACAGTTCTAGGCAGACATCTACATCTTGCAAAAAAAGCCCACCATAACTAACTTTTGGGCTTCCTGTTACTGGCAGTCTCAGGCAAGAGGTCCAGTTGTGACAGGAGGTATTGTGCATTCAGCTGTATTATTGGGCTAGGATGGAGGTGGATTTCTCTCTGCCTCAGCAGCACCCATTGCTCAGCCATTCTGTGTCTCTTGTTTGTCATGGAGAACCTAAGGTGCAGTGTGAGAAATTAATTATGGCATATGCTGGGAGCCTGAAGTGGTGCAGATATGAAGGATGCAGGGAAATGCTCGTGCTGCTCTCTCACTTCTGCCCACTGTGGTTAGCAGTGAAGATTTAGGTTGCTTTGTTGCGGAGCAGGGGTCCATGAAATCTTGTTGATAGGGCACCAGCAGCAGCAGGGTGACAGGAACATGCCAATAGGAATCTGAGTTCCCACCTGGGTACCACACCGTGGTGTGCTGGTAGCCATACCCATCCCACAGCTTGGGAGGCTCTGGTTTGAAAGAGTTTATTGTTAGCATTCAGCTTAAATATGCAGCAGCCACAGTTTGGAGCATTCTTCAGACACCTTTAGGCCAGCATGCTCTCTGATACCTGCCTCTTGTCCAGTCAGAGGTTAAGTGGGCCTCTGTTCACAGCTGAGATACCAGAAATAGGCATGGCTTTTAGGTGGGTTCATCTGTGGGCTGCTGGAGAGCACAACTGGGAGCAGCAGTCTCATGGCTGGGCTGGAGCTGTCACTGTGCATATTTATACTTCATTATGATGTGCTGGATGGGAAGGATGCTGAGAGGGTGGGAGACAATCTGACCTTTTTGTATTTTGAACTTCAATAAAGTCCTGCCAGCCTTTTACGACTCCTCAGCCAAGTTCTTTGTCAGAGCAGCCCATTTTCTTTACGTCTGTTGCAGGCCCCATGCACAGCACAGGACTTGGTATCCACTATTCTCATAGCTGGTCCTCAAATCAGAAGTGACAAGGCACGCTTGTTTGAGTTCAAACACCACTCTGTTTGCAGATCGAAGTACAGGGCTGCTGGCTGACCTTTTGCAGCCAAGAAATCCAAATGTAACATCCAGGTAGTTGCAGTGAAACCGTACAGATAGAGGAAAGAGAATCCCAGCAGGAGTGCTTCAAGCTGGGAGATGAGGTATTTTGCAGAGAGGAAAAGCAGCCTTGCCCAGTGGCAGAAGTCTTGCCTTGCCCCATGCCAGATGAAATGGTTGTGCTGTGAAGAGACAGCAAGAGGATGAGGGGCTGGGAAGGGACATCTGGGCAGGGCAGAGAACTTCCAGCACAGCCCCTATGTGAGGAGCAGGTCCCTTCATGCCCAGTCTTTACTGAACTTGATTCTTCCTGTCTTTACAGCCCGGTCTTGATGTCCACATACACTCAGCTGCCAGCACTTCTGCCCTCAGCAGCCTTGTTGCTGAGGAGACCATTAAGGTGCCTGAAGAGCACATGGCTGAAATGCTCTTTATCCCTGCAGTTACTTCAGTTGCTGATGCTGTCTCTAAGAGGTGTCTACTTAGAAGCTTACCTCAAACCCAGGAACACATCTAGCTGAGATTCAGAGTGAAGCTTTTAGCTTCTGCACACGTGATGTGGTCCACAGCTCTTCAGGCTTTTGTCTTGCCTGGTACTGGGCTTTTTCTTAACAGCTCCCGACAGAGGGGAGAGGTGGGAGTGCTGCAGTCAGCCAGGAGCAATTGTCTTGCTTCTTTTGTAGCACTGCTCCCACCATGGGAGGAGAGGCAATAAAAAAACCAAACGGTTATAGCAAGTTTTGCCACTGCTTGAGCAGTAACACCAGGTAAGAAAGAAAAGTGCATCTGGTTTTCAGTGGGGGGAAAAATGTATCACGTAGGAATTGTATTCTATGAATCACTGCAGTCAGTTCTGCTTTCCTGCCTCAGGGCTTGAAGCTGTGGGCTGCCCTGAGCCATATCGTGTGTTTGGCACTGGATGGAGAGAGGTTTTAGCTTTCTTTGCATCAGCCAGTCCTACCAGAGCCTTAGCTATCCTGTCATGGTCAGCAGCTGTATCCAGAATGAGAGTTAGGTTCTGGGGCAGGAAAGAAGCTGTTCCAGGGAAGGAGGAAACATGGCTTCCCACTGTGCTGAGAGCTGTTGACTGGCACTGCCTGGTTTTCTTCCTGCTTCTGGCCTGGAGACTTCAGCTTCTCCTAGCAGCTTTTTTCTGCCCTTGCACCCTGTGCCACAGATTTCCCTGCACAACCCAATATGAGGTTGGTGGCAGTTTTCTGCATCTCCCAGAGGTGTCTGCTGCAGCAATGGAGAATGGAAACAACAGCACGAGTTTCCCTCTGCTATTTATTTTGCCATCAAAATCAGTCCAACCTCCTCATTTTATTTCTGCTACACCGTCAAATGCACCCCCCAGATCCCTTCCTGAGCAATGATTCATCCCTGTTCTCAGGGCCCTGATATCAACTGGGACTTCAGGCTTTGCTTCCCCTCTCAGCACTACCTGATCTCCAAATAACATTGTATTTCCCCTCCTAATTCAGAGCATGTGATGTGCTGAATTCCCAGCCAATTAACCTCCCTGGCTCTGAGGCTGCTGCTGTACTGCAAGATGTGACCAAAACCAGCCAGACTGAGGATCTGGCTCAAGCAAGCAAACAGCAGAACCTGCCTATGTCTCACAGAGGAGCCACAGCAGAATCAATAGCCCTGAGAAGGCCTCCCAGCAAAACCACATGGATGTTACTAAGAAAATGACCTTTCTCTGGAGCAGCCACTTCACCCACACAATTTAATGCAAAGCACACGCTGCAATGTGTGTGAACATCAAGAATTTGTTCAGCTCTTCAGCAGCTGAAATAATTAATCTCCAACAGCTAAACTCATTTACTTCCTCCACCTTTGCCTTTCTAGCAGACTCCAAATCCAGCACAGCAATTATCTGCACTGCTAAGGAAGCCCCATGAAACATCTTTGGCAAACTTTTCACCCTTTCCATCTGCTTCCTTTGCTCACTCTGTGAGCAAAGATCTCTTCCATCACAGAAAGATACTTACAGAAAGATGCCTTCTTCATGCATTGTGCCTGGCCAGCCTGGGGGAGCAGGCCTGGGCAGGCCAGGGCCCATGGGGTGACTAGTTGGGGGAATCAGCAAGTTTTGATTAGGAACATGATAAAGGAGGTCTGGGCAAACAGCATTCCTCTGGGGTTTTTTATGAAATCTCTGAGAGGGGAAGAGAGCACGTGGTTGTTGGAAGAATTAAAATCACCAGCTGGCAACCTGCTAAGGCTGGTCACGGATTAGGAACCAGCAGCTAAACCCAAAAGCAAATAATCAGAATTCTCTTCCTAGGGTTGTCAGATTTGCACACAGGGTCTTAAGTAGGATGACCTTCTTGGCACCTGGGTCTGACACCTCCCAGCAATGTCAGGCTCATGTCACACATGCCAGAGAGATGCCAGACACCAGAATCAGCACACAGTTGGCAGGACTAAGTGACTCCACAGAGAAGAGCTGGTGCTGACCACTCGATGCAAAGCCCTGACCTGCTCACACCTCTCCCATTTCATCTACCCTGTTCCAGATCATGGAACAGCAGCACTCTACTGATGTGGCAAACCAGTCCCTGCAGGGTTAAAGATGAGCTTGTCAGCTTGAGTGATAAAAGGTAGGATAGAATATAAGAGAAAAGAGTCATTAATTAAGGCAAGCAGCTGGGAGCAGAGACTGCAGAATGCTAATCAGTCTGGAGGGAAGGCTGCGTGGAAAGCAGCAAACTCCTTCAGTTTTAATTAAACCTGACTCTGTATCAAGGATTTGACATCTTTGCTTCACCTCTGCTTTTGAGCTGAAAAACCAGTTTGAGCCTGCCAAGTACACTCTTACTGGAGAGACAGGAATTCCCTTCTGGCTCCAGAGCCTTCCCAACCCAGGCTCAGCACCTGCCCTTCCTGCTCATGGGTTCCCCAAAATTGGGGCTTAGCACTAGGCAGAGCTTAGTGAAGGGGCCCAGGGCTTGCAGCCATTGTTCATGCTAAATGCACCTTCTCCCCAAGATCTTCCCTGTCCTCTCTGTCCTGTTTCATTTAGGCTTCACCCCAACGTGCAGCAGTCAGTCCTCACCTGATCTGCTCCTTTTGCAAGCTGGGACCAGGAGGAGCAGGATCAGGAGTGAGCAACAGCCCAGCTGCTTCTAGGCAAGAGCAGGCAGCGTCCAGCTGTGCCACGTCATTATTCCTGACTGCTGTTCCCTTCTCCTTCCAGTGTTTTGGGCTGTGGAATGAGCCTTCACCTGTAGAAATGATGAAGCCGTGTGAGCTGGCCATCAGCCACAGCATCATGTGCACAGGGTGGCTGCAGAACTCACTGTCCCCAGGAAGGTGGGTAAGGCACACTGGACACATTTCTGAAAGACATCTGCTGTAGGAGTGGCAGCCACCATGAAAGGAGAGAGGTGGAAAAATCAGAAACAGGGGTAGAGGCAAGGGAGGCTCAAAGTGCAGAAAGCAACATCAAGCACTTGAATGGAAAAAGAACACTAATTCCTGGCACAGTTGGCCTTCCTCTTCAGTTGGCCTCAGCACAGAAAAAGGGATGTCCTTGGAGCTGAGCTCTAGCAAGGCGTAGAGCAGCTTCAGTGAGCGCTAGAAATACCACGTCACCTGGGAATTAAGAGTGGGCAGGACAAAGCAAAAGGGAAGATTTACGCAAAAAGAAGTAGGGAACAGAAAAGGAAAATAAATAAGGGGGAGATTGTGGCTCTGCTCATGCACATCACAGCTCTGCCAGCTGCCTGATGTCACCCAGCCCCACTGTACAATGCCTACAGCACTGGCTGGGGCCAAAACCCCTTTACTTTTGACACAACTTCCAGCACCATGCATGGGAACAAGTGAGGACACCAGAGGATTTTGTAGCCCATGCAGGGCTCAGGACACCTACAGGACCCATGACAATCTGTAATTGTTTCCCAGCTTCAGTGTGGAAATCACAGCTTTCCCTAAACACTTTTTGCTGAGCTTCCTGTCTTTCACCTTCTCTTAAGAAATTATAGGTGCAGATCTGCCTCACATTAAGAGTTACATATTCAGGATCCACACAGCACTAATAAAACACCATATGTAATTAAGGAAAAGGAGGGCTGTTGTTGTCACTTAAAGTTTACTGTGAATATTGAGCTGGGATGATGGCAGGTCTCAGGCATGGCTACAGGATTGTGGAGGAGGTGGTTGAGGAGTTCTGGGGGACTTGAACTCAGTTTAATGGGTCTGAATGAGCGAGCTCATCTCTCACTGCCGACATAAAACCATCTTGATGGGGATAAGGCATGGGCATGATGATCCTGGAGGAAAGCAAAACCACTGTGGTGTGGTCAGAAAATGTGGTGCAAATGGAGACTTCTTTCTTGCTTCTCTAGCCCCTTTCTAGGGCTTCTTCTTGGTCTTGTCCTACAGTTCCTCTTAGAGGGGTCACATCTAGAGAATGGCCAGCTGCTACCAAACTTTGCTCCTCCAGTAGCTCCTTCTGAACAGAGACCATGGCATCTTGTACCTGCCGAGTCCATGCTGTGGCACAAGTGGCACCTTCACAATCCCTCTTCCTGGTGTTCTCCTCTGGGACTTGGGCCACCTCAGTGTTGCCTCCACAGAAAGCTCCCGTCCTGTTGGCAAAACCTCCTTCCACATTGACCATATGGACTCTCCTTCCAACTCTCTTCTTCTTCTTTTTCCTGATCTTGTTCTGGAAGAAGAGGCAGGTGAAGACCTGCTTGAAACGCTTGCGGAAATGCTTGGAGATGAGGGCATAGACGATGGGGTTGAGGCAGGAGTTGGTGTAGGAAAGGCAGTGGGAAGCCAGGCGGAAAGCGTAAGTGGCGCGGTTGAAGGGAAAGTGGCCAAACCAGAAGCAGAGGATGACCAGATGGTGGGGCAGCCAGCAGAGGCAGAACAGGATGGCCACTGTGACAATCATCTTGGTGACCTTACGCTTGGCTTTCCGAGACTCCGAGATTCTTTCTACGGGGTCTACAGAAGTCCACAGGAACTTGATGGTCCTGGTGTAGGCCAGGCTCACCACGGCCACCGGCAGCAGGTACCCAAAGACAAACGTGAGGATGTCCAGGACCTTTCGGCGCCGGTCCTCCCAGATGGGCACACAGATGGGCACACCGTGGTAATGGATTATCTGGTAGTAACTGAGGTAAGGCCCCGCGAAGAGCAGCGACAGCAACCAGATCACCACAATGGCCACTCCTGCGTTTCGGGACGTGCGGAGATCCCGGGACTTCAGTGGATAGCGAATGGCCAAGTACCTGGCAAGAGGGGGATGAAGAGAGACAAGACACCACGTGGGTGAGAGGAGGTATTTCTCCTGCCCTGCAGAGCTGCCATCTGTGCACCCCTTCCCATGCAGCCACCCACCTCTTCCCTCCCAAAACTTTTGGGAGTGAAGGTTACGGTGAATTCATGAAAATATCAGGGTCATCCCAGCAGTGGGTCTGGGATTTCTATCATCTACTCTGCTGCGCTAGCTCAGGAAGGGCAAGCAGTGTATCTCTTGGACCAAGTAAGAGAAGGATAGGAGCAGGACTCTCCTGCTTCTTCTAAGTTATGTTGCTGCCCTGGGGTTTTGCAATTCTTGGTTGTGCATGGTGGACTCTCCTCCTTCTCAAGTGAGCACTGGGTAATTAGGCTGAGAGCTTGGCTTGGTAGAGGGGGAGGGCATGAGGAGCTGGGAAGGCTGTCTCTATTGGCCCTGCCTCTGGAGAGACCTGACCTGCTCCTTACAGGACACCCAACAGGGTAAGGAGTGGCCTTTCTCCCATCCTTATCTCAGGAGTGGCAAACACAGTGTCCCTGAGCTGCAGAACTCAAAGGGAAGGGGACACTTACCTGTCAACAGAGACAGCAGCCAAGGTAAAGCTGCTGGCATACATGGTGAGGTAGATCAGGAAATGCACACCTTTGCAGGCAAAGGCCCCAAAGAGCCACCCATCCAGGGTGTAAATGGTGGCCTGGAAAGGGACACAGCAGATGATGAAGCACAGGTCAGCCACAGCCAGGTTGAGGATGAAGAGGTTGGTGGTGGAGTACTTGACTTGGCCATTCCACAGCAGCACAGCCAGCACCAGCCCATTTCCCACAGTACCCACAAGGAAGATGAGGGAGAAGATGATGGGCACGATAATCCCTGCTGCTCGTAGCTCTGGGCTGTCAGAAGAGATGTTCAATCCCCCTGGCATCTTCCTGTTGGACTGCAGGGACCTGAATGAGGAGAAAGTGATAATAGGCCCCAAGGTGCCTAACCCCAGCCTTTGACACACACATTTCTCCCAAAGCTGGGTAAATTATGCCACCAAGATCCTCGTGATGTCACTGCCAGGAATGCTGTTGGGGTCAGTCAGCCCACATCTGCCTGGCTGGAGCAGAGCTGAAGCCTCTTTCTCCTGCCTGGATTCACATTGCCATCAGAACATCTCCTGTGCTCCCAGCACCCTGAAGGATCCCTCCTGCCCTGCCACCTGGCCTCACCTATGTTCCTCCTACATTCCAAAAGATGCTAAACCCCTTGGGATTGCTTGCTTTGGCAAGTCTAACCCCTGGCTAGTGTTCAACAGGGTTTGGCCACCAGGCCATGGGGAAGGAGGCTCCTGTGGGCTGCAAGTGGTCCCAGCACACTCAGCCCAGGGCTGTGCCACCTCTGCAGCAGGGACCTGCTGCCTGGATCACACCCCACAGCAGCAGCACCACAACACATTCACACCCCAAGGGAACTCCTTAAGCTGGGACCACCTTCACCCTGGAGCTAGCTGCTCCTTGCTCCCTGTGCAGGAGTTATGCTCCACAGAGGAGCAGCAACTAAGGGCACCTTTTCCTGATGCTGAGAGGTGGTCAAGGGCTGGATGGTGGCAGGTAGGTGAGGATGGGGAGGAGACCCTGGAGCTGCCTGAAATACAACATGATTATCACTGTGAAGGAGCCTATTATTACCACAGCTCAAGGTATTGTGATTTGCTGCAAAACTTCCTCCAGCCCTGAGTAACACTGTGCTCAGGCAGAGAACACCAACACCATATCTCTGAATAAGCCTTCCCCTTGTTGTGCTATCATTAGAACAAATTGTCCTTCTCTGAGCAAAAACAGAGAAGGAAAGATACCATTATCTAGCTACTGTTGACAAGCAATTAACTCGGTTTTGGGTCACGCAAGCTCCTTCACTCCATGCTCCCCCATCCCTCAGCTCATGCCACTTCTGCTTCCCAGCTTATTTGTGTATCACACCAAAAGACTCTCCTTGCCTCTCTGTGTCTTTGCTCCCCTCTGTCCTACTGATAGCTACCCTCCAGCTTATCCCTCTGACCCCACGGGATCTCCTCACTGAAGCAGAGGAGCTCAGTCCCCTTCTGGGCATGCATACACACCAGGGTGTCTCTGCTCAGGGAGCCTGAGGCCACCTTTCAGCTTTGGAAGCCAGCACTCACCTTTTTGAGGAAGGGCCTGCAGCTTTGCCACTTGCTCAGGGGGAGACCCCCAGTCCAGCCCACGCAGTGGTAGCAGGAGGATGCAGACCACAGAAGACTTTATCTGGGCAGCTCCATCATTCCAGTCACTCCTGCCTGGTGCTCCACTGACTGCCCCTGCCCGCCACCAGCTCTGCTTTCTCTCCTTCTGGAGCTCCTCTCCTCTCTCTCTGACTCCCCCTTTTCCCTCCCTCTGCTCTTGCTGCTGATCCATAGTTCTCTGTTGTTTTTTTCCCCTTCCCTGAGGTTGGGTTTGGAGTTAACTCCTCTCTGCCCAGCTTTCCCGCAGGCTCAGTTGTTCCCTGCTCCTCCTGCTGAGAAGGGGGTGGCAGAGAGAAAGCTCACTATTCTCTGGTGGAAAAGGGAGGATGGAGGGGAAAGGGTCCCTTGGACCTCAGCAGCCATCTCTCAATGCGGGGTGTTGTCCAGCACCTCCGGGGAATGTAAATATCCCACCACAGTGAGCCTTGTCCCTGCCCTGTCCCTGGGGTAGGGCCCTAAACCCTCTGGAGGATAAGCAATTAAATGCTGTTACTAGCTGTTATTAATTAATTGTTAGTAGCATGGCACTGAGCAGATTGAGCCTCTCCTACAATGTCGAGGGAAGGAGGAGAAAGCAGGTTTTGGATTCCATCCAGTCCAGGTCTGCCCTCCACCAGTCCTGCAGTATGGGAGGGAAGACCTCCAGCATGGCCACCTCCAGAGGTCCAGCTCCATCACAGCTGCCTGGGACAGCATGGGGGCTGGCTGATGTGCCAGGAGAGGACAGTGACCCACACAGCCCTCCTGCCCTGCCACTCTGCTGCCATGTCCATCCTGGTGCCAGGACCTGTACCCTGAGGACTTCCAGGTGCACTAAGGCTGAGTGCAGCTTGGTGATCGTCTCTCAGCAAGACTCCAAAGGCCATCAGCTTCCCTTCACTGGGAAGGCTGTGGGTATCTCTTCCAGTGATGGAGCAGGATGTGGAGAAGGAGGTGCTGGCCCCTTCCCTTCCACCGCAGCCCCAGTTATCCCCATTGGCTCAGTGGCAACCCTCAGCCTGGCAGGAGGGACCATGCAGCTTCTCCCCCCACCTGCCCCTCTGGTGGGAAGGAGCGAGGTGTCCCCGCCGGCTCCTATCAGCCGCTGTAACCAGGGAAAAGGGGAAGGCCATGCCTCGGGACGCGGTGATAACCCAGGGGATGCGGCAGCGTGCAAGCCTGCAGCCGGGCACAGCCTGCCACAGTGCTGCTCGCCATGGAGGGACCACACCGCAGCTGCCTCCTCCTCCTCCTCCTCCTCCTTCTCTGCCTGCTCCCGCCGCCGGGCATCCCAAGCCCACCGCCGTCTCTGCAGGAGCCTCGGGAGCTGCCGCCGCCGTCCAGCACGGCTGACCCCGCCGCCCACGTGCTGCGCGGCCACCCCCCGGCCCCGGCGCGGCCCTACAGCCTGTCGCTCTCCGCCGAGGATTACCGCTACTCCCCCAAGCCCCGGCACCTGCGCCCCGGGCGGCTGCGCCGGCTCCTGGGCTCGGCCTTCGACCCCTTCTGGATGGCGACCGAGGAGCCCCGCGGTGGCAACGGCAGCATCCTCGAGGAGAACCTGGAGGCCCTGAGCAGGGACCTGGCCGAGGGTGCCGGGCGGTATCACCGCAAGCTGTGGCGAGAGGCGGAGGGGCTGGAGCTGCCCGCCCTGCTGCCCCCCGCCTCAGAGCTGCCCGCAGAGCTACCGGGGGCCCTGGCCCGCCGCCTGCGGCAGTGGCTGGTGGAACGGGCCACCTGCCGCCTCACCTCCGCCTGGGTCGACCTGGGCCCGGTGTTCTGGCCCCGCTGGGTGCGCCACACCACGTGCGAGACCGGCTCCCCCGGCTGCTCCTGGCCGCCCGGCATGAGCTGCCGCCCCGCGCAGCTCACCCGCATCAAGCTGCTGGCCTGGCACTGCTGGACCCCGCCGCAGCCCGGCGCCCAGGACTGCACCTGGCGGCTGATCCCCTACCCCGTCGTGGCCGCCTGCAAGTGCTCCTGCCGCTGAGGGGGCTGCGGAGGGACCTGCCGGTGCCCGTTCCTGCAGCCAAAAGGCTTGAAAAGTCTGTCTGGACTCACCCTCGGAGATGGGGGAAAATCCCCCAAACAGAAATAAACCTCCAGAAAGGAAGTGGGGATGGCTGTGGTCGTTCTTGTCTCGCTGAAACCCCTGGGCGGGTGGGGGGTGCAGCTGCTTCACCCCTCACCCACCTGTGCTGTGAGGCATTGGCACCAGCAGAGGCCCTTGTGCAACATTTATCTCCAGCAGTGGATGAGGGATGGAAAAATTATGGCACTGAACAGCAGGTTCAGACCCTGTTTGCACCAGCCCCAGGTGGCTCAGTCCAAGCTGGGGGCATCCCTGCCTGCCTGTGTGGGTCTGCAGGCAGCCAGGGCAAGGGGATTCCAGTAGAGAAAGAGTAGAGAGAGGTGGGTCACTGCTCAAGGTGGAAACAGCAATGTGGAGAAGGGCTGGAGTGAAGCAGTGGGCAGCAGGGTAGTTTGGGACTGCAACAAGGCAGTCTAGTGAGGGTAGAAATGAGGGGTGAGCCACAACCCAGGGCTGGAAGCAATTGTGGGGCTGGGTGTGTAGGAAAATGAGATAGGACAGGATAGTTCCCTACTTTGAGGCAAAATGAGTGAAATACATGGATTCCCCAGCTACCCCATGCTCCAGACTCAGGACTGCCAGAGCAGCATTTGGGGTAGGTCAGGGAGCCTGGGGTGGGAACCTCATCCTCAAAAAGTGGCATCTGCCTCTACATTCCACTCAGCAAAAAATCCTCTGCTTTCTGGGCTAAAAGCTGCCTAGAGCTGTAGATCAGACCTAGGCTGGAAGGCCTTGAAGCAATAAAGAGCAGGAGGAATTGCCTCCATTTGATATTCACATGATGCCTACAAGTCAATGGACACAGCATTATTCATTTCCAGCGTGCCATCATCTGACCCTCCTGCCTTCCTGGGACTCCAGCACGCCCCAGTCTGTTCCCCAGACAGCTCCACAGTCTGCTGCTGAGCTTGGCCTTGAAGCAGGCAGAGTGCAGGGAGTCGGCTACCGAGGGGCCTGAGAGATACGGAGGTGAGAGGGAGGTCAGAGCTCCTGGTGAGAAGAGGAGCAGAAGGGGGAGACCACAGGTGCATGCAAAAACAATTGTGAGCATCACAGGAGGGGGGCTGCTGCTGCTCTGGCCTGCAGCTGAGCAGTGAGACATCTGTAGGGCTGCTCTGCCAATGAGGAGGACTTGAAAGCTGGAGCAGGGTTAAACTGCTTGACTTGTCTGCCCTGAGTGGAGTGGAGGCATCAGCAGGGATGCCTGGAGAAGGCCAGGGGAGAGGGGGAGACCAGGGCTGGGGACCAGCAGGAGAGAAACGGGAGGGAGTGTGGTACAGGTGGGCAGGTAGGGAGAACAAGGGGTGCACATGCCCTGGGCTCAAACCAGCAGTGATTCAGTTTAGAGTCTCAACCTCCCTACACCAGAGCCCATCTGGCTGAGCTCTCAGCTCTTCCAGGTTGCACGAGGGGCCTGAGAGCAATCCCCCTGCCTTCCCCACTACAATCCCCATGCCAAAATACTGCCTGTTGAAAAGGGTTTGCAGCACTGCAAGGGCCTGGTGCCACAGGCCTGTGGAGATGGAAAATTAAACAAAATCAGCACATAGTCACACTACCAGCTGTTCTAACAGGGTTTGGTTGCAGTCCTATAGAACCTACAGAACACATTTCTCCCCGTCCTCTGCATCCTTGTAAAGCCCTACAATCCTGGATTAACACCTGTACTCTTCTGCAGTTGCTCTGGTTCAGGTCAGACATTATTGCCCAGTAGTTTGCTCCCTGATGGCCTAGGGACACAGAGTGACTTCAGAGCAGGTCTCTGCTAATGTGAGCCTGTGATGCAGCACCCAGGCACAGCACACTCCATCTCAGCTGGAATCTGTCCCTGGCTGCACCTACTCATTGAGCACATGGGCAGCTGGCAGCACACACAAGTTCTGATCTGGAGCAAAACTGATGCAAACAAAGCTATCCTAACAGATGCTCAGGTCCCACTTGTTCCTGTTTGAATGCTGAAATACTACACCAGCACAGCTTGGAGGAACAAATCCAGGGATTCCTGCCACATGGAAGAAAATTAAAGGTTCCTGCTCTGTCCCTGGCCTCAGCCTCAGTCAGATGCAGATCCTCTCAACATGCTGCTGGCCTCTGCCACCTCAGCTTGCCTGCTGCCTGATGGCCTCTCTGGGACAAGATGCCCTTCCCAGGGCAGGTTTGGGACCACTGAAGCAATTGGAAAAGCTAGCTGGGGGCCAAGCAAGCCTCACATCTAATACCTGAAAGTGAGGAGAGAAAGGAGCACCAGAGCTTTGGTTGGCCCACATCCTCTTTCCCTAACCAGCTGCCAGTGGCATGGGTTGCAAAGGGCTTGGGAAACACTCCTGCCTCAGTGAGGAATTGCAGCAGTCAGATCTGCCAGGGTGATGCTGCTGGACCCACAGAACAGCACAGAAGAAGCAGGCAGCCTCAGGCACATCAGCAACGCACATCAGCAGGAGACAGCAGGAACTGCAGCGCTTCAGCACCTGGACTGAGGCTTCAGGGAGGACACAGCAGAGTTTCTGGTCACAGCATGGGAGGATGGGGCTGGGAAGCAGCTCCTGGATGAGGAAATAGGAGGCAGACAAATATCCACTGCACTGCAGGACAGCTTTAATGACACTTTTCCGTGCTGGCTGCCAGTGCTCCTGGCCAGCACGCTGCAACAGCCTGATTCACATGATGCAGGCTGCCATGCCTTGAGGAACCGTCCTGCCTTTGGCAGCGTGCTGCTCAAGCCTTTTTCCCCCTCAGAGGCACTTGGTTGAGGGCAGGGCTGGTGCTGAGGAGGAGTTTTCCTCAAGGCAGCGCTCCGTGTTTCCGTCCCACCTCGGTGAAGGCGTCCACGCAGCGGTCGATGTCCTCGTCGCTGTGCACGGCGGAGACCTGGACCCGAATGCGGGCCTGCCCCTTGGGCACCACGGGGTAGCTGAAGCCGATGACATAAATGCCTGGGGAGGAAACACAGGCAGTCAGAGCTGGCTGGGATGGAGGCAGGCTGAGGTGTACTGGGTGACAGAAAGGTTCCCCTCCCCGTAACCACTTCTGGGCTTCAGGGTTTTCAAGTGACATCTGCTCCCAAGCATGGAAATGAGATTTAGGGCCAGCAGTGGGGATGGAGTCCAGCATGGCAGGACAAGAGCATTAATGTAAATCCCCTCCCAAACAGAGAAAGAAGGTGAAACCAGCAACATCTGGGGGAGACCATGAGGACATTTGCAGCTGGAGGGTGGAAGAGTACTGGATTTCATGCAGCAACATCCTCTGGAGAAGGGTGACACCACCACCAACTGTCCCTTCCCTCAGGGAATGTGCCTGCACACTGAGATCACCTCTGCTGAGCATGTCCTCTGCCATCACTGATGCCAGCCGAGCATCCCCCAGCATGACTGGACAGATGGGGTGGTCTTTCCCCGAAATGGTGAAGCCAGCTGCTGTCATCTGACTTCTGAACCTGGTGAAGGGAACAACAGGATGAGTAAAAACCTCAGCAACCCTGTCCTGGGAGACCATGCCTTTCTTTTCCCTGGGAGCCCTGGCCACTGAGAACTGGGTAAGGTTTGCTCCACTGTTCTGTGCAGGGAAGAGACCTCTCCTCTTGGAGTCACCTCTTGCCATGTCCTGCTCAGCAAAATGGTTCTGCAGATCCTTGAGGGGACGATGTGCCCCAGCTCACAGAGCATCCAGATGTGGCACATCTGCCTGACACAGACAGACACATCCTGCAGCCTCCCCTGAGCCTTGACTTGAACAGTCTTCACAGCTATCACCACAGAAGGGGTGTGTGTGTGTGTGTGTGAATAAAACAGACAACTGATTCCTAACAAAGCTGCCTCTGCTCCCACCCCAATATGGCCCCCTCACCGTTGGGTTTTGGCAGCCATAGACTGTGCAATAGCATTGCTCTCCATGAGCAGGTCCAGGGCCTTGGATGCAGAGCCCACCACAGCAGGGGGCAGGCTGTTGGAGAAGAGGTACGGGCGGGAACGTTGGCGGAGCAAATCGATGAGAAGTTTGGGACCTGTCGTGTACCCACCTGCAGACAGAGGAGAGAGAATTGGACAAGGCACCCCAGGGTGACCTCTTTAGAATGAGGCTTCTTGATAAAGCCAACACAGCACCTACAGCAGGAATTTAGGTACAAACTAGATCTAAAAATCACAGGTGATGCTTTTGATCAAGAGTTTACATCTTTACCCCAAAGGCAAGTGCATGAGAAAGATGACAGTGCAAGGACCACTTAAGGATCCCCCTTAATCCTGCAGCAAAGTCACAAACCAAGCTTCATGACACCAGTGAAAGAGGATAACATGCATTTGTTACTCTATCATTAGGCAGAGGAAGGAAACATAAGAGTGCTGCTGTAGAGCTCTTTAGGGCATGCAGGACACTGGACAGGAAAATGCCTTCACCTGCAGCTCCTCCAAGAGCTTTTCCCAGGGTGGAATTAATTATGGTGACTTTGTCCATCACTCCCAGAAGCTCATCAGTACCCCTGTAGAAAAAGCAATGTCACATTATTAGCTGCGCCAGCTCACACCACGGAAGCTGCTGGATACCTCAAGGGAAACAAAGGACTGTCAGCCAGGTCTCTGGCATCTCTCCTTCTAGACAAGGAGGAACAGCCCCATGAGGTAGTTCAACCCAAGTGCTGACCTTCCTTTCCTGCAGAAAGCCTAAGGTGGGACCTCACAAAGTAACAGCATGGGTTCTTCATCCCTTTCAGATGGGGAAGTGTTCAGATTTCCCACACAGAAGTTTAATAGTCCAAACAAAGCACCTGCCAGGAGCAGCAGATGAGATGGTCACACCATCCCCTACACACAGAGAAGCAGCTGTCACCTGGGGATGGATCACTGCTAAAGCATCTCCTTTCAATCCAAAGGTGACATGCAAAGCCTTCAAGGAGTGCCCACACAGAAACACGGTGACCATCAACATCTTTGGCCTTGCTCAGAATTAGTGAGGCTGGGAGGAAGAAACACTGGGGGCTCGAAGCAGCCACTTACCGCCCGTTGGGTCCCAGGAAGCCTGTGGCGTGGCACTCATCAATGAAGACCAGGGCATCGTACTGCTGGGCCAGCTGGCAGATTTCCCTCAGGGGTGCGATGTCACCGTCCATGGAGAAGGCGCCGTCAGTGGCCACCAGCCGCAGTCGATGCTTCTGTTGGAGGGAAAAAGGCATCCCCAGGGTAAAGATGTCACCCTGAGGACAGGGGCTGGCAAAGGGACATACTCTAACTCCTGTATGGAGAGGGTGTAGCTAACTGGGATGGGGGCATTTGCATTGCAACCGTCTGCTTTGCCATCTTGCCTATCCACACTTTGCCACGCCTTTGGCAAAAGCAATGCCTGTTGCACAGGCAAAGCCAGAGTTCCCCTTCCAGGAGTGGCTACTGCACAGGCAGCACAACTAAGGAAGTGCCCTGGTGCTGGGGTGGGAGCTCTCCTCCACACCTGTGCTTCCTTCAGCTTGGCCTCCAGGTCCTGCATGTCCATGTGCTTGTAGCGGTACTTGTTGGTCTTGCACAGGCGGATCCCATCGATGATGGAAGCGTGGTTCAGCTCATCTGACAGCACTGCATCCTCTGGGGTCAGCAGGGCCTGGCCGTGCCAAACAGAAAGGATCATCCTTTACTCCAGATGCCACCTCATCAAGACCTCCCAGCCTCCCTCAGTACAGAGAACAAGGCTGTGATTGATTCCAGCTGCCACATCTCTCCTCACACTGCTAAACTTTGTATTTCCTTTCTAGTCACCTTATCCCAAATTTCTTTATACCAGGCTCTTGCTTGTGGCTTCTGAGCTCAAAATCTCCCTCCCCCTTCCCCTCACCTACACTTTAAAGGGGAGTACAGACCTCTGAGGAAATGGGAGCCCTCCCCAAGAGCTGGAGCTGGGCTGGTTTAATGCCTCTGCATGGCTTCCCTGGTCCAAGGGCCCCAAAGTCAGGGCTCTTCACCACCAGTCACTCCCATCTTTTCTGGTGCACAGAGCGCACAGCAGAGCCTCTGGAAGGCATGGCAGCCACACTGCTGTCACTTCCCTCCTCCATGCACAACACAAGGGAAGCTTTATGAACCTCAAAGATGCCAGTGTTGGCATCAAAGCAGCTGGCATAGAGAATGGCATCCTCCCGCTGGTGGAAACGGGCGATTTTCTCCTCCAGGTCCTTGTGTATGCTCTAGAAAGAAGAGAGGAGCAGGAGTCAACAGTGGGGCAGCACAAGTTCTTGCTTGCCCACTGCTGTTAAATGCTGACTTGCAAGGGTACGAGACAGCCAGGTGTGTGCGTGGGAGAAGTTACTTGTGTTCAGCAAATGCAGCCCTAAAATATGATTATGGGTTTGAATGCCAAAAGCTCAGCAGAAAGAGTCCTCATGCACAAGGGAGAAGCTCTGCTTGTTCTTTGCACTTAACTGGGCAGGACTCAAAAAAGGCTCCAGCAGGGATAAACTGTGGCAGGTCTGATGGAGCCACTTCAAATCAGGTTCACTGTAATTTTGACCCGCAAGAGAGGGAAAAAGACATCAATTTTCTCAATTCACAGAGGTATTCAGTTTCTTTGCTCTCAGGTGTTGTAATGGTTTAAATTGGCATATTTCCAGATCTTCGGCTAGGGGGGACTTGGCAAGGCTCCTTTTCTCATCGGGCCACGTGTAAGTTGCCGAGTGGGAGTGCCGAGAAGGGAGCCTACGTGGACACCCCGCGAAAGACCCGCGGTGACGGGGATGCTGCC
>VZRX01016069.1:0-30067 GCA_013398075.1 Notiomystis cincta | reverse complement strand
CTATTTGAGCGGCGCGGCGGCCGCCAAGCTGTCACCGCCCGCCTCCCGAGCACTCCGCCCCGCCAGTCCCGGGGAGGTCGTCTAGGCACTCAGGGGACCACCGTCTCCAAAACAAAATCCGAGCCACCGGAAAGTCTGTCTCTTCTCTGCTGCTTGCCCTTGGGGCCAGAAGGCTGTGGTGGAGGTGCCGTGGGACTGTGATCTCCCGACCACGGCTTCCTCGCTGTGGCACGGCACGGAGAGCGAAAGTGAGCAGCACTACCGTAAACCCAGGGGCGAGCACAAAGCCGGCCAGCTGAAGCTGCTGCATCTATTTTGCCATTACCAAAGCAGGCAGCTCTCTAGCTCCTACCAGTTCAACTCGGAAGGCCCTAAGCCTTTAACAGCTACCGATTACCCTTTCAGTGCAGCTCACCAGGAACAGCACAAATACACCAAGAGAGATACCTAGGAATGCTGGAGGATCACGGGGCAATCTGTGTCTGTTACACTTCCATCCATAGACTATTTACATAATAGAGCACTATTTTAAACAGCTAAATGCAGGGAAATGAAAATAGTCCTGCACTCCAACCACCCATTTACAGCATGCTATAGATGTGGAAAGACCTGGAGAAAGAAAACCTCTTCGGGGTTGAGCACTGGGAAAGATGTCAGTGGGAAACAAGAGCTTCAAGCAGCCCACGATCCTGAAGCAGAATGAGTAGGTGGAAATCCTACACTCCTCTCCAAGGTGAGGACAGAGACAAGGAGAACATGCTGCCTTTTAAAAAAAGAAAGAACACATTGCAGACCACAGCTGAGATTATGGTGACAAAGATTCAGAGATACTGACTGGTCTTGTGCCCAGAAAATGCTTTGAGAAAAGTAACACAAAGGTGTTAACAGAAGTCTTTATTAAAATAAATAGGGCAAAAGAAAAAGTTCATCCCCCCAAAGAGTACAGGCACAAAAGTTTCTCATGTATACTGCAGAAGCAGAAAGCCAGTGCAGTATCTGTTGTTGTTTTTTTTTAAAAGATAACTGTGCTTATCTGTACACCACAGTGTGAACTGAATCTGTTTTGCAGAAAACTGTTGCTCACACAGAAGATCGTGCAATTTCTAAGTTATTACAATATATCCCCTTAATTTATTTCAGTTATTTATTTAAAATATTACAAAGCAGAGCATGCTATAGAAACACAAAGAATAACTCTGAATTTCAACATTACACCCATAAATGGAAAAAAACCTCTTATCCATCACAGTTGAATAAGGAAGAACTCAAACACAAATCACACCTTCTCTAGGATTTAACCATTTAAGACCAACAACTCATTTGCAAAATTCAAATTAAAAAGATAGATGAGCTTGCTAGTTACTGAATTGTTTTTCTAATTCGTGTTTCCAAAGGATACAAATAAAATCTCAACCAAACCAAAACCTACGAAATTTGGGTACAGATTTAGTTTGTATCTTCTCAATGAATACAACCTGCAGGTTTTGATTTCAGTGTGGGAATAATGAAGGCAAAATTGAGGTCTTAAGGTCTAAGATATAAAATTCCTGTTCAAATGGGTCCTTGCCTAAATGGCATTGCAAAAAAAAACCTAAAACTCACTTCCTGTCTCCTATGAAATCAGGACTACCACTAGATTATCACAGTGCATAAAAGAATAACAGCTGTGATTCCTGTTCCTTCAGAGCTGTTAGCAAACAGCTTTCGTCTTGCAGAACTGAGTGTAAGCTACCGTGCACAAGCTGGACAGCAATACCAGCTCCGTTGTGATAATCTAACTGGATAGGCTCCATGTATCTTGCATTTTTCTGCATTTGTTTTCCTCAGTGCCATTTCTGTACATGATTCACCTCTCCTGTATAAAATTTTTATTTTTCAGACTAAAAAAAAGTTTTTGTCTACACTGTGCCTCTGTCTGTAAAGACAGTTCCTATATGACTGCAGCTGATTAACAGCAAACCCTCGCCACCAATATATTCATTATTCTCAAAATCTGAGTTGGTGATCCAGAATTGCACTTCATAATTAAAAAAAGTGTGGATAGGTGGAATGTAAGACAATCCGATTCATTAAGTTACTCAGTTAAAGATTATTCAGTATTAAACAAGAAACAGGATCATACAGACATCCAGTCATTGTGAACATGTAGGGTAGGAGAGAACTTCCACTGGAAGTTTCCACTAAGAGCTTCTCTGGTATTTCCTTGAAGAGGGTCACTGTGTACTTCGATGAGTAAGGGGGAAAAAGCCCATGATCATCACCTGAATGGGGCTTGCAGAACTATGTTAAACTTAACATACAAAAAAGGGACAGCAAAATATAGTACAGTTTCAAGAGCTGCAAGGATCAGGGTAAACAGGGAAGAACAAGTGTTAGAAGAGGCACGTCCTCTGTTTGGAAGGAGCTGCTGGTCAGTACACGTCTCGCTGAGCACTAATTCACAGCAGTCCATACTATCATCCTATAGAGCATCTTCCTAATATAAGTCATACAGAAAAATTAAGACTTCTCTAAGATGTATTGGTTTCATACTGTAAATTCATAGTTCCAAAAAAAAATAAAAATCATCACTTAAAAAACTCATATGTGAAACATTTGTCTTCTGTTTGCACACATGAATTCTACTCAACTGAGATTCAGGACCAAATCTTCAATCATCAGTACACACTGTACTAATGGTATGATTAGCACATTAAGCTAAAAAAAAAGGAATTGACCACAGATATTTCTATTTTGAAAAGAAACTGCTTGCAGTTATCATTCATACAGTCAGATAAATGGCACCAAATATATTGTAAAGGCTAAACATATTCAGTGTTCATCCTTAAACTGATAAAGATTGATCTGATGCAAAATCATGCAGTCTATCCCCATCACGGCTGGTATGAACCACACTAAGAATTAAAATGCTTTCAATTAATGTTGGAGTGCATATTTCCCCTGCAATTACTGAAGCTCTGATTTGTTACTGAATTCTGATTTCAGTTACTATTTTCTGTTTTTATCAGTTCTTTGATGATGTGTAAGACCTTGTCATCTAGAAAAGAAAATAAGAAGTGTGTGAGAAAGAGCAAGCTTAAAAATTAATTCCCAAAACCCCAACAATTGTAAGAGAAATCTAGCTCTCAGCAACTTAAATTTTTAGTATTTTAGGCAAATCAAGTGAGTGCCATTTGGCAAGCAAAAGGACAAACAGTACATACACAGTACATCATTATAAAATTGTTCAGTGAAGTGCTGATGGCCATTCCAGTATTCCACAAAAGAGACTGGAAAAGTGGCAGGTTAACTATAGATACACCAGCATACAAGAACTCCCTTTCTTCTACAATATGCTCCCAAACACCCAGAGTCCAAAGTTTAAATTGTGCTCCGCTATCCCTTCCTTTAGAGAACCAACATGCAGTTGATTAACCTAGATTTTGAGATAACTTGCATGACACTTTTAAGTCATCCACGCCTAGGATTCTCCACAAATAATTCAGTTTTGAGATGCATGCCTCACTATTACTACCACTACCTTGACTGTTGTTATCAGGGATATCTTTAAAACAGCAGTTGTGCAGATCTTTGTACATCTGGAGTGAGCCACACAATATATGCAGGGTTAGTAATGATTTTCCGGACGCTTCTCAATGGAACTTTCATGTCACACAAACATGAGTTTCATGGAACTCATGTGTGAGGATGCAGTGTACTAATGATTCCTCAGATTTGCTACAAGATCCACTTAACAAACAGTATTGCCAGCAATAAATTACCTTCAAGTGACATTTTGGGATTTTCAAGCTTCCTTTTCAAAACAGACTCAATGAGAACTCTCAGCTGTTTGAAAATTACTGCTATCTTAACAGGAGCCTATAAAGAAAAGACAAACATTTGCATTATTACATATTTCAAAACAAAATATAAATCAAAATATTACCCTACATATAAACAGAACTTTATAACAATATTCCTGCAACTGTGATGCACATCCATGATTTTTAATGGTAACGATAATCATTATTACTTTATGCCTTAGCTTTAAGCATCAGTTGTTTGTAGTATTAAAGCCTGAAGAACAGCAGCTCAGAAGGATAATTTAGAATGTATTCCCACACAACCAGCATAAGAGGAAATTATTACTTCACCAATAAGCCATCCAATTAATTGTCTTTTTCCCCCCAAGGTAACAAAGTTTAAATTACATTTACACCCGAAATAAAACAGCTATGCATCTGCCTCCTGGGAGGTCTGGAAGGCCTTCTGAGAATGCAATCAACAAGCCTTTCCTAAATCTCACTAGGAATTTGGATACCTAAAGCTGAACCCTCTCCCAGAAATATTTCATTTTATACTTTCCTCCATATTTCAATCTTTATTTCATTTATATGCTGCCTTTGGTACAAGTAGCTGCTCTGGCAGCAACGTATTTTGCTTAGCATCTCAGCAGAAAAGCAGAAATTCTGAAACACTCTGTAAGATGTGATTAGGCCAGCAACTGCACAACTGTGGCAATCTAGGGACCAGAAAAAGAATCTCTAACAAACCCACAAGGCACTTGCTTTTTAAAATTCCCTATTCATGATAAGCAGTGAATTCAATTAGATGACTGCTTACTTGGATCGGCAGACTGCAAAGAATTGTTTTGTTGCTTGTAGTTGTCTTTGAGAGTAGTACAAGGTCCACAGGAGCCCAGAAAATTGTAAACAAGCTGCCCAGATAGCAAAACCCACTACTTGCCATCTACCAGAATTTACAAAAATTTCCATTTTGCTCTCAGTTTTCCCATTTCCAAATAAAACTTATACATGCAGAGTAAAAAAACTAGTGAAGAAAACCCAAGTAAACAGCTATTTTACAATTTGGATTTTTTTCTTTTTCGAATAATTCTGTCTGCACTATAGAGCAGTATATACAGTAGTGTGCTAAAGATAAATACATAATTACAAAATTATAAGATTGTAGGAGAGAGTAATAGAAAAACAGTACACTCCCCTGCTTTCAGTACAAGCTCTATAAAAAAGGGTTTAGTCTGCATCCATTTTCAATACCTCTTCTGGAAGAACACTTTCTTCTCAAAGAGAGAAGGAACTGATTTGTTGCAAACCACATATGACAAGTCTATTATTTTGAGTGTTATTTATTAAGATTTCATTACATGTATATAAAATTTTCCATCGTTATCTTTAATTCTCTCCTCCTTTCTTCCCTCGTCTCTATCTCCCATATACAGTGGTCTGAATCAAGCTGATATATCAACTATGTGATACAAAACCCCATGGAATCACAAAAGGTAGTTTAGTTATAACTCCAATGCACCTGAAAATGGATCCAACCATCAACTGTCAGGAGACGCTCGCGATGCTGGACTTCTATATCCCCACCAAAAAGCAAAATGGGAAAGGGGGATATTAAAGTAGTCTCTCTCAAATACACCTTGGCATACCTCACCTGCATGTAAACAAACACAAACAATTAAAAACAGCAACAAAAAATCCCAAACCATATAACACTATAATACTAAATTTGATTGCTACGTCTACAATCAAAAAATACACTTTCTTCTCCTTTTCAAGATGCAACTGAAATAAGTTGTTGCACACAATCAACAGGTATTTGTCTGCCTTACACCACATAAAATAACTCACCTCTAAGTAAATGACAGGCTTATATGCTGGAAGCCATAGTTCTCTTAAAGCTCAAATGGAAAGATAATGTTAGCCTAGTGGTATTCATAGAAGCAACATTAAAAGTAATGAAACTACTGAAGTAAAAGGCAGGCAAAGCTCTTTCATTATACATTCTTCTTGGGAGCAGCTGTTTTACCAATTTATCTACATCCACATATGCCCATGCATAAAAGTCGTACACACAGACACATCCACTGCATGAACTATGGGGGCTCAGCATGTGCTGCTTCTGGGTTTGGAACATCTCAAACAAACATAGAACGGGGTGAAATGAATTGTGGTGGAAAGAATGAACATCAAAAGAGTGCATCTTCACAAAACTGCAGGCTTTGTTTGCCCCACTGTTCATGGAATAACTTACCTATCTTAGCTGCTGTTTTGTCATCACACTACGATGTTTTTGGGGGCAGGAAGTATTTTCAGCTCTCAAAAAATACTATCACTTTATATAAATTCAAAAGGTCTAATACTTCCTGCTTCTCTACAGTAAACCAGGCCATTAAGCAAATGCTGTCAAACTTTTGTTGTACCACAACCCAATACAAACACTTTTAGTCAGCAACTAGCTGACAAGATTTTCAGTTGAAGGGGAAAGAAGTGAAAAAAAATGCAATTCACCTAGGGAGTTTAGCAGTCCATTAGAGAATTGGCTATTTTATTTTATTACTAAGATATGTTAGTACCAAGTTTCAACAGAAACAGTGAAAAAGAACAGTGAAAAAGCAGACTTTGAAAAGTTACCACTACATATTACTGTATAAAGTGATATTAAAATCAACAAGACTATTTTAAAAGTCAACAATACTAATAAGTTAAATGATACACAGAAAATTCCTTCCATTTATAGTTTACCAGTTTCACCATGAACAGACCTGTTTGTGATCTTCTGGTCACATTCATTTTCTTCAGCACTAAGTTGACTCATTTTTATGGACTTTAAGATCAGTAGGTAACAAAAGACTAAGATAAAACAATTAGATACTAAATAACATTACCTAGTTTGAAGTATACTAGAGGCATAACTCCACCTTTACACAAACTATTAGCAACATTCACTGTCTTCAACTTACCTTCTCCTGGTAAAGCAGCCATCCATATGTCTGCAAGTCTCGGTTTACAGAAGAGGGATGAACTTGCGCTTTACCCTGAGCAGTTTCTACCATGCAAGCCAGCTTCTCTGTAATATCCACAGACTTCACATACAGTATTTTTCCTACGTTGTCATACAGCCCTGCAGTCAACACAGCTTTAAGAAGAGCTATTTCACTGAGAGATGGGGATTGTGTGGCTCCATTTCCATCCCATCCACACTGCGTTGAAGGTGCTATGAACCCGGCTGCTCTGACCACCCTTATGAGTTCTTGCTTCACATCCTGAAATTAGGATGGTATTAGTAAAGTTTTGAATTAAAAAAAGTTACATACTCCACTTCAGCAGCAGGAATGACACTTCATCTGTATTATTCATGCTCTCAAGGGGAAAGTCCCTTACTAGAAAAACCACTTGTATTTTCTGCAGCCACACTGGAATCCTACCTATTTCTATGATAAAAACATTATAACATAATCTGGTATCTGCGATATAGGATTAGACACATGGCAATATATATGCTGCAAATACTATATCTCTACCTCAGTTAAAACAAAAAGATCCAGTTCTGCTTAGAAGTACTCAGTCACCCAAACTTAAAAGGAAGGATTAATTAAAACAATTTCTTTTTACTAAAAATAAGAAGCCATTCATGTAAGTTTGTGGCTCGTCTTTCTGTATTAACTGTTAATACATATGTTATTTGATATCAATAATAATATAAATACTTTAATTTGTGAAGTCTTGATTCTCTGACGACAGTAAGGTCTAGCTTCTCCAATGGCAGTGACTACAAAGCCGTTTACCAAAGGGTGCATATCAAAACTCAAATACAAACACAGCTACCTCAACTGAGAGTGGGCATTTTATCAATCCCTAAAATTCCTCCTGCTTTTATCTTCTCTAAATATTAACTCTGATATATCATCTTTAAAAGGGAACAACATTTTCAGAGGGTAATTTTAACAAATAACTTATGAGTGCAGAGCATAATTGCATTTTTTACCTCCAGAGTTAACAGTGAAGTCCTATTAAGAAAATTTCTTCTGCAATAAGTCATTTCAGCACGATACCCCCCTTCCTGTCGAGCTCTTTTCCATCTAAGGAAAAAATTGTATCTTATTACAGCAAGAAGAAACCCATCAAGACTACAACAACTGAAGTGGCACTAAATTAAAAAATAATAATGTGTTTTGGTAAGCATTCTCCACTCTAAAATTATTTGTATTAATAAAGATGAATGCTGCTGCTCTAAGGGCACACCAGAGAACATGCCTGTAACATAGATTTGATAGATACTAATAAAAACACAAGGTGATTTAGTCTCAAACCCCACATATTTCTGTCTTGACAGTTGAAACAAAATTCAGACTTAGTGGTAATACCCTAAAAAGGAGAAAACCTGTATATAATTTTATACATTTGTGCATATGTACAAAATATTCTGGTCAAAATACCACAAACAGGAACAAAATACTGTAAACACTAGGATAAATTGACAGAGTAAACCTCTATATGTGTGCAGGCATAGTTAAAAGGAGTTGAAGAACAAAATATTAAGCAAGCTATCCATTTGTGTTACAGTATTGGGCAATCTACTATTACTCTGAAGAGAAAAAACTTGAAGTGAAAGCAGTTCAAGAGATAATAAGGATTCTTTACATAACTGCATTACTTAAATGTTACCTGCTACCAGTTATGAGCATAGAAGAATCATCACTTACCCCAGATAAGCGTTGTAGATTGTTATGTGGTCTGAAACTGCCATAGCTAAGGCTGATTTTGCAAGATCTGCTTCATCTTTTCGACCAATAGGTGTAGTAAATGGGGATTTTTCTGTCATAACAGCAGCCAGAGTTGCCTGCAATTATAAAGTACACATCACTTAAAAGTATTTTACTACAAGCTTAGAAGTTTATAATACAAACAGCCTTAAATTTACTCTTATAGAAATTATATTTCTATATAGGCTTGAATTGCAAGGGACTTTAATTGCAGAATTACAAGCCTGAATTGCAAGGGACCTTAAAGATCATGTAGTTTCAAGCCCCTGCTATAGGCTTCAAACTATAGGCTTGCACTAAACCAGGTTTACTCAAAACCCCATCTAGCCTTGGCCTCGAACACTTCCACGGATGGAACATCCACAGCTTCTCTGGGCTGTGTTTCAGTGCCTCATCATCCTCACAGTAAAGAATTTCTTCCTAATATTGAATCAACACCAATCCTCTTTCATTATAAACCCATTCCCTCTTGTCCTGTCATGATATGCCCTTGTAAGAAGTTCCTCTCCAATGCCCTTCAGATATTGAAAAGCTTCAATTAGGTCATGCTGGAACCCTTCCTCCAAGCTGAACAATCCCAGTTCTCTCAGTCTCCTCAAAGGAGAGGTACTCCAATCCTCTCNATTTGCTGAGGGTGCACTCAACCTCTTTATCTATGTCACTGATAAAAACATTAAATAACACTGTTCCCAATACAGAACCTCTGAGGGCACCACTTGTCACTGACATCCATTGGGACTCTGAGCCATTGACCACAACCCTCTGGATGAGACTGTACAACCACTTTCTTATCCATCTAATAGTTCATCCACTGAATCCATGTCTCTCCAATATAGAGAAGGATGCTGTGGGTGACCATGTTAAAGGCATTACAAGAGTCCAGATAAACAAATATGTAGCCTTTCCCTTGTCCACTGATGTAATCATTTCACCACAGAAGGCCATTGGGTTGGTCAGGAAGGACTTGCCCTTGGTTAAGCCATGCTGGTATCTTGAATCACCTCCTTGTCCTCCAAGTGCTGCAGAATACTTCTAGGAGAATCTGTTTCATGATCTTCCCAGGCACAGAATTGAAGCTGACAGATCAGTAATTTCTAAGGCCCTCTTTTCTACTTTTTTTAAAAAAAGATGGGCACAATGTTTCCCCTTTTCCAGTCACTTGGGATTTCACCTAACTGCCATAAGAGAGGCTGGCATTGATAACTGAGGCAAAGCCATTGAGTACCTCAGCCTTCTCATCTGTTGTTACCAGTTCATCAGCTGGGGTACGTTCTCTTTGACCTCCCTTTCCTGGCTGACACAGGTGTATAATCCTTTCTTATTCTTCTTTGTGTCCCTTGCCATGTTAAGCTCTGTCTTTACCATGTCTTCCTCATCCCATCCCTACATAACTAGACTGCATCCCTATACTCTTTCCAGGACACCTGTCCTTGGTTCCAGGCTGCTTGTTGCCCTTTGAGTTGGATCAGCAGGTTTCTGCTCATTCCCATTGACTGTCTTCCCTGCCTGATGTCTTGCACCTGAGAATTGCTAGCTCTCGTACTCTGAGAAGAGTAGATAATAAATATTTAATTATAGTTTATCTTCTACCAAGTCTCAAGGAAAACACAGCATCATAAGAATTTCCTATGTAGAATTCAGCCCTTGCTTATATTAAAGCCACCTCTTACACAGTGCCTTATATGCAAGGATAAAAAACACTAAATCTCAAAACTCACATAAAATGTTTTGCCAAATAACAGGGCAATGAAGGTCAGATTAATCAACTATTTTAGGTTATACTCCATTAACAGGAGATATCAAGAATTTTAACTTTCACTTTCCAGAAGTAACATGTTCTGGTTTTCTCCGGATTTGCAGTGAATTAAATGGATTAGGTGAAAATATAAACTATGCCACAGTCTTTATAAATAAATTACCAACCAATTAATTTGCAGTAACTTTGATTATGTTCTTGGCCACAAACTGTGGGGTAATCCAGACTGCCTAACACACATGTAAGAGGACACTTTCTTTAAATGTCAGATTCCCTGGACAGAACCGGAGACCAAGCCTGACTATCCACGGTGGAGAGCAGCCAGGAGTTTATAATCATAGAATCATTTTAAGTTGGAAAAGACTGTTGAGGAATTTTTGCAAGAACAAGGACATTTTGATGTGCACAACCCAGCTTTCCCAGCTTTTGAAACAACAGGGCAAAGATTATTGTATCTTTTGAGCGAGAATGAACAAGGCACTTTTTGTAAACAACTTCAGGATGTGCAAGCAAGAAGAACAAATTAAGAAACTGCATGCAAGATAATCCACAGCCAATGAAAGAACTGCTTTGGCTGAGTGAACAGACCTGCTTAGCCAACTATATTGCATAATTTAATACATGATCATAGCTAAAACAGGATAAAAGTATGCCAATTAATGTAATAAACGGCTTCCCTTGATCATATTGATCAAGGCTTGATGTCCCATTATTGACCCTCCACAAAAGACCTTTAAGATCATTGAGTCTAACCATAAAGAATACTTATATTTCCCCTCCATGATGTCTGGGTGTTCTAACCTTAAAGTAAACATTTTAACTTGCTTTATCTTTTCAAAACACCACATTACAAGAAATCAGATTAATTGAAAAGAGTTAAAATTTTCTAAACTTTTTAAAATATAATTTTTTTGTACTCACCACAGGATCCAAGCAGCCAAATATAGCACCAAATATAAGCATTTTGCCAATCTTTACATTAACAGGAAGGGCTGCAAGGTGCTGGCCCAATGGAGTCAGCTTGGGCTCATTCAACTGACAAGCACCAATCTTTCTCAGCAGGTTCATTGCATTACCAATTACTTGCTGCTGTGGTGGATCTAATGCTCTGGAAAGAAAATCTTCAGGAGAGCCAAGACTGCATTTCTGTGAAGTAAAAGGACACACATTTGAATATAAAAATTTATTATAAAAAAGTTTTCTATCATCTACATAGAAAACTGGAAGGCTGTTCTTGCATCAAAAGTTCACATTCTCTCACCACCAAACAAGCCTCTTGCTTCCCAGAAGGCCTATGTGCCCCACATTAGTTTAACAAAACTTGATTGTTTGGAAAGGCTTCATATGGCATGACCACTGTTCAGAGAAATGTGTTACCAATGCTCACCGATGAGCAGGAGACTCTCAATCCCGATGGAATGCAGTCCAACCTAGCACTAATTTGCCAGGTTGCTAGTTTTCCCATGCACATCCTACTCAAGACATAGTGAGAGGTAATGGGATTACTCCCTTAAACAGAAATCAATTAGAAGGCAATTTAACACAGTTTCAATTGTCACTCTGAGGCAAACTGGAATCATATAGTACACTCTTCTCACTGAACAGCATGCTTGTATTTTACAGCAGTCAGATGCTGAGCTACCCCCTGACCTGTGGGAGAAGCCCCATTATTGGATTAGGTCTTTCATAGCAAAGCTTTTTAGCTACTAGGGTCAATAATTACAAAACAAAACAGGCAATAGTATGAAAGCGTAATTCCTCCAAAGGCATGCATAGTATTTTTAGCTAACAAGGCGTATTGGGCTTGTGTGGCCAGGTTCAGGTAGCAGGGGCTGCATGGGTGACTTTGATGAGAAGCTGAGAGCAGCTTCCCCTATGTCCAGCAGAGCCAATGATAGATAGCTCCAAGGCTGGCCAAGGTCAAACCAATCACTGATGGTGGTCACACCTCCAGAAGAAGTTACTGCACTGAAACAAATTGCAGCCAGAGAAGAGTGGGTGAGAACAACTCTGAAGACACCAAAATCAGTGAAGAAAGAAGGGGAGGAGATTTTCCAGCTGCTGCAGCCCGTGGTGAGGATATTTGCCCCCCTGCAGCTCATGGAGATCTATGGTGGAGTCCACACCCAAGCACGTCAATGCCCGAAGGAGGCTGTGACCCTGTGGAGAGCCCACATTTGGGCAGGCTCCTGGCAGGACCTGTGGTGCCATGAAGAGAGGAGCCCACACTGCAGCAGGTTTGCTGGCAGAACTTATGACCCTGAGGGGAATCCATACTGGGAGCAGTTCATGAAAAACTGCAACCTGTGGGAAGTATTTACATTGCAGAAGCTTATAAAGGACTGTCTCCAGCGGAAAGGACCCCAAGCTAGAGGAGGGGAAGGAGTCCTCCCTTCTCTGAAGAGGGAGCAGCAGCAGAAACAATCTGTGATAAACTGACCAAAACTGCTTTTCCCCATCTCCCTGTGCCAACGGAGCTAGGGAATTGAAATAAAATTAAGCCCAGGAAAGAGGGAGGGGTGTATAGAAAGTGTGTAAGAGATTTGTTTTTTACTTCTTATTAACCTACTCTAACTTATTTGGTTATAAATTTCCACAAATCAAGTCTGTTTTGCCTGGGACAGTAATTGGTGATTCATCTCTGTGTCCTTACCTCTAGCTATGAGCCTTTCAACTATATTTTCTCTCCCATCCAGCTGAGAAAGAGAGTAATAGAAGACCCAGCGTGCAGCCAAAGCCAACCCACCACAAGAGGTTAGCAATTCTAAAACCAAAAACTGTACCATAATATGAAGGCATAATTCCTCCAAAGGCACACGCAGTATTTCTGGAACAGAATACTCCATGAAACTTTCAAACCTGCAACATCATAAAAACACAGAAATGCATGTATTCAACTAATCTTTAAATTAAACTTGTAAATCTGGTTTTTACATGGTCATTCTTTGCAGTTTTTCTCTTGAGGGACAAGGAAGGGAGTTGCATGGGTAAGCCATTCATACTTCGAATTGAGACGTGTCGTGGCTTTAAAAACCAGTTTTAGTCAGAGGGGGAAAGGTGAGAAACCCCAGTTTTCAAAACAAGTCTGTAAGATGCTTTAAAACTGAAAAGTCTTGTATGTGACTAAAAGGCACACTTCATTGGTTAAAACAAAGATCTTTAACCTTAATTGTTTCTCAACTGAAAGTTGGTTCAGGCTTTCACAGAAGCAGGAGAAAGGTTATTCCAGGGTAATAACAGAAACTAATTCTGCAGTGCCCCAATCTCTTATCCATAGAGATACCTCCTCAGAAACCTACAGATTTGCCTGATAAAAAATTCAAGTTCAGGAGGTAAGGTTTGCACACATTTGATGTGAGCCAAGCAGATGTTGTTAAAAACTGATGTTCTACAATTTCCGGTGCTGCACTTTTCCTAATTATGAATATTTTCTAAAAACCACATATTTCTATTAAGAATAAAATTTTCTCTTTTTAAAAGCATGCAAGACTACTGTAACACTTTACACATATGACATTCAAATTCTTGTTATGGTTGAGTTTTTTTCCAGTTTTATCTTTCTGATTTGCAGTAAATAAAGTGAATTTCAGTAAGAATTCTTGGTTTTGCACAGCAAAAAAAAAAAAAAAAGACTGTATCTATGTGATTTACCAAACTTTGCTAAGTTTACAATACCTGTCTTTTGTGTACATTCGGAAGCAGAACCCATCCCTAACACGCCCAGCTCTTCCTTGTCGCTGCAGAGCACTAGCTTTACTAACAAAGGTCTCTTCCAAGGAACTCATCTGACTGCTTTCATGATACCTTAAAAATTATAAAGCACAAGTTCAGATTTCAGGATTAAAATTTGCACGTATATAAAACCTGAACACCAGCATATTGACAATATATTTAATGAGCAATTATTTGAAAAGACACTTAGTTTTGAAAACCAAGCATATCTGGGAGGAATTGTATATTATAAAACCTTGGATACAACTCACCAGTGAAAGTGTAAAATTTGGAAAATGAAAGCTTTATTATTTTATCTCCCTGGCAATTCATAATCATTCTAACAGATTATGTATGGCTGTTCACATTTAAAGTGAATTTAAAAAAACTTTTAAAAACTGAGATAGTATAAAAAATACTTCCTTTTTAAAGGAAGTTTTTAATTACAACCATTATCTATGAACTTCCCTTGCTCTTCTCATCATTTGAAACTCCAAAGACACATCCCAAACTTGTACCCAAAACTGCAAGCTGTTAAAATGAGCTCAGCACATTTCTGCATCCCGAACTGTAGTTTAACAAGGATACTATAAAATTTTTGCAGTTCTATCCTCCAAATATTTACAGTAATCACAGTATGACTGATGAAAATCAAACTCTTACCTATTTTCCTTTGTTCTCCCAGTATCAACCACAAAGACAACATCTGGTATTGTAATACCCGTCTCTGCTATATTGGTTGCCAAAACAATCTGGAAAGAGTAATGCAGAAGAAATAGAAGAACTAGAATGTCCTAACAGGTTTTATCCTTTAAATCAGTATTATAGAATAAGTCTGGTTAAAATATTTTACCCAGAATTGTTTCCTTTAATAATCTGACAAATATTTAAAAGCTACACAGCTTGGAAAATGGTCTAGTTTTCCCCAAGGAGAGAAATTAAAAGTTAAGAAAGAATTTCACATTCACATTTTATTTTATAATCCATCAAAATTACTGGCTAGTATCTGCCAAAATTGATTAACAGTTAATTGCAGAGTTTGGCAGTAAATAAAATTGTATTTTTCCTAGATAAAAGCCAAAGTTACTGGCTAACAACAGTTAAAATACAGGAAAGTAATAATTAAGGAAGTTCACAGAAAAATATTAGGTTTAAGAATTTGTCTAATTCTGTTAAGATTTTCACAGCATATTAGCTTCTCCCTATTACAGGCCACCAAATTAGAATTGTTTCTTTGCAGAGAGGAAATTCTAGGAACAACTGGTTGTTGTGTAATTCTGTATGATATTATAACAATTCAGTTTCACCCACTGAAAATTTCTCTTTTTGAGTTGTGAACCTCATAAATGTTACCTTTCTAATGCCAAGAGGAGGTATTGTAAATGCAGCCGCTTGATCTTGAGTTGAAAGAACAGAATGCAAAGCTATCAATCTGTGCCTAGAACAAGAAAGTATAATAATAATTATACACTTATCAAATAACATAGAGTAAAAAAAATAAGACCAGCTTAACGACATTTGGAGAAAGCAACTAGAATAGAGAGATGAAAGAGTAAAACTTTGTATGATTAGGTAGGAAAGTCTGCTTCACTGTTTTATTACAGTATCTAGAAAAAACAACCTAATTAGTTCATAGGGATGTTCTTCCATTCAGTAAAAATGCAGGAGAAAGAGTAATAGTGCAGAACTGCTGGTTACTTTACAATAATAGCCTAGCAATACAGGGAGCTAGGTGTCTGGAAATCCAGATTTTTAAAGTTGTCTTTCCAAGACAAGTACCATTACAAACACATGCAAGTTTGAGTAATAAAGGCCTTCAGAGATGAGACAGCCACAGAGACTGGTACTTCTCTTCCAGACCTTTACATCTCAGCCCATCAACAAATATTTAGCATTTGACTGCAACTGTTCGTTTTATGGAGTTGTGTTGCTAACTTTTAGTTACCCAAAGATAAATTTTGAAATTATCTGTCACTACAACCCTAGGCCATTTCTCTTGGTAGATCCAGATGCTCTGGAGCTCTTCTCAGGAAGTAGTCACTTCCATGTAAACAGTAAGCCACAGAAATCTGTATCCCAGGTATGGCAGCTTCCATACCCTAAGAAGTGGAAAAGAAGTAGTCAAATGCTTTTGATTAAGTAAATTTGTTGAAGAATAAAAGAGAAAGTAATAAAAGAAAATTTATCATACCATTCCTAAGCATCTGTCATTTTTGCTTGTATAACTTTTAGATTACAGTAGTAAAAGTACATTTGTATTGCAGCAAAAGTACATTTGTATTGCAGTAAGAGCACATTTGTGGCACAATTAGCTCAGAAATATAACTCTCAGTTGCCTTTTACAAGAATAGCAAACCTTAATGAATACATTTGTTGAATTGCAACTTAAGAGTATTACCTTAATAAAAAGTATCTGCATTACCTGTCATGCAAGTTAAATCTTCTGTCAGTTGAAATGAGATCATACAGCTGTTGGATATGAGCAAGGCCTGGTAAAAAGATCAGCACAGCACCTTCAATATTCTTGAACTGGGGACTTTTATCTGCAAAATTACAGAACAACCATATAGTTAAAAGAAACATGCAAACAGTTTTACATAACAACAGGAACTAATGCTAGGTGCTGTGGTTAATGCCTTTTAGGATCTTTCATGTAAGAATGAAGTAAAGTACTTCATTATCAGTAGAAAGCACTGGAAAATATGTCCAAAGGACAACCCCAAGTATATAAACATCTTAAGAAGGACTGTACCTAAGTATGCAAGCAACTCCAAAATAAGTTCAAGGTTGATCTTGTAAGGGTTCATATATAAGATAGCCTGCTGTGTACGGTTGCTATACTTCGCATAGTAAGGAGCCAAATTGACACCAGATCCAGACTGGATTGGGACATAGTCCTAAAAAACAAGAGCAAGCAGAAAAAAAGAAAAAAAATCACATTCTTAATGATTTAGAAGAAAGTAAGAGAGCAGAAGGTGCATTTGCCATTCACTTGAAACAGAGATTGGGATATGAGAAATTTATCTGACTAACTTCCCACCAAAACCCATGTGAGATTAAATCACAACCACCTACATAATGTGTATAGGTATCTACAGCCATTAAATGACACTCTAGATTTAAAAAAAGGTAAAAATTAAAGTCTGTCCAAGAAGTAAAACCCAGAAGGCCTCAGGTCCATATCTGGCATTCAACTAGTATCAGTTCAAACTGGCATACCAAGATGTACATTCTCCTTTCAAAAATTCCAGTTTGGGGGGTAAGAAACTGGTTTCACCTTTTCCCTCTCCCTCACTTCCCACTTCTCAACTAATGGCTGCAATGAAAATTAAGAATGAACTATGTGGCAACTCCTGCAGTGTTTTAGAACAGGAAAAAAGAAGAGTAAGCAGGAGAGGCATACATTTGAGTTGTTTTTAGACATCTCACACACATAGCATAGTTTCTATATGAAGTGGCACTACTGTAAACTATTTCATTGTTACTCAATACAATGTTACTCGATACAATTAAGGAAGCTTGACACCACATATCCTTCTGTATTGAAGGAAAACAATCAGAAGAGCACACCAAACTATTTTTCAACATATGTACAAGTGTTCGATCGTAACAAGCTAAATTTTCAGAAGTTTTGCAAAGCAAGTTGGAGCAGACAGGTATCTTCCCAAAATTGGCAAAATGTGGCAGCCAAAGTTGCCAAAGTCAGATGGCACTGACAGAACTCCCTCTGAAGAGTTTTGATCTAAAAGCACAGAGCTGTCACTGCAGAGAACCTAAGGATTAACCATAACCTGTTAAACAAAAGAGGTCTATACAATGACCTCATGTAAATCATCTCATTTGGCATGCCATGTTGGAGGATCTTGGGAGTTTTTCAGCTAAGAAGGATAAGGCCTTGTCTCTTCTGCTGTTAGGTTCACTGTGTAGGAGAATTCTTCGGCGGGGAAAAAAAAAGTTTCCCTGCTGCTGCTTACTGATCCAGAGCTGGGAATCTACAAGAGACCTCAATGACAAATACAGCAAAATCAAGACAGCTATACAGGAGTTGGACCGACAATCAAAAGGGTGCAGCATTCATAAGTATTAGTAGAAGTGCAATTGTGTCTGTCTTTTATAAGCTGAAAGAATATTTGATATTCTACAATACAATCACATTGAATTCTAAGGAACCAAAATGATTAAATAATAAAAACCCCTGTTCTGGGTTGCATTGTATTCTATCACTATCTTCATGAGCTGTTGAAACCAGGTGGGGTGGTGTTCCTTGTCTCCTCCCTCTGGACTGTCTTCTGTTAATGGGCTGGCTATTGAAGCCAGGTGGGGCAGGGTTCTTTATCTCTCCCATGACCCATCCTCCCTTTAGGGGATATCTTCTGTTAATGGGCCATCTAGTCTCACACATATCCCATTGTGAGATGCTCCGCCCAGGGGAGGAACCAAGCATTCCCTCGTTGATGTAAGTCGAGCTTTCCAACACCACCAGGAGCCCTTGCCTGCTGGATTCCCAGAGGAGAAGAGATACTACTGGATCTTCTGGTGGAGACCAGACCTTGTCTTCAGGATCACCACTTTCAACAAGACCACTTTCGTCTGGACTGGTACCAACACCCTGACTGACAGGGTGCCAGGCTGTATTCTGACTCTGTCAGGGGTTTCTTTTTCATGCTATTTCATTTATTTATTTTCTTTTTCTATTAAATTGTATTTCTGACTTAGAGTCTCTCAGTGGTTTGTTTTTAAACCAGCACAACCCCCAAAGTTTCCAAGACAAAAATAAAAATGCCTGTTTCACCTGGTGCTTTGTAGTGCTTCCTCCTTTACCAGTAACATTTATTGTTATTTCCTCCTCCTCCTCCAAGAACTTCTGACAATATTCCGAGTCTTTCTCCAAAACATAGCCAGTTGCTTCAATTACATCTTCAACATGGAAAATCTTTAGTGAAAATTCAAAGAAAATACACAAGGCATGTAAAAAACTAATCAGCAAATGTTTTCACTTTTTAAAGCTTACATAACAAAGTTGAACAAGGCATGCCTTAATGTAATAAATCTTGCAAATTTCAACTTAAACTGTCTTATGATTTTTGAAAGCCTAACCTTAGAGCTGCTACAAGTTTGTTAATGGGCTTCTCCACTTGATCACAACACAATCCTTCCCACAGCCTATATAGCATGCATAAGAAAAACATATAAGTGTGCAGTGACAAAGATACAGGGTGTGTGGGAAGAATTTTTTAATGTTTTCCTTTCTAACTAGGCTGAACAGAGAAAAACCAAAGTGTCACTGATAAACTGATTGTAATCAATAAACCCATCACAAAAAAATAGTACAGCTAAGTACTCCAAAGCTCTGAAGCTATATAAGACACTAACCAGGCAATCATTGTATACATACATATGAAGTGTCTTGCATAATCAAAATAAATATCTACCTACCTCAACTGGGTAGCTCCTCCCTGAGATCCTTAAAATGGGACAGTGTGAGAAATAGCTGGAAAACTTCTCACTGTCTACAGTGGCGCTCATTAAAATCAGGTGCAGGTCTGAACGCTTATGCAAGATCTCTTTCAGAATAACCAGCAAGAAATCAGACTGGACACTTCTTTCATGTACCTAGAATTAGAAAAACACATCTATAGCAAGAATTTAGTACAGGTCAAGGCCCAGAATAACTGTAATTTCTCCAGAATAGTAAAGAACTGATAACCTCATCTACAATAACATGAGATATACTTGAAAGAAGACCATCTTCTTGAAGTTTTCGAAGCAGGACACCTGTTGTACAGTACAGCAGTCTGGTAGCTTCTCCTGTTCTTGATTCCATACGAATTTGATATCCACACAGGGAATTCTTAAAAAATAAATTAAAAATATAGAGTAACTTTAAATAACAGACAAGCTAAGAGTATTCAAAATTAAGTGACATATAGTAACTGTCAGATTTAGACACTGCAAAAGTTGCTAATTAAGTAGTATAGTGAATGACTGCCACGCTTCCATACATAGGAAAGGAAAAATACATGGAGTTTATTTAAACTAGCAAAGAGCTGGTAAAATCAGGGCTGTTTTCAGAACTCTCTGACAGTCTCAAAAACATTTTTGCACAAATTACCCTAACAAATACAGGGCTTCAGCTTTCTTCAAAGAACAAAATAACTTAGGTTGGAAAGGGCCTCTCTCAAAGCACAGCCCCACTCAAGACTAGACTGCATTGCTCAGCGCCTTATTCAGGGGACTTTGCTTCATGCCTAGCGACAGTGACACAACAGTCCCTGGGCAATCTGCTCAAATCTTTAATTGCTCTACCTATGAAACACTGTTAGTCTACATCAGTCTCTGAAGATTTTAGAAATCATACATGGATACCTACAAGTTCACACGTGAAAAGAGGAAAAGATACAACTGATGTATCAAGAAGTCCTTTTCAAGAGAAAATAACATCTAAGTGTTTGGTTGCATAAAAAAATAATGTTCTCAACTTTTTGTCCAGTCCCTTGTATTTGATCAAGACAAGCAAAGAAATTAGACACTTCTTACTTTTCCTCCTGGTCCGGATTCGCAGCCCAACTCTTCACAAACCCTGGTTGCCAGACTCACTGCTGAGATTCTTCGGGGTTCTGTGCAAACAATGTTACATTTTTTTGATCCTTCATCCAGCAACAGGTCTTCTAACAAGAAATGGGGCACCTGGGTGCTCTTCCCACTGCCTGTTTCACCAGCAACAACAACTACTCGATGTTTTTTAAGAGTTTCTACAATCGAGTATCTGTGCTTAAACACAGGTAACTCCTGTCTCTCTTTCAAAAGCCTCTGGTATCTGGAGGAACTCTGCAGCTTCTTAAACAAAATTCTTGAAGGTTCCAAATTATCTGCATCTGAGGTCTCAAGGGAGAGACTGCTGAAGTCCTCATCAGAAATTAAGTTTTCCCAGGAATCTTCAGGACCTTCAGACAGTTTTGGCTGGTTTTCAGACTGTAGCTGCTGCTGCTGTTTGAGTTTGTTTAACAATTTAGCAATAAAGGTATCACGCGGCTTGTTGGTTTCTATCTTGCTTTCTTCTTCCTTTTTCTTTTCAATATCCCTCCATTCCAGCCAGACATCTCGGTAAGTAGGAGGCAGCAACTGATGAACTGACTAGAGGTGCAAAAAGCAGAAAAAAATTACATTATGTGCTACTTAGTAGTATCACTAATATTTTACATATAAACAAACTCAAATGTCAAAAGATATGACAAAAAACAAGTAATAAACCATTCTAAATATAGAAACTATGAAAGCAATAACATAAATGCCAACAACACTTCAATTAGCTTTCAGTTTTTACAAAACTGAAAGTATAGATTTACCAAAAATATGTCTTCTGCATGCTGCAAAGCATATGCACAATTAGATAAAAACAAAGGAATACGTAATGGAAGCAAAGAATTTAATGGGCAATACTACGTGAAACTATTTTTGGCGCTTCACTACAGATACTATAACAAAAAGGTGAAGAGGCGGATTCGAAGCTAAGAACAGTAAAACTGCTAAGAACTTACTTGTCCTTTGGTTAAATGGTAGAGTGCCAAAGTAGCAGCTAGATGTTGTGCTTGCATACTATCTTCTGTTACGATTGTAGGACACATTGCCATTACATCATCTGATGACTTGATAATCCTGACCCTTAAAGAGCAATTTCAAAGGCATTTACCTCAATTTTTTGCTATTGATATAAACAGAAAATACCTATATGATATAACATTTTCAGCAAAGATTCCAGTAGTGAATTTGTGGAGCATTTTTTTCTCTTCACAAACATCTTTATTTCCTTCAAGGTGAAAGTATTTATATACATACAGATTACAGCTAAGGTTAGCTGCTTTGGAATAAGGACTAAATGCCTGTGTGCTTGCAACTTTTTAGGATAGATCAATATGGCATTTAATGATCCACTGAGATGCTAACGTCTGTTTAACAGATGAATACCAGTCAGAGCAGCAGCCAAATTTCCCATATTCTTAGGGGTTGCAGTCCATTAGCAGCTTTTAGCTTGACCAAGAAAACAAGCTCTTTCACTTGATTCCTTCAAGAAACATTGCTCATTTATAATGTTGTGTTCATTCATACATGGTAATATTCTACTTGACAAATCTGTATTTAGACTTGATTTCTTAAAGAAATTTAGAAGTAAGATACTGCACTGTTTTGCCCACAAATTTATGGTAGCTTTGATACTAATTTTTAATTTCCACTTTATTTCAAACAATTTCCAGAGGGGTTTTGGTATTCATAAACTTGAATCTTTCATTTAATATGTTACTTAGATTTGAACAATTTATATTTGGTATCCTTATTCAATCTCAAAGGTGTCCTTCAGACAAATCTTTCATTCAGCAGTACACAAATAAAAACCCTCATCCCTGCTTTATCAGATTTATTCACTAGAACCTTATTTTTGTGACTTTGTCTACGTCTAATCTTTCAAGCATCAATTTTAAAGGACTATCCAGAGTAAAATACCTCCCTGATGGACTAAAAATGAGTTTGGATTAAACACACTTTACTAATATAAATCTCTATCAACAAGACAAAATTGACCAGAATTTTTATTTTTGAATGAACCAAAAGCAAACAAAGAATACAGGAAATACATACCTACATTTCCAATATTTTCCAACAGGAATTTTTTCAAAAGCCGGATTTGGGCTCTTCGGAAAATTCTTTCTGCACCAGTCAATCAAAAATTGTTTTGGAGATTTACCAGTCCAGCTTCGAGCACTATAATCAAAATTTCTTATATCTAGTGGTTCTCTCTTTTTCACTGCAAGAGCAAAAAAACACATCTTAAAATCTCCTACAATTTATTTTACATTACTTTGAAGTATTTTCTACCTTTATTCAAATGTATTTAATTAGATAGCAGTATTTTCTGAAATGTTTAGCAGAAGTAATGGTATTGATGATACATGACAGAAATTCCTGCTTTTCCTAGAAAAGTATCTGGCAGAAAATTACTTACAGTATTTTCTTATCTTTGATCACACAATAATAGTATTTAGTACTTTCATTAAAGTTTGGTTATTAGAAAACAATATAACAGTTTAAAGATTTATAATGAAAATAGTTTAAAAAGATGAGAGCATGACTGAAACAGTAACTATCCCTACAATCGAAAAAAAAGAAATCTAATTTTTAAGACATGACAGCATGACAAAAACAGCTTTCAATGTAATCTGCTAAAACACATACCGAACCTTTAAAGTCAGTTTGGTCAGTGAGACAGACTATACACAGATGAGAGAGCTGGGTGANGTGGAGCTGGGGCAGGGTCTGGAGTACCAGTCTTGTGAGGAGCTGGGGGTGTTTAGCCTGGAGAAAAGGAGGCTCAGGGTGACCTGATCACTCTCTCCAACTGCCTGAAAGGAGGCTGTGACCAGGGGCAGATCAGCCTCTTCTTCCAGGCAACCAGTAATATGTCAAAAGGACATAGCCTCAATCTGCTCAGGGGAGGTTGAGGCTGGATGTTAAGAAGGATTTATTCACAGAAAGGGCTGTCAAGGATTAGACTGGGCTGCCCAAGGAGGTGGTTGGAGTCACCATCCCTGGAGGTGTTTAAGGACAGACTGGACTTTGCACCCAGTGCTATGGTCTGGTGGACATGATGGTGTTTGGTCACAGGTTGGACTCAATCTCAGAGGTCTTTTCCAAGCTACTTGGTTCTGTGATAGTCCACGTTCCTTTCCCCTGATCAGAGCTTGTTCACTCAGCACTGCAAACCTAGAAAAACAGGAACTAATTCTGGAAATTTGTGGTATAATTTAAGTTTGTACTGAACTACTTTCAACGCACCTTTGTCTTCCTTTGCAGCACCATCAGGTTTTTCAAGCAAGCTCAAATTCAAAGTGGTTTCTTGAGGCTGAGGTGAGGGAGTTTTTTTCTTTTCATTTTGCTGCTGGTTTGAAATCTTTATAGCTGGATTAAATACTGGATGTTCCTCGAGTACTGCCATTTCTGCCAGAGAGAGAATATAACTTACACCCATCAACTGCTTAAAAAACAACTATATTAATTCATACTGAATAGCCAAAACCAGAACTATTGAAATGTTACTGACTTTTTAGAATTGGACTGAGAAAGAACAGATTCAGAAAAGCCTTCATTTCACAGAGTGGCATAAAAGATAATGAAATCATCTTCAATCCAACCTGACTCCAAGATTTAACTGCCTAATGAACATGTAGGCCAGAAAATAAAACACAGGTAACTCGCATAGCTCTACCTTGCTGAATTCTTCGTATTTTTTCTTGTGCTGCCTTCTGGCCTTGCTTGTCTTTGTCTTGCTTAGAGATGCTTGCTTTTTCTTTTGCTTCTGAAAGCTTGGCAGACAGATGTACATATCTCTCATTCTATTTCAAACAGAATTATTAATTACAAGTTGAATAAAGCATGGGGTTTTTATCCTTTATACCAAGCTTACACAATGGGGAAGGAAAGCGTTTTTATTTAACTAACAGTCAAAACCTCTCAGAATTTGATAGTAACTCACTTGATCTCACAGAAATGTATTTTAAATTTTTCTTTCCCACATATTACATTCAACATTTTGAATGCAGTACAAGTAATATGGGAAAGCGAAAACAACCTAGAAAAGAAGAAGCTTCAACGTATTTTCCTTCAGTAGCCTGATACATTACTGGTAACACAAAAAAAAAGCTTTCTATTCCAAATTTGTAACAAACTGATCCACCACATGCAGATGTACCAGAAGTATCAGTTTTTAAAAAGACTTCCATGAAGCATTATTCTGTCTTACTGGGTCAAATTTTTCTTCATCTGTCTCTTTCACAGACTCATCCTTCTCTTCATCACTCTGTTGCTCGGCATATCGCAAAATCCATTCCTTCATAGTTAATTCTTTCTCTTTCCTCACATTAGTTTCCTAAGAAGAGCAATGATAAAGTTTGTGAAAACAATGCTTTCTTCTACCAGTATCCAAGAACTACCGTTTGAGACTTTATATACAAAATATACATATATGACAAGAAAAAAATGGAGCAAGCTTTCCCAATCAGAGTGAATATCCCACTATACACTTACAGATTTCAAAACTAGAGTAACTATAATTACTAAAACAAATGAAAGCATTTGCATGGAATCTTTTTGTTTTCTAGTTTAAGGTTCGATAACCACAGAAATCAAAACACTGACAGTACATAGGCATACTTAAACCCCCACAAGTGTGTAGAGAGCACCATATGTAAACAGATAGAATAACCCATTACAGGATAAAATTAAGAAATTAAGATATAGAATCATAGAGTGGCTTGCATTGAGAGGGACCTTAGAGATCATCTAGTTCCAACCCCCCTGCTGTAGGCAGAGACACCTTCCACTACAGCAGGTTGCTCAAAGCCCTAACCAACCTGGCCTTAAACACTGCCAGGAATGGGGCATCAGCAGCTTCTCTGGGCAACCTGTTCCAGTGTTTCATTACCCTCATGGGAAAAAATTTCTTCCTAATACCTAACCTAAATCTTGTGAGATTCCCTGTGCTTTACCACAAAAATGAACTATGAAGAACTTTCTAGACTCCACAGGAGTCTAGATTAAATTACCATTCCACTGAAATTAAAGTGCAGGTGACAATTATTAATCACACAATATTTTCATAAGCTTTCCACATCAGTGTTGGAAATCAATGCAACTGCTGTATTTTAGAATGCTTTGTTCTCTCTTGCCCCACCCCGCCTCAAGTAACTACAGATTATGTTTTCAGATTACCTTAGTTTCAGGGCCATTTTCTTTCTTTTTGTTTTCTTCAAAGTGAGGCGGCGTTCCATGTTGTGACACAGGAGAACAAAATTTTGCTCTAGGTTTCTGTTGCTGTTCTTCGAATTGCTGGCTAAAACCTTCAGGCAAGGCATCTTAAAAATAAAGGCAAATAAAAAGGAAACAAACTTGTCACAGAAAATATCAATAATAATTACAGGAAAATACTGTTGGGAACCAACTAGAAGAACACAAACTGAAGCAAAAATTAGGCTTTAGCATTTATGCAAGATAGCATATTTGCTCATTGGACTTCCACAGAACTCCAAGTGTAGGAACAGCAAGACCACAAGACTTCATGCACTAAAATATCTCAGAACCAGTTAGCTGTTCATTTAGGAGAGGAGCACTGCTGCATCTACTAGTCTTAGAGAAACACTGCTTTCAATTACTGCTATGAAGTAGTAGTGCTACTGCTTAGCAGGTCCTATTTCTCTTCAGTCAAAGACTATTTTCTGTCACCATACTCACCATTAGGAAGGTTTAAACAAAGCCAGTCCAGTGCAGAGTGCAGATCACCACCATATAAAAGTGTATTTTTCATTGCTTCTTCAATGTGCTCAGTCTTAAAAGAGAATCTTTGTAAAGCCATGTATACATCCTATAAATAACAGAGCCAGAAAAAAATTAGAATTTAATCTAGCAATCTAATATAGGCTTGCAAAGTTCTATTTCCCACATATCAGAAAGCCAGCATTAAAGGGAGATAAACTGCATGCATTAATGTATCCAAAAGTTAAGTAGAAAATTGTTTTACAGAATTTATATTTTCTTTTTAAATATGCATGCATAGGTATAAATAAATCTACATTCCTGCCTCTCTACACAATGTATTTTGTAGCTAAATAAAGACATACCTACAATTTCCCAAGTACCTGGAATGAAAAATGTAGGAAACCTAAAACATCCAGATTAAGTACTATTCCTCTATCTTGTCCAAAAGCTCTTGATTTTAGTTCCTCAAGCAATAAAGATGTGCCTTTCCTAATGAGCATAATTCTTGATTCCAATGACTAATCATTAATATAACTACTGAAAAGCATGCTGTATTGGCTTGTACTGCACACAGAAGTGTAATATAACACTTGATAAAAATTACAAAAGATAAAATTTGTTCTAAATAAATAATGAAAAATAAAATGTTTAACTGTACCTGTAGTTTCTTTGAGGTTAGTCTTTTAGAAATCATTCCTTTGTCATCACTTTGGTTTTTATGGTTATTAATCACATCAATTATCCTTTTTTCCAGATTTCCATTTATCATTACCTGCAAAGAAAAAGAGTTGGTACAAGGTAAATATCAAAAGTTTTTCTGAGATGTCAATGCTTTTCAAGACTAAGGATGTAACAAATGCAGAAATATCTCTGCCAATCAAATTCCAGTTTTTCAAGCTTTCCATAAGTGGCCTAAACATCTCTTAGAAAAAGGACACTTTTTTTTTTCTTCCACAAGTTATATGTTTCTACTTGAAATAGAAGAGTTCATTCCTTATTACCAAGTAAGCCCATCTACAATTCTAAGGAAACTTAGTATGTTAAGAGAAATACTGTAAGTAAATTAAAAGAAAATTCTACCAAAAAACCCAAAGCCTTTCTCCTCTGCTCACATAAAATAATTTGAACATCAAGATGCAATCTGTGATATCCTCCTTCCAAAACACCTTTTAAACCAAATTTAGTATAATAATTCTAATGTTTTAAACTATTATAAAGCATGAACCAAGCATCAACTGCTATTAAGTTTGTTATAGAAAATCTATATCCTTTTTCTGATAGGAAGAAAGATCCATATGCACAGCAGAAGTGCAGACCTAACTCCTAAAACAGTCTTGTATGCGAAGTATTACTTAAAAAAAAGACATTATCTGACTCTACACTGTTAATTTACCCCTATTTCTTAAAGAACACACAAAATCCTAAACAATATCAAACTCTAAACGGTCAATTGTCTCATACTTTAATGTAGTGTACATGCACAACATAATACTGAAAAAGACCTGAAAAGATATTTACTCAGCTAAAGCACTACTATGAAAATCAAAACTGTTTTATGTAAAGAAGATACTTGCCTTAAGAACAGATTTATCTAGATTTGCAGCAGCGCTGGAATCTGTTGTTGAACCAAAACTGTAAGTTTTTGGACCTGCAAATTGAAAATAATCATCAATTACACAAAACCTACAGAGAATATTGTTTAACGTAGCTAAAGCAGACCTAAAACAACACAGGTTAGTGCAAACTATAACACTAACTTGCTAGAAACTTGCCGGTATGTAACAGCAATAACAATAATCAAGAACACCCTTAAACAAGGGTGAAGAGGGCTATGACTCTAGGCAGCCAAAATATAAAATTCAAAGGGTATAATGTGAGGAAATGGGATTGACTGCTCACTCTCTGAACACTGAAAAAGGACTGCCAAATAGGGAAGTAAATGGCCGTTTCAAAACATGCAAGGCTGCTGAGGATTTTTTATTACAAAGTGCACAGCTATGTAACAGAACCCTTTGCCACTAAAGCTATGGACAGGGTACATTTACTGAGGTCCAAGGGCAGACAGAACAGCTTTGCAGTAAAGAAATCAATTGATATGGGAGAGCATTGAAAAAGTAATTACATCTGGTTCAGGGAAACCCTAAGCCAGAGCTGGTGGAGCCTGTAAGAATATCCTACAGCAGTATCACCGCATGTCTGATCTCTTCTTACCTAGATATCTGCTTTTGTCCCCTACCTATGAGAGGGCACCAGCTTACAAAAGCCTTTGGTCTGCTCTGCTGCAGTCATTCTTAAATACTTCTGATTTAACAGCTATTAAAAAACCCAAACCCTAACTCACAAAACCATTTACTCTCATCAGAATGACAACACACTTGCTGTTGAATTCCACCACGTTCAGAGCACATATACTGTGTCTGATACTGCACAGGCAGAGAGAAACTGAGCGAGCCCACAGCTTCACCACGGTGCGGCTGCGCGCTGCTCCAGGAGGCACGGCTGCTTCCCAGCTCATTCCTGCCGGCCTGCCTGCAGAACAGCTCCGGGAGAGCCAGCTTCGAGATCGCACCAGGCTCTGGTGACTGCATTTCAGAGCAAGTACGGTCCCCTCCGGCCAGGAGACACGAACAGCGGTCAACACTCAGGAGCTGCTCACTAGCACTTACCGGTGGGCTCTTTAGAATATACCAACTTGCTTTCACTTACACTGACTGATTTCTCACCGCGTACAGAACCTGAGACAGAAGCAAGACATTTTCTGAGGAGGACTGAGCACCATGGCTATTGGAGGAATGGACGATGCAAGAAATACACTTAGTAAAGCCCACACTTGTAAAGGCAGAATACATGAATAGGTTCAGGGAACCTGTATTAACAGATTTCAAGACTTTTCTTAACAAGTGGGAATCTCAGATGCCCTGGCCATTACATGATTTGCTCATGGTCTGCTACACAAGCCGTTCTGATGTTATACTGTATCTGAGCTACTTCTGGCAAAGCTGGTTTATTGAAAATAGGCATCTCATAGTCCTTCAGAATACTAGTTTTTCAGACTGCACTCAGGACAGTCTCATCCAACACCACAGAAGTGCCTCCAGCCCTACAACAGCTTTTTCAAGACAGAAAAAAAAACACAAAATAATCACAAATCCACATTTATGTTGGTTTTGATAACATACAAAACAAACACATACATCAGAAGCTCTGGGAAAGTGCCCTCCAAACACTTGCTTCACAGGGACTGCTGATAACCTAACAACAAGACTTTCTGTCATTAACTCGACACATCGATGCTACCAAGGCTTGTCTGCTCAGGGACGCTCCTGGCAGCAGAATCACAGAATAGTTACAATTGCAAAGGACCTCTAGAGATCATCCAACCCAACCCAGTACGGCAGGATCACCTAGAGCAGGCAACAAAGGAATTAATCCAGGCGAGTTCTGCACGTCTCCAGAAAGGGAGACTCCATAACCTCCCTTGGCAGCTTGCTCCTGCCACCCTCAGGAGTTCTTCCTCATGTTGAGGTGAAACTTGTCATGTTACAGTTTGTGCCTACTGCTGCTCATTCTGGGCACCACTGAAAAGAGCTCAGCATTATCCTCTGAGCAAACACCTTTGAAATATTTATACACATTTATGAGAGTCCCTTTCAGTCTTCTCTGAACAAGCCCAGCTTCCTCAGACTCTCCTCAAAAGGAGACGCCTCATCCTTATGACCCTCCACCGGTCCCTCTCCAGGAGCTCCTCG
>VZRX01016068.1:26507-87681 GCA_013398075.1 Notiomystis cincta | reverse complement strand
CAGTATGACCAGTATGACCAGTACAGGGCAGGCTGGTGAGCACTGGGAACTGCGGCAGCGGTGATGCCTTGGAAGGAAACGATGCTTAAGTCTTAGGAAAAGATGGAACAACATCATAACTGTCAGGCAATTTTCCACCTTGGTAGTTGAACACCTGAACTATTGCTTATTTTTGCAGTGGAATTATTCCCAGTTTCTCTGTGCTCAGCTCTGAATCAGCTCAGAGATGTGTCATAAACAACGTTTGCCTCAAAGAGCCACGTGGGCCAGCACCGAGGAGGGACTTAATGAGGAGACAGTAGTTCCATAAAAAAATACAAATAAAGAGCTTGGTTCATTTTCTGTAAACATCTGGGTTGTAAATAACTGTAGGCAGGATAGCATTAGACTGCCTCTGACTTAATGTCATAAAGATTGAGTTCTTAATTTTAATTTAGTGCCACCATAATTTTCAGTTTGCATGGGAACATAATCTGACAGTCTGTTCCCAGGTACCTCAGGAACGCAGCAGAAATTATAACATTCTTATCCTTTTCACAGGAAAAACTGAGTAAACATCTGTATTTGTCAGGTATTGCTAAAGGATTTTCCTAGTTCAGTAGCAGTGCACAAAGAAAGTTTGATTTCAAAATAAAAACCCAGACAACTTATTTAATATATCAATTTTGCAGATTCAAAACAGTTTAATTATTTTCATGGTCTAAAAGAAATCTTTTTAAAAAATGTGAGGTATTAGTTTGTTTTCAATGGTTAATCCTTCAAAAATCCACAGGAAAGAGACTCAGGATGCAGAAATCATTAATGGTAGAGCAATTGCTGAGTTCTATTCCTAGAAACAAAGAAATAAGGCTACAGCTGGCTCCCAGAGGCAGGTGAATTCTGGCTGACCTGCCAGGAGGACTCTGAAAAGGCTCATTCAGAATCTAATCAAACTGCTGGCGAGGGGAAGATAAGGCTTGAGTATAATTTTCTAGAAAATACTCTTTAAATGGTTCCAGTCACATTTTTCTACTCGATGTCTTTCTTCAAGCTATTTTGATTCCTGTTTTCATTTTCCTGGAGCTGCCCTCAAAGACCCAAGTGAGTCAATCCCTCACTCCACCAGTGCCCAGTTAGGGATGGATGTGCAGGAGGAGGATCCATGAGGAGCTGCCCCTCTGCAGGTGTGAGCTCAGGTGTGTGCAGAACATCCACAGCCCAGGAGGGTAAAATCCAGCAAAAATCAGCAAAAATACTGAGGAGCACAAGGCAAAGAAAGCATTAATTGCCAATCCAACCTCTAAGGAAAAAAAAATATCCCTCCAGGAGCCTGAAGTGTCCCATGGCTGTGCTGGTGGGAATGCAATCAGGCTGTCCTGATTCCCCATGAGGAAAACACCCTCACTCCATGTGGATCCTGACATGCAACCTGAGGATGCTCAGAGCCTCTTCATGTTCCAAAATATGGTGCAGAAGAAACACAGCTCTAATACAGTTTTCTCTTTCCCAACTCCTAAGGAATCCTGCAGAGTCCTGGAAAAGCAAGTCCAGGTGTGGGAACTGTTCCTCTCCCTGGTGTGGGTGACAAGCCAGAAAGTTATTGGGCACCAGGCCAGGAGGGAGCTGGGACAAAGGAATGAATGGGAGTAGAGGTAATTATAGCACTTATTTCGATTAGGTGCAGATCACCAATGAACTCTTTTGCCACTTGTTTTCTCCTCAGGGAAAACTCACTTTCCCAGCTTTAATTTAATCATGGGAAAAATATGTCAAGTATTGATTATAACTGGAAACTAAAGTCTACTACAAGCATGTTCACATTAACACTATCACTCAGACATGACCTGGAAGAAATCCTCTGTTTGTCTTTCTTCATCCTGATTCCTGAACAGACTGTCTTACAGAGAACAGCATGTTCAAACTTACAAACATCAGTTTGGGTGATGAGAAGTCCAGGAGGGAGTTTGTTAAACCACTAAATTTACGTTCCTTGTGATTCTAAGTGTAGCCAAAAGACACATCTTCCAGCTCTGAGAGCAGAACACAATAAAGCCTCAGAGGAAGGGCTGCATATCAACACAGATTTCAATTTATTGCACTTTGAAATAATATTCCAGTCAAGTCTGAAAATCAGAGAATTTGTCAGAAACGCTGTGAAAATCCTAAAATGGTGCTGTTTGTTCATGACCCTTGAGAAATGAAAGAAACAAGTGACACACAGTCACAATGCATTAGACTGCAAAGCAGGAACAGGAAATTAATGGATGGAAGATTCTAAAAGTGACCCTCTGCCACTTCTCCACACCTGCCCACCCAGGCCACACTCTGCCCTTTGCTCTCTTGTCCATTCCAGACTCACATTGGCACATTTTGAAACTCATCAGCATTACAGGAAGGCAATATGTAGTTTCAAGTTCTTGAGAAAGTTACCAAGATGTCAAAGATTTGAAATTAATTCCAACTTCTTAGAGGAGAAACAACAGTGAATGCTTTACCACACACCTGTCTACAACAGGTCTATCACACTGTAGCCCCTAAACCCATTCAGAGAGGCAGAAACTCAAGCCCCTGGCCTTATTCAAGAACAGGTCTGTGAAGCTGAGTCAGTTCCCTTGCAAATGCTGGCAGCTGGAGGTGAGCAGCCCTTCTCCTGTGAGCAGGCATTGTCCCCCCTCAGAGGCAGTGCTCTGACAAGGAGCACCTCACGTTTGACACCCTGTGGTTAAGGGAGCAGTGCTGATTGCTGGGCTCTGTGCTCTGTGCCCTCTGCTCTCTGCCCTCTGCTCTCTGCCATCTCTGTTCTGTGCCCTCTGCTCTCTGTCCTCTCTGCCCTCTTCCCTGTGCCCTCTGCTCTCTGCCCTCTGCTCTCTGCCCTCTCTGCTCTCTGCATTCTCTGCCCTCTGCTCTCTACTCTGTGCTCTCTGCCCTCTCTGCCCTCTGCTCTCTACTCTGTGCTCTCTGCCCTCTGCTCTCTGCCCTCTGCCCTCTGCTCTGTGCCCTCTGCCCTCTCTGCCCTCTGCCCAGCCCTTGCTGAGTGCTGTGAGCCCTGCTGGAGCTGCAGTGTTGGGGTGACCCTGGGTGTGTGTGCTCCCACAAAATCCTGCACAGCACAATCCATCCTGCCACTGCTCCTGCACTTTGCCTTTTATTGCTTTATCTGTACCCCTGTAAGGAAAAGGACTCTCAGACCAAACTCAAGGGAAGAACAACCAGCTTTGCAGAACCTCACTGAAGACATTCAACTGCTGAACAGTTCTACTTAGACTAAATTAACTTTATGCAGCCTGGTTTTACTCACAAGTAAAACTTGATTTGGAAAAAGCCAGGATTAACAGCGTTGTGCCTAAGCCTGTAGCTGCAAAATGTGATCTCTGTGTTCAGTAGGAGATGCCTGCCAAGCTTCAGCAACTATAAAAAGGAAGTGAAGCTGATTTCAGGTAATATTTGGGTCCCAAATACACCCAGGAAAGCTCAGAAAAATCGCTCCAGAGACACAAAATAACAGCCAGTCACATACTCTGTTTTTACAGACTTGTTGGAAACCTCCTGGAATAATCAACCTTTTCCTCTTAAGCTCTCCAGTCACCTGTAAGTAGAACTAGAGAAAGTTCCTGCATATTCTGCCCATGTTTTGGTTTGAGTTACTAGGTAATGACATTGTTAGAGAGATTAATGTTAGAGCTTAACTGCTCCTTTAGCACCTGTCCAGCCCATGCCTGACAGAGGAAGATAAATATATTTATAACACACAGCAAAGTGAATAACAAAGGGTTTATAAAGTTGTCCCTGACAAAACTGACAAGTTGTAGCTGGCAGCTTTAATCAGCTCCCAGCTGAGCCTGGGAAATTGGAGGGAACTGAGCACTGACCTTTCTGATGAATCTCTGAAGGAAGGTTAAAGTTTGTTTACTTTTTTAATGGGCAGAGCTATCAAGTTCTAAGACCTTTGGATAAAAGGAGGATTCCTGTGCAAGAGCATTGTACACTGTATTTAACAAAGTCATTACTGGGTTAAAACTGATTTTTTCCAGTGAAGGATATGGCCTAGTGTTCCAGAGATGAAAGTCCCTGCAAGGTTCAATGCCACAAATAGCTGCCAGATGCTGAAAATGTACCACATATGTTTTTAATGTCTTGAATGTGAAAAATGCAGTAGAATATAATTTAAATTTCGTTTTTACAGATCAATGGTTCTTAAACCACCAATTAGATTTCTTTTTCAACAAATATTCAGCTCCTGCTTCTTTCGTATGGAAACACTGGGATCTTTCATGTGCAGTTGCTTAACTAAGTACCAAGAAGAAATACAAGTAATGACCAATTATTTGATCAGCTATTTCAAAGTAAGTTATAATTTATTATATTGCAGTATGTATAAAATCTCTGGGTTTAAAAACTCCTAAACCATCACTCTCTTGACAGTGAATTCCTTGAAGCCACGTCTGAGGATTGAGAGATCCAGCAGCACTTCCCAAATGTTTCACCTTACAGTTCACACCCCACTGCAGCCACTGCCCAACTGACACCACAGGGGAACTTGGTTTTTCCAAAAGCCAAAATTGTTTTCTGATTAACAGCATCCTATCACAGAAGTGTCTGCTCTTATTGCTGGCTCAAGTGTCTGCTCCATAGGAACAGCTGATACAGAGACCTCACAAGAATTTAGGAAGGTTGGTAAATCAGGACCAAGGAGAGTTTTGCAGCAAATGAACTGGAAACCTTTTACTTTTTCACAATCTAATTCACTGATTGCTTTCTGTCCACTGACTTCTAAAAAAGGAGCTCACAGTTCTAAATCAGCAGCACACATGGACTCACACCCCTCCAGAGCTGTTTGGGAGCCACTCACTGTGTAAGTCACTGTACAATTTTTCAAGCAGCACTGAAAGAACTCAGGTATTGATTTTTTCCAGAGCTGTACAGGATACACTTGAATGTCCATCAACAACACTTGTACCAGTAAAATACCTCCATGTTCTTGTTTGGTTTTTATTTTTCTTGTGGTTCTGCTTCAGTGATTTCTCCCTGGTAGCAGTGACAGACACTGAAATTTGGGGTTAGATCTGGGCCTTCCAGCTTTGTCTGTACAGCATTATATGAACATTATACACATGTAATGTATAAACATAAACATGAGCATGAAGAATCCACTTCTTTCTGACTGACATCAGTGGAGATGTTCAACTGGACCAGTTATTTACTGGGAGGATGACAAAGAACCTCACTGACAGATGATTATTTTATTGGAAAGGCCCTGACTGTAACTGAACCTTTTCTATTCTGACCTGTTTCCTTCAGAAATGTTTCCAAGGCCTCTGTTTGATGGTGAGGGAATTAGTTTAAACTCCCCTTGTGAGATAAGGCTGTGCTGTTCTTTCACAGTGAAGGGATATGAGGATCAAGGCCAGGCTGGATGGAGCTTGGAGCAGCCTGGTCTAGAGGAAACTAGGACTGGAACAAGACAGGGTTGAAGATCCCTTCCAACTCAAACCATTCCATGGATTCTGTGATTGTCAGGAGGTAAAACAACATGTAAATAAAGCCCAATTCCTGCTGCTCTCAGAGAAAGCAGCAAACAGCCAGTGAATTACATCCTCTCTGCAAGCAGGAGACAACCCACACACTGCTAAAAAGTTTTTCCAAATTGTGATGGATAACTCCAGAGCTGCTTCCTCCTGCTCCTGCACACTGACACAAGGAGCAGCTGAAGGAATTAAAAAGGAACATAAAAGTTGCATTAAGAAAAAATAAATGTTTGTACTACTACAAAATTCATATGTTGGCATTGCAGATCTATATCCTCATTTAGCTGAGTTGCAATCATTAAAATATACAAACAATATTATTAATATTATTGTGGGATATCAATCAAAACCATTTACACCACCTAGAGCATAATAAAAATCAACAAGTGGATTTTACACCAATAAATCTCCTAGAGTGTGGGTCAGAAGTAATTTATATATATATAATCAATATATAAATAATTAGGATTCTGGCTTATGGTTGAAAGAATTCACATCCTTATAAAGAAATACAGGAGAATTGGAACATTTCTTCAGCTGATAAGATCACCATATTGTCACTATCACTGCTGGCTCAGAGCACCTGTAAAGTTGAAAATACTATAGAAATAAAAGGAGATTTTAAAAATGTTACATTTAGTGAAAACAGCAGTCCAGGTAGCTCAGATTCCTTACTATTCACATGCTAGAGGCATGCAAGTGATCAGTGGATAATTTTTCTCATTTGCAAGAATGCCTGAGTTTTCATACGAATTCTGCCAAATGAGGTATTCACAGGATCCCACCAACTCTCACCTCTGAGATATTCACAGAATCCCAGGATGGTTTGAGTGGAAGGGGCCTTAAAGCCCATCCAGCCCCACCCCTGCCATGGGCAGGGACCCCTCCCACTGTCCCAGGCTGCTCCAACTTGGCCTTGGAGGTTCCCATTCCATGACCTTGGTCAAGTGCTGCTTCACATCTTTCCTTTTCATCTTTGTGTAACTTAAATTTCATTGGAGTTAGGAGACAAACTAATTCCAATGTCTGATCCACGCACTCCAGACTGCTCATCATTTATTATATAAATTTACTATCCATTTCTATTCTAATGTGAGCAATTTCTAGCTCTTTGACAGGCTAAAAAGCATTTTGCTACATTTCAAAGCATTCCTGTCACATCCTTGAGACTCATTCAGCTGCTAGAGCAGCAACCTTTTGAAACTTTATTTGGAAAATAAATTTATTTCTTATATGAATTGCGTTGTTCAAAATTCATTCAAATACAAAGAATTTTGTGGTTCTAATTGGACTTTTTAAAGAGTTAGATCTACTCCTAAATCAGAGCATCACATGATACCCTTCTCACTTGCCTAGGGAAGTGAGCAGATTCCTTGGATTGTTTCAAAGCTTCAGTGGAATGACTGATTCAGTTAAGCTCAGGATCTGAATCCAAGTGATTTACACTGCAAGGAAAGCACTTGGAAAAGCTCCACTGCTGTAGTCACAGAACAATCTCATGGTTTAATTCATTACTTTCACCAGCTTCAGAGTGGAATAACCCCTGTGACTGAGGAGAGCTCCTTCCTGGTTAGGGAAATCAGAGCCAGCCCTGGATGTGAGTGTGGGATGGAGAGGTCACCTCGGATTTTGCATGGAGAGCATATTAAATACATATACATCTATCACTCTGGTGGCAGACCCAGGGAACAAAAGCACTAAAATATTTCCTCAGGGTAAAATACAGCTCCCAGGAGTGAGAAAGCCTGAAGGAAAAGGTTATTCTACCCAAGACATATGCTGGATGTTTTATTATTTTGAGGGGGATGCAGTGGTGTTGTTCTAATATGTGGTGCTCCAATTCTTGAGACTTCATCCTACCTGCCCTTTGAAGACCTTGGAAGCAAAACTTCCTCAATGGTACTGATGGGCAGAGAGGGAAATGGAACAGAGAAGTCAAGACAGCACTGCAGAACCATTCCATGTTTAATGAAACACAGGGAAGGATGATGGATGTAGATAATTACCTGCAATTTGTATCTGAGACAATCTTGGAGTAAAAACACCACATAAGGTTTAAAAGTCCAAGGTGAGGTTGCAGGTGGTGTAATTAATGGTAGACAAAGCAGTCAGAACCTCTGGGGAGTGGAAGGGCAAGTGCTGGTCAGTAGTTCAGGGTTACCTGTGTCCACATAAATGGGATAGCACAGGCTCCAGCCCTCCTCAGGACACCTAACAAAAACCTCCTTCTGCTTGAAGGCCTCAAACAGCAAGGAAGGAAAGGGATCACACAGGACTAAATCAAGAAGAAATTTAAAACCAAAATAACCCAAGTGGAAACTTTTCAACAAGAAAATCTACAAAATGTATGGAAAGTTAATATAATATAAGCAGCACAGTCAAAAGACAGAAGAGTAGAAAGCTCAGCAGAGAAAAGGCTCACACTGTGCATAAAAAGTCCAGTTGGACGATCCCAGAATCACAGACTCCCAGAATGGTCTGACTTGGGAGGGACCCAGAAGGATCATTGAGTCCAACTTTTAAGTGAATGGGCCACATGAGGACCAAACTCACAACCTTCTTTCCCCACTGTCTAAAGCTCATGTTTGGGAGGACACTGAGAATCCCAGCTGAGCCTCTCACCCACAGCACCAGGGAGAGCACAGGTGTGTGTTCTATTCCCAATCCATTGATCCACTGCTGATTCTCTTACTGTGTCTAAACATCCTGAACTTGGCCATTTGTAGCTCTGTTCCTGTGCCTTGCTGCAGCCACTGCTCACAGGAAATATGCTGAACCTGTTGGGTATTTTGGCAGGAAGGGCTGAGGGGCAGAGCTGAGTGGCCAGGCCAGCCTGGGGGACAGCTCAGTGACACAGCCCTGTGATCCCAGGCCTCAGGGGCTGAGAGGAAACATTCTCTCAGTGCTGATGTCCAGGACTCCCCAGGTGCTCCAGCACAAACAGATCCCCAGGCGTAGCATGGGGCATCAGCTCATCAAAGTGTGGAAGAATCCAAACACTATAATAGCATTTTTCTCTCTGGGGAACTTTACAAAGAAACATCAGTTAGGGCAGAGGAGAAAATAACAGCCCAAATATTTCAACCTTGGAAGTGTCCTATTAATGTATTTCCAACTTCTCTTTCTGTGGAATGACTTGCATACAAATCCAACAGGATGAGACACAGCAGCTTCTGAACGTGCATACAGAGGTTTGGGGGTTTTCCTTCTTTTTGAACTAATGAAAGGACTAAATATTGAGAGTTTTCTTTTTTCTTTTTTAAATTGAGATTTACTCCCTGCTGTCTGGAGAGCTTCTGATAGAGTCACTGGGATCCTCAGATGCAGAAATTACAATTTAGGAAGCAAAGGGAAAACAAGGAATTGAATGCTGAGACAGGAAATCATCCACAGAAGGTGAAGTATGAAAGAATGTGATAAAATACTTCAAGGGAAATGGCTTGGGGTATAACCCAGGTGAGGGGGCTTATCCAGGGTGACCTGTGTTCATATTTTCTCCTGTCCTACACACTGATAGTCCTCATTCCTGGGCATGTGTGCACATGGCAAACGACAGCCCTGGCTCAGGGGAAGGTGCTGAAGGGAGAGAAGATTCTGAATTGAGACACTCAGATCCTGTTCTCAGCCAGCTCACAATCAATGGACTTATTCCTGCTTCATTATTATTTATATGAGGAAGAGATGGAGAACTCCCGTGCTACTCCATAGGCACAAGCACAGAAAATTCTTCTTGGACCAATTTATATCAAGTTGCTTTATTTAAATGACTCACTCTGTGTTTACACCTCTGCAACAGAGATAAAGGCCTTTCTGCATCGGGGAATTGCACAAGATCATTCTTTTCTCCTTGGTCCAGCCACAAGTTTTAGCCAGGGGGAAGGAAAATAATTTTAAAAAGCAGGCCAAGGTTGCCCAGCTGAGATGATGCTTCAGTCTGTTCCATCCCCTGTCAACAGCCACGAGCAACAGAGGGCAGTCCCATGAACCCAGAGCCCCGGTGTCCTGCACGTGCTTGTGTGACTGTGGAGCACAGAAAGCAAGGACATCTTCAGCTCTCAGTGAGAGCACCTTTTTTTTGTTGAAAAATCATTCCTCACTGTTTGGAATGAAACCCATTATTACCAATTAACCTGCTGTGAACCCATATCACTGGCTGAATTGAGCATAATTATTCATCCATAGTAATAGCTAAAGTAAATTCTGGCAATCTCGGCTAACATTGACTTCTCCTTTGGGAACATTTTCAATGATGCCGTGTCCTTGGTAATGCTTCTAAAACCCTTTTTGTGTTAAACTGCAACTGAAAGTGTATCATTATGACTCATTTCTTCTTGTTTTGTAATGTTGTTTTCTTCTATCTTGCACAAACATCTATAACTTACTCTATTATCAGCTGAAAAATTACCTCCACATACTCAGAAACTTGATTTTACTTAAACAAAGTTTTAGCATTGGTAGCCCGTGTAGGTTGTCTAAAAATAAATTTTTAAATTAGTTGTTACTTTTCATAGCTTTTTAACCACACAGTCTGATGAACCACAACCCCGTGAGCAAATGCAGGCATAAATTTTGGTTTGAATTTATTTCAGGTTGTCAAATGTAATTTACTAAGAGAACGTCTGCCAAAAAAGAATCCAGAGGCAAACCTAAGTTGTCATCTTAAATTAAGTGTGGTTCCTTTTTGTTAATCTTTCTACATAAAAGGTTGTAAAGTAGTGCATTAAAGATGCAGCAGTCCTCTTTCCTAATAAAAAGGCAGAGGTGGAAAAATAGAATAAAGACAGAATGTTTCTCCAGCTGAGGGAACATGTGCTCAAAACGATTGAGTAAATGCTCCCTTGCTCTCTGAGAACTGCAGGCTGCTGTTTATTCATGGCCCACATGCAAGGTGGGGAATGAACAACCTGACCAACAAAGAGGAAGAACAGCAAAACATCTGCCTAAGCTCAGCATCACCTTTTTGCACAGGAGAATTACTCAGAAGGGCAAGCAATCCCCCTGTGACAGCCCTGGACATGCTGGAGAGTTCACATCCCCTCCAGCCCGCGCTGGAGCTGTGGAACTCGTTTCATTAAGGACGGGCTGGTTCTGGCTCTCACTGTAGAAATGTTTGGCTTTCAGAGTCAAGAAACTCTGAATTATTAAACCATGTCCAAACCTTTGAGTTCTCACAGCCATCCCCTCCTCTCAGCACAGGAAGGTTGTTCTTGCCTTCAGGGTCTGAACCAAGCAGTTACTGCACTTTTCATCCCTGTGGGTTCCCATCTCCTCCACACTGTCTGTGTCCCAGTTGTTCACTTTGACCATGGGCACCTCTCTGAATTTCCTCCACACCCTTCCCCTGTGTAAAACTGTCACAACTGATGCCCAAAGTCACTCCCTCCCAGACCCTGCAGGAAGTTTTCTACTACATTAATCTTTATGACATTAATCTGTAATAGCAGAGAAAAGCTCCAAGTTTAGGTTTCATATTTTTAAATTCCTTTACCAAAAGGGTTGCCAAGCCCTGGCAGTGGTGGAGTTCCCATCCCTGGAGGGATTTAAAAGCCCTGTGGATGTGGCACTTGGGGACAAGGCTCAGTGTCCCTTGGTTGGGGGAATAGTTGGACTCGATGGTCTTAGAGGGCTTTTCCAACCTAAATGATTCTGTGAGTATGAACTGAAAACACTCAGATTTGACAGCCCTGCTGGCTAAGACATTTTTGTGCCCCATTGCATTCAGATGATAAAACTTAAATGGAAATAATTATAATCTACACCAGGCAACTAAGTCTTACTTAATGCCATGTTCCTGCAATAGCACCACTTTGGCACAGATGAGAATTTGTGACTTGGTAGCCCAGGTAAATTTGTGTACAATAGGGCTAGGAAGGTCCCTCACCAGTTCCTGTAATAGGACTCTCTCTGTGCCAACTTCCCAGATTTGAAACTGGTCTGGGAGTTCTCAAGGCCTGAAGACACTTCTAACAGGCCAGGGAAAGGTGAGAAAAACAAGGCTGCTGGCATTTGACTTATATTTGCTATACAGAGAGCCATCCCTAAATCTGAACATGTCCAGGAGTCACAAACTGAGCTCAATAATGCAGATTTGTTAAAGCTTCTACCTAAAAAGCCCAGCTTTTTTAGCTGAAACTCCTGAAATGTTTTTCAGCCCACAGGTCACTCTTTTGGCCTTTGATATGCCTGTCAAACACTGCTTTGCTGATCAAGCATCTCCTTTCCCTCAGTAGGAGCTGAGGCCTCTATTTTTGGAGACAGGTCCTCTCTGCATCCCCTCTGTGGGCAGAATTTTCACCAACAATATTACCAGCACTGGGAAAAACAAGTGTCCTACACGACTCTTCTGCCTGCAGTGGTCTAAAAGCTGGGGTTAAGCAAGTGAGAGGCACAAGCACTCTGGCTTCAGTCAGATTTATATGCACCTCTGCTGTACCCTTGGCTCTTTGCATAGATTAAAAGACAATATTCTACACAACCAATTAAGATCTTATCATATTAATTGAACTGCCATTATAGCATTACCACAAGCCATCTAAGTAATCACTATATGATAACTCCTTATAAACCAGTTCAGTGACCTCCCAGCTGCCTGCAGAAAATGTGGGGCTGGCAGTTTGCCCTGAAAGCAAAGAATCTGGCAAGGAACTCTTAAAACAAGGGACCTTCTCCACCAAAATGAAGCCTCCTACTTCTCTGATAGGAGGGGAGAATAGGTGGGGTTTTTTTCTTTATTTAAACATTTTTGAAGGTTTAAATAATATCTAGACACTACTGAGAGGGAAAAAGGTAGAGATGAAGCTGACACACTTTAAAGGTACATCATTATCCATCATTTGAGATCAAGAGGAAGACAGCTTTTACAGGCCAAAGATCCAGACTCTTATTTAGGGTGGGAAGAAAGAGTTTTCCTTTACGCAGTAGAAACAGTAGGACAGTGGCATCAAGCAGGCAATTCACCCTCATTTTGACAGAATGTGAATTTCTCTTGGAAAAAGACACTTAGGAAGGAATATCCTGGTAGACAGAGCACTGGAGCTGTTCACCCTCTGCTCTCACAGAGCTTTGCAGTTCAATCCCAGTGGTTTCAGGCGTGGCTTGGCAGGCACTGTGGAGAGCTGTGCCCTGCTCCAAGGAGGGATTCAGGTGGAGCACAGGTTAGGAGCAGACAGCTGCTTTCTGCTGCTCCCAAAGGGTGATGCACAGCTCCAGCACCCCGGGGTGATCACTCCTCGACTTCAATGGATTGAAACCAAACCCTGGGATAACTGTGAAAACCCAGCATACAAAAGGGACTTTCTCTGAGAGCTCCTATCAGCAGCCCATACCTTCATTCTGTGGGATATTCCCCAGTGGGTCATTTCAGAACTACACCAGGTGAAACATTACAGCTAAATTACTGATTAAAGCCTTTTATATTTTGGCATCACTAAATAATATTTTAAAAAACACTCTGTGGTTTCAAACATGCCCCAGTTGATGGCTTGAAGGTTTCTTGAAGCTGTTTACAGTTGTCTTGCAACACACTGAGTTCCTGGGAAGATTCATGAGGCTGAGACAATCTGAGTACTTAACACTTTGCAAGACTGTGAACCTGCAAATTTTCTGTCAAAATCCATTGCAGCAAATATGTCAGCAGCTTCCTTCAGCTTCACTTCAACCACACAGACTAAAAAACCAATTTTTTCTTTAAAACATGTAGTACCACCCGTGTTACCAATTCAAACACACAATGTTAATGTCCAACTAAAAGTGTTCAGGGAATATCCCACCTGACAGGCACCACAACCAAGGGCCTGTGAATGTCATGGAGTGATAGTGAAATGATCACTGCATTTCCTCCACTCCAGCTTGTCTGTTGAAATCTGACTTTTATATTATTCATAGAATAGCTATTATCTGAATTTTCACTTGTGCAGTACAAAATCTTCAGCTCTGGTCAAAAGCTGTTTAATTTACAATCTCAAGCTCGAGCCATCGATTTTGGGTCAAGTGTTCCTGCTGAATAAGCCCCTCTGTTACCAAAGTGACACACAGGAGACTTCACAATAACAGATAGGGAACACCAAGATCTGTCAGGTCACAGTAATAATGCTCTGCAGTGATGCAAATCTCAGGTTTAGGGCTTTTAACACAGATCAGGGTACTCAGAGAACCTGTTCCTTCCCATCCTCTCCTCACAGCTTCTGCCTCCCTCTCTCTTCTTGTTTCTTGTTATTTCCCATTTTCAGTCTCCCAGCTCTGGCTCAGTGTTCTGCTCCCTGCCTGCAGCCTCTTGGACTCGTTAACCTCCCAGAAAACCAGACACATTTTTTGTTTCCTGGCACAGAGAATTTTCTCAGCGCTCTGTCATGCAAAGGCTCCTGTCCACCAGCCCTGCACTGCCCCAGGACTCCACATTCCTTCCCCAGGGAAGCAGTGGGGATCAGGTGCTTAGGCAGGACTTGTTCACTGCTGAGCACAGTGTGGGCGCAGAAAGCTTTAATAAGCAACTTCATCAAACCCAGCTCTCCAAGAGGGTATAAATTACAGAGAACCCAGCAGTTCAGCCTGTCACAAGCTATGGCACAGCAGCTCAGGAGCTCTTCACAAGCAGTGAGAAAACCGTGAGACCGAAAGGAGACCACAGAATTCACAAGGCTGACCATGCTTTTGTTGAAGAAAAGGTAAATTTTTTTCTGGAATAATTCTCTCTCAGCCCATACCAGTGATGGGACAAGCCTGATATGACAAGAAAAAGTTCAGCATCAAATGACAGAATTCCAGAATGGTTTGGGTTGGAAGGGACCTTAAAGCTCATCCAGTTCTACCCCTGCCATGGGCAGGGACAACTTCCACTGCCCCAGGCTGCTCCAAGTCCCATCCAGCCTGGCCTGGGACACTTCTAGGGATCCAGGGGCAGCCACAGCTTCTCTGGGCACCCTGTGCCAGGGCCTCACTACCCTCCCAGGGAAGAATTTCTTCCTAATATCTCATCTAGACCTACTCTCATACAGTTTGAAGCCATTCTCCCTTGTCCTGTCACTATATCCTCTTAAAAAGTCACTCTAACATGTAGCTGAAATAGAAAGAGCACAAGTACATTATGGGAACTGTAAAAAAATTTAAGCTGAGTTGTCCCTAGACAATGTAATGCCTGAAAATCCTGTAATATACATTAAATTAACAGCTAAATTGCAGCAAGGTTTGTATTTCATTTTGTGCAGGTTCCCCTTTTACATAATGCATGCTGTCAGCAATCACTCTCTGCTTAATATGCGTAGCAATTCCTCTTCTGTGTCACTTACTCAATATTTTTTCCCTTTCTACCAAAGAAAAGGCATGTGAAGCCCTAATCTGGATCTGGGTTGTGCAGGCAGAGGGGTGGGAAGCCAAGTAAATGTGTCCTCTCCTGAAAAAATCCAGGCAAGCAGAACACCCACAGGAGAGGGACAGGGGAGATCATGATGGGCTGTGAGGGGGAGAGCATTTGCAGGGGAATGAGCCACAGCTAAGGCTGGCTGACACCACCATCAAAGTTATGGTGCATTCACTGCTCCTCACTTGCCTAAAATTCTGCCTGATACGTGACCACAACTCCCTTCAGCTCCTCAAGGTCTCGCTGCAACACCAACCTGTGGAGAGACAGCAGCTGATGCAGGAAATTCTTGTAGTTATTTGTAGCTCCAAAAAAACATTGTAAATACTTCCTGATGAGCTGGGATTCAATCAGATGCTTAAATACGTGCCCAAGGAGAAGCCCTTCAGCAGAACCAATGGACCTGTTTCAAGTCAGGCATGGAGCAGATCTCTGCTGCACCCAGCCCAAGAGCACAAATTCTATTTCAGCCCTGGAGGTTGTGGCCATTCCAGGGACATGCTGCATTTGCTGCTCTACTTTCCCTGCTGATATTCTGCCTTATTGTTATTAAAGTAAAAGTTATGGCACCAGGGACTTTAGAGGAGGTTTTGTTTCAAAAGAACATGGTTATTTCAGCCTGAATCATTTTTCCTTAAGGAGGAAGAGATTTAACATAAAAAATACCATTCAACTCTGTATCTGAATATAGCAGATATTAGTAAACATTATTGCACCAGTGAGCTAATACTTGTGAAGATAATGCATTAAAAGTTTCAAACTCAGGAAGCAAGAGATAGCTGCAGCTCAGAAAAAAACAGCTACAGAGCTCAATAGTTTTCTTGCTAAGAACAGCCACGATGGAATTTTACCCTTCCCCTTCTCAATTTTTTTACTCCCATAAATCAAAAAGTCTTGCATTACAAAAAATTGGCCAGCAATCAGTCCGAGCAGACTAATTGCTTTTGCTATTTAAAAAGAACCTCATTTTAAATGGCTCAAGTGTTGTGGTGTAAAGTAGCTATTGTACATGTGCATTAATTAATTTCCTAAGGATTTTATTACATCTTCATGACACAGTCTAATTATCTGATAATGCTTTTTCCCATGTATAGGAGAACAATGTTGCTCCAGCATGTACTTCACTTGTACTCCAGGAGCCTGGAAGTGGGAAACCAAAGGACTCAGGGTCTGTCTGTTCTGCTAAATAACACGTCAGGAGGCCCAGCTGCAAAATCGCTTCATTCCCAAGAGATACAAGAGATAATCTGTCAAACATCCCTGTCCAACTTATACATTTTTCATACTCTTTCAAAGACACAGAGAAAAAGTGAGGGAAAGCATGGGCACAGTACTTGATTAAACATTTCCCTTCTTCCTGAATGAAAAATGCAAACACAGGTCAGCATAAAGAATGAGGACAGTGCTGGCTGGCAGCCTCTCTCCCTCTACTCACACCTACTTCTAACACTTCAAATGCTTTTTGAGAAGGGTGACTCCCCATCACTGGAGGATGTTCTGTCAGGTTCCCAGCTCAGCTCTGAGGGCTGCTGTGAAACTCTTGAAGCCAGGACACAGAGCACACCAACTTCCCTTCCCAAAATCCCGAAGTCATTTTCAAAAGCTGAGGAAGAACCCTCACAATGAGCAGGAGAAATGCAGAACATAAAAATGTATGCAGGTCTCTGAAAAGTTCCAAATAGATTTGACCTACAATATGCCCCAGGAATTTGCAGTTTTCCTCTGTGCTGCTATTCCATGATGAATCACAATAAGGGTTGGAAGACCCAAGCTGGGGAGAGTTCCCAGTGGGACTCTCATACCTTACAATGCAAGGGGAAGATTCTTTTTCACCAGAGTACAGGAGAGCCCCAATTTGGAACAAACAGGAGGGTGTATAAATATATACCACCCCCTATCCAATATTCATTAGAAGAACAAGAAGCCAAAGCCTATCAATTTCAAATGAGAAGTAAATAAATGTCAGATTGGAAGTAAGGAATTGATAAAGGCTCAGGAATCTGCTCTTCCAATAAGTTACTGCAGCTGGCAGGTGAAAGAACTTGGATCTCAACAAGAGCAATGGGGAACCTGGAAAAATGCATGATAAATACAGGCCTTGGGAAAAAAGAATTTCTGTGTGTTTGTCTTAATTTTCACTCTATTTGGGAAAAACTCCAGTGAGCTCCAATCTTGGCAATGACTTTAACTTCAAATTACGTTGGACTAAACAATAGTGGAAGGTTTCCCTGGGTTTGGTACAGTGCTCAGAATGCATCTGGGCAGGGATGGAATAATCAGAGCCTGCATTGAACTTCTTGTGACATCATTAACCCCCTGGGAGTGCCCTGAGAGCCCCAGCACTGGGAATATGATCCACTTGCTTTGGACCACAAGCCAAGCCTCAAATGAGCACAGCCCCGCCGGCCTCGGCCTTGCAGGGATTGCTCCACTCTCTTTGTGTGGGGGCAAATCAAACCAAGCACTCCTGGCATATGGAATATGACCTGGGGGAGGGAAAGCTGCAGAGGCAGCAAACGAATTTGTACAGTCTAAGCTGTGTTTGATGCACACAAGTTGCTCCCATTAATGTGAAATCAAGTAATATCACACCAAAAAGAGACTGCAGTCCCAGAGTGGCTGCCTGGGCCCATCCACCCCTCCTCTGCAGCCTGTGCTCCACGGAGCAGCCTCCTGCCAGCTGCTTCTCCAGATTTAACTCCTGATCCCTGTGCCAAAATTGGCTGAGGGTGAGCTTGGCATCGTTACTAGGTGAGAAATACACACAAATATTCAGATACACTTCAAGGTTAGCTCTTGAGCTTCTGGGGACAACGTGCAGCTTGAAGAAATGGGATAAATCCAGCAGGCAAGTCCACAAATCCCATCCCTGGTCCAGCAGTGCCAGGGCATTTCCCCCATGCTGGAATTCCATCCCTGCCTCTCCCAGCAGGCAGCACCAGTCAGGGACTGCAGGGCTCTGGGTGATACCACTGCCTCCTGAAGAAGGTGAACACAACTCCTCTGCCTGCACAATGTTGAAAAAAGTGACACTTGCAAAGTTCAAGTCCAAACCTTCCCAGCACTGAGCACCCTCAGGGAAATTCCTGCTCCCCAGGGAGACAAAGCAGCTCAGGACCTTGCCAGAGTGGGATGGGAAACACAGAAAGGAAAGGGAATGTGAAATGTGCATTATTTTAGATATTCCCTCTCTGTTTCCCTGTATTCCATGTGCTTGGCATGGCCACAGGTCCCATCTGGCAGGGGAAAGGGGATGGTTGGAAATGGGTGAGCAATGGCAGCACTTGGAGGGAAGCTGCAATTTCCATTCTATTGATCCTCTCTGGACATCAGTGACACACTGAGTTTAGCTGGAAAACTAAATTCTAGAGCATGTTGCTGGAAGATGCTGTAGTTAAGCTTATTTGACTGACTAAAATTTAATTACATTTATTTTTGCACTCTAAGATACAGCAAGGAAATATACATTCACAGCTAAATGAGCATATAATTTGTAGCATATAGAAATAAAAGTTTCTGGGATAAAAAGGTGCATTTTATTAGTGGTTTATAAGATTAAAATTTCATTGTAAATTATTCTCAAAACTGTAGCACCACAAAATTAAATTTTAAATTAAAATTCCCTTAAAAGCAAAACCTCCAGGATTTCTTATGCAGCAGCTTCAAACAGTGCACAACACTTTCCAAAAAACTTCCCCCAAAGAAACAAATAGAAAAATTGGCACTTCAAAAAAATCATTATGTAAAAATAGAACTTTAATACTATCTGTCTGTAACATGAAACTCTTGACAGGAGGAAAATCCAGATATTCATTTGCTCCTTTTCAGAACATACATGACGGATCAAGTAATTTTTGCTGACAACAAAGGTGCCAAGGAACTTCCATGCAGGTTGTGGTGGACGAAGCCTTTGCTCCTTCCCTCACCTACAAAACAACACTGGGGTTTCAGTATTGCACAGAAGTGCCTGGCCTCCCTTAAGTAGAAAAATTCAATAGGGAACAAGAGAAAATCATTCCCTGATCCATGAATGATTATCTGCTGGTGGGATTTGCAGACCACTGTCTGCAAAATCTGAGTTTTAAAAGAGTCCTGAAAAATAAAGTAATTTTGCCTTTCAAAGTATGGAGCAGGGACCTGAATCAGCCTTTCTGGAGCCTTTGCTCCCCACCCTGAGAGTGCCAGAGCTGCTCTGCAGCATCAGGGATGGCAGCACTGCTCCCTCTGTCCTGGAAACTCGGCTCCCAAAGCCCCTCGTGGACGATCAGCAAGTGCTGACTCGGGAACTTTCCTTGTCAGGCTTTGTTCCTCCCCTGCTGTAAACAAACTCATTATTTGACATCCCAGTTTTCAATCATACATTTTTAATATTTTTTTAGGAGAGCTCATCTGTTGTGAAATCTGCTCCAAATATTTCTTTGATTCGTCAGACTCCTGAATATTAAGAATACTTTTTCTATTTTTCTTCCTTCTCTGACACATCCCATGTGCTTCTCTGCTGCCATTAGAAAGCTCTTCAGACAACACACCTGTAATCAGTGCTCAGGTGGGTGATGGTTCCCAGGAAACCCAAACCTTTGTTCAAGGAGCATCATGTATTTCAATTCTCCCTGTCCTTATCCCATAGAATGTGGCAGAGTTTAGATAAGAATACATTAAGGATGATGTATGAACTGAGGTCCGAATCTTTCAATAAGTATTGTTCCAGATGAGATGAGTGAGCTCTTTAAATGGATTACTTTCCAGAAGAAAGGACTTTACTGCTGTGTTATCATAAATCTATATTTCCACGGCACAGACGCTGTAATTTAATTATGGTGTTTAGCTTCTGTAAGTTTAAGGTGCAACCTTGTCTCCTTTCAAATCTACATGGACAGATGTCTTTTCTACCTCATGGAATATTTCACTGAAGTATTGTATGGGAAAAAGCTGAATCTGAAGCAGCAGAAGTACTTTTTACTGAGAAAAGGATCCAAACAAACATCCAGGAGGTTCTGGACATGACAAGGAACAGGCACTTACTTCAAGCAGTGTTTTTTGTAATAAGGCTATTTGAACATGAAATCACTTGGCAAAAAAAGATCATATTGATTAGGAGGCACTTCAAAGAAAAATACACTTTTTAGTACTTTTTTACTCTCCATCACTTGTTCTTACACACTTTAAACCAAGTGTGTAAGAATATTCAAACACCCAATACAGCATGGTTGGAAAGCTCCTTCCCAGAGTCCCCACAGGAGGAACAACACATTCCACAAGAACGATTTCACACTGAAGTAATGAGGAGGCAGAAGAAGTTGGTTTTGTGACTTCCTCACCTGCCAATCACTGTCTAATTGATGGAATCAGGCAAATGGAACAGGTGAGTGTCTTTATCTGCTTGACTGCAAAATGAAAAGTAACTAAAACACCAGCGAAGCCGTCCAACTTTCTGTAGAGTTAACACTGAGTTAACACTAAATGTATTCATCCACTTCTGCAAAGGGAGGCAGTGTCTTAGAGCTGTGACTGCTCAGGGACATTAACCACATCTACAGAGTCTCCAGGGCCTGGCCTAAGTGGGAGCCATCAGCAGCAGGGGGGAGCTGCACTGACACCCTCGTCCTTAAGCCATTTATCCAAACTGAGCCTCGGCCACATTCCAGAGCTTTGTTTGGGAGGGCTCCTAAGCCATGGCCACTGTGAGGGGTAGGACTCAGGAAGAGCTGCCTGCTGTGGAGAAAGGAGAGCAGGGCTGGCACAGGAGAAAAGCTGCATCTGCAGGGTATCACCCAGCACCTGCTCTGAGCTGCAACCCAGCAAAAGTGGCCATCCTTAACCCAGCCAGCTGTTTGCCCTGTTCCAGGCAAACCTGAGGTCAAAACACAAACCAAAACCAGCATCACTTTTTTCCAGGAAACAGAAAAAAGAATTAGGCTTCCTACTGAAATGTCACAATCTGAAATTTTAATCTGTTCCCTCATCTGAGGGCTTTCCCAAGGCATCAGCACCCTGGAATATCCACACGGTGTGAGCTCCACTGGCAGTTTGTTATTGGAGTTAGGTCTCTGACAGACACTGCTCAGCCATCCTGAGAGTGAGAAACTTGGACCTTTGCCCCAGAAATGTGTTCTTCTGATCACATTGCCTGCTTTCTGCTCATTGCCTTTACTGACCAGCAAAATCATATTTGAAACCCAAATTATTCAAAATCTTGCTAGCAACATGCTAATCCTCTAAATAAAGAACATATTAATTAGATGCTTAATGAAAAAATAATTGAATAGATTTTCACGTGGGAGTTGAAAAAAATATATCTTATCATAATGCCAGATTTCCCTATTTTCTTTTTATTGCTCCTTGGTTGCTTTTCTTTCTGTGTCCTTCACAGTTCCTTTCATTCCTTTCAGGTAAACTTCCAGTGGGACAGATGGAGAGCTCTGGGCAGCAACTCAACCAGCACAGGACCCACAGTACCCAGTTTAGCTCAGGGCAGCAGGAAATCCTTTTGAAGTTTTTTCCCCAGTCTTAGGAAAGGGGAAAAAAAAAGCAAAGCCTTGTCTTTCACATGTTTTTACACTGCCTACTTATGTCAGCACAATTCACTGCTGAGAAACTTAGAATCTGTAACTTTTTCTGAGCAAGTCTGGCCAGCTGCCATTAGACAAAACAGCTCCCATGTTTCCAAAGCTTGGACGTGAAAAATACTGGATATTAGGAGTGTTGTCCACCCCCACTGAAATCTATGACAGTTTGCCCTTTGGTTCACACTGGTGGGTGATCCACATTTAAGGCAGTTTCTGTGTTTAAGGGAAAGAAAAATGCAAAAGGCTTTGGAGACACCAGGGCTGATGCTTTGGGCACAGAGCACACCTGCTTGTCTTTGTGGCTGAGACATTCCAGACAAAGCTCAGGAAGCTCTTCTCTCCCCTGGTCTGTGCTAAACCACAGATTCCACATTCCCTCCAGGCTCAGGAACAGATCAAAGAACTGCAGAGGAAATAAGGCCCCACCGACTGATGGATTTTGCAGGACAAGATGCAGAGCAGCTGCAGTAAATCTGCATTTTGGCCACTGCAGAGATGTGCTCCAGGTAATCCCTCCTGCAGCCAGACCGTGGCTGGGGCAGGAATTTGCTGTCTCTGTCTCCTGAGATGTTTGTGGCAGCTCACAAGCCTAAAGGCAAACACATCCAAAACAAAGATTTGCTCCAAGCCCTAAACTTGGAAATTTGCCTTTTTGTGCCCTGTTCTTACACACAACACTCAGAGGTGTTTTTATCATCTCCAAAAGGTTTTTCCTTGGTCATTTAACGTTGTACATGTGTGGCTACCAGGTCATCCTACTCAAAATGAGTTTGAGCACTATCAGCAAAGGACCAAAGAAGTTGGATTTTGCCTTCAGGAGGAGCAGAAGGAAAAAGTTCAGGCACTTCTCACACCTGACAGGGTCTCTGGTCCCCTCTTTGCTGTCACTCCACTGCTGGGTCTGGTGCACTTCCAGCCCAAAAGGAACTGAACAAAGCTCATCTCAAGATAAGGAAACCACAGGAAGAACCTTTCTGCTGCTCAGAGAATCTATTTTAAGATATTGGCATTTGAAATAAATAAAACAAAAGCTGTTAAGGATTCATTGTTCTGTCCGCCGAGTAATGAACACCAACATGATAATTACATCAAAATTGATTGGTTTAAAAATGTCTACTCTAATTAATTTATTATAATACTTATAGGACAGTTTCAGACAAGCTCTAGTGCACCAAGGATTAAATGCCATTCACGTGCAATGCCCAGGAGGCTGGATACACCCATTGGTAGAGAATGGAAATTAAAATCAGAATCAGAAATTAAAAATCAGAGTCATAGAAATCATCACAGAAAGGGTTGGAAGGGTCCTCAAAGATCATGTAGTTTCAGCCCAACAAATAGGTTTAACATTTTTATTTCCCAGTCCTAATTTTTTTTGCTCTTAGTATTATGTGAGCATTTTTTTATATTTAACATTCTCCTTTGTTATCTTTTTTAAACAGGGAAAGGCAAAGATGAGATGTATCTGAAATCTCAGTTCATAACTTCCTTTTTTTCAGCCTGATGGGAAAAGCTGTCTAGGGATTTCCCTGTTTATCCAGGCTGTGGAAGGACAGCTCTTCTGTGAGGTGGGAGTCTGGACACATGGAGCAGCTAGGGAAAGCTTTTCAAACCCAGCAAGTAATTGAAGCATGTTGGTTTCTTAATTTTCAGATACTTTGCCAACTAATTTAGGCCATGAGAATAAGTTATAATTTCTACATTTAGAATTTACATGCTCAAGCTGTGACCTGACCACACTGTGCTGGGCTTCTCAGAACAAACACTTAATTCTGGCTTTGAGTCACAGCCCACCCAGCCCAACTGCTGACTGGGAAGGATTCATTTACAGAGTATAAATATGCCCTTCTACTCAAATATATTGGGTGGAAAATATCAGGCAAGTGGAGATATAAGGGAACAAAGTATAAATCAGAATTCTCAGAATATTTGATAATTTGTCTGACTCTTCAAATTTGGTAACCTCGACTCGGTTTGGACAGTAACTGCACAACCCACTGCGAGGGCAAGAGTTTCCCTTTTAGAGAAAGTCAGTTTACATTTCATCAACTGAACACAAGCTTTATTTCTTTTTTGTTTAGAAGCAGGAAAGCGTAATGCCACAAAGACCAAAAGCCCTCTGTTGGTTTATAAAAAACTGCTGTGCTCTGAGCAAGAGCTTGGCCTGCCTCGGAGTCCATTAATAGCTATCTGTACCAGAAAGACAGTCGTGTATTTCTGTTTGTTTCTGTTCTCCAATTCCTCCCCTCCAAAGGCTAAATTGTGCTGCTTCTAGTAAAGATTAAATAGCAAGCAATTCAACTTCTGGCACTACACTTTCAAATACGAAAGAGGTTATGTCATGCAAGAAGAAAAGGGTTTTCTTTGGGATTGGGCATTCTTCTTCTTTCATGACATAATGAAAGGGAAGGGGGACCTTTTAAAGCTCTGTGACATTATCAAACTTTGCCACAGTCACGCTGTGTGAAAGCCCTGCACATCACTGATGCTAAGGATGGACAGGAAATGATAATGAAAAAATCAGTATTAATTGCTCACAGAGCCAGGATCTGTTCCATCCTCGTGTACAAATAACTGCACAGCTCTGCCTCATTGCTCGTGGTACTGGAGCGGGGGAAAAGTCACTTTCATACCCTGGTTGTTTACTCTGTAGAGTTACTCGGTGAATAGTAAGAAGAATCTGAGGCACAGCAAGTCAGCAAATAAATCACAACTGACAGGTTTTTTATTTCAGTCACACTGTGGTAAATTCAAATAATTCTAATGAAGTCAACTGTGCTGCTCCAGACTGACCCATCATCACACGGAGTGGGACAATGGCAGCGTTAATTTAACAAAGAGAAAAGATACACTGAGATATTTTTCCAGATCTGATGATATATAACTTACATCCTTCATTAATAGTTTCCATTCAAGGCATTTAATTAGCATTCTGATAAAATGAACCAAACTGCCTACAGTGCAACAAACAATCTGAGTTGAGGCTGAGCAGTTAAAGCCCTCTGACAGCTCTGACCGCCCGCAATCCTAATGGCCAGTCTGGCAATTAATGTTCGCTCATTCATCACTACTAATTAACTTCATTGATTTTTAACACTGGGATTTCCACATTAAAGCATGCTGCAAGAAGCATCACATTTGTTATGATATAATATTCAGAGGAAATGAAATAAAAGAAGTGCTGTGTCAGGAGACAAAACCACCATTTAGGCCAGGATGTTAAGTTACACCAAAAATTAGGCATTGATCTTCACCGGCTTTTATTTTAACCATCTGCTCTCTTGAGAAGGAAATGGCAACTATTTGTTACATGGATGAGACAAAAAAAGACAAAATTTAATGAATGGACTGCAAAGTGGCTTTGCAGGTACGCTGCTCTTGCATAAACTCCATCCCTTCAATGCAGCCTGAAATCCCCACAGCTCCTGTACTGGAAGGACTATGGAGAAGGTAAATAATGCTTTTAAGAAAAGCTTTAAAAGGTTTTAAGATTCTGCATTGGTCAAATCTGTAGGAATGGAGGAGAAGATATTTTATATAGTTTATATAAAGATTTTATATAGTTTCTCTAACAGGTATCTGAATTTTCCATCATATAAGAAAATAATACAAGAATTACAATACTAATCAGGCAGGGAGAATGAGTCTCTGAAGACGTAGAGCCAGTCAAGAAAGAGCAAACTATCAAAAGAAATTAAAGTTACACTGCATTGTTGGACTGGGTCGTGCAGGTAGATCAATAGAGCATTGACAACATATTTCTATGCCAGGAACGTCCACTAAAAGCACATGGTTTCATTGAGCTGGATGTTCTCAATAAAATATAAGCTATCACAGAGCAGAGAACTGAAGGAAAAAATATCCTGCTTATTTCTTTAAAGAGTGTTTGTAATAAACTAATGATCTGGACTGATTCTAGTGGATTGGAGTGGTTCTGCTTGTCACTTGACACTGATTTACTGCATGAACTTGAGCAAATCCTGCTCCCCACAAATCTCAGGCTTTCCTCCACTTATAAATTTTAAAAACTGCTCTTGAAGATTTTTCTTTTTATGAGAAGGGAGGAGAGTATTTCAGGGTGCAAATGAGGACATTTTACAGCATAATAAATCATCAATAAATGCAAAAAGAAATTGGGTGAGGAAAAGTTTTGTGTCTGACAAACTTCTGGATCCTTTTTCACAGGCCAGCTACAGATGGTTTGAAGGTGACACCACAGAGCACATAAAAGAAGAAGATACATTTCCTGGATTTCAGCTTAAAATACAAACTGAAAAAGTAGCAAATTCATGGTGCACAGGAGTCACTGAAGCTCTTCCAAATCTCCCATGAAGGCTGTGCTTAGCTTTCTAAACAGGGAACACAGAAAGAGGATGTGCTGCATACAGAGCAACTCGGTGATGGTGCAGCAGCCATGCAAGATTTTATGTAAGAATTACATAAAAGCAAACGTATAAAGATTTGCAAGATCAGAAGTTGTTCATCTGTGAAGTAAATGCCCAGTATTGTCTCTCCACTTCCTGCCTCATGCCTTGGGATGACACAATCAACAAGGCTTCCTTTGTGGTTTAAGTTCTGCTTGATTGTACATTAATGCACCAGATAGGACTGAATCATCTGTTCTTGTCTGCCAGTGGTGCTGAGGATTTATAGCTCTACAGTGGGAAGCTACAAGTGATGTGTATGGGCACAGCTGAAAAGAAAGACAAGGTCATCCACAAACAGCAGGCCTGAAAAAAGGGAGGCAGTAATATTCTAAAGGGAATCAATTATGGGGAAGATATTAATAAATATACCACAGAGTTTCTATTATATTCTGATCATTCAAACCATTATGAGGCATGGAACAGAAAGGCTTTGGTCTAGGATCACTTGGTGCATAAGTTCAGGATTCCTTTCTTTAGTGTCCAGGAACTGTCTCAGCCCCTTTTCCATTAAAGGCTCCAGAATTCCCTGCTGGAGAGGCCTGGGGAGCTGCTGCCTCCAGGCTGGGCATATGGAGGATGGAGAGGAGCTCTCCTAGCTCCTCTGTCCAAGGCACAAAGCAGGGAATGTGTCACAGTAAGAGGAATGTGAACTCATAAATTAATGTCCTTTCAACATAAAGAGATGGAGAGATTTTGCAGGAAGCTGCTTTTTATCATATTGTGCTCAGGCAAGCCAAGGGTAGATCAGATCCTGAGAAGGTTTTTTGGATAGGGCAAGTGAAACAAAGGATAAAAAAACTTGGAGCAGCTTGGTGATGCAGTTGCCATCATTCAGTTAAGATTAAGACATTGTGATTTTAAAGTTACATCTTTTGCGAATCTTTTTTGTCACCTTGGGATTTCTTTATGATTTTAGATGGCTCACTTTGCAAAGATCTCTCTCAAGGCAGATTCTGTGTGGACAAGAGGTCAGTTCAGGAGTTCACCAAATTGCAACACTTTTCCCTTGGACATTAATGGACTTATGCATCCATTAAAAATAAACACATATTTAAGTGCTTTCCTGTAGACCTACAAATTACAAAGCATTGCCAAGAATCCACCCCAGGAGAGTCCTTTTGTCAGAGTCCACACTCCTGTTTATTCACTCACACTGGGCTCTCCTCAGAATCTGTATGGACTAATCTGGGAGTGACTGAGTATTTCTCAGTCTGGAATGGGGAATAATATACAAGTTATAAATAATATAAAATATTCCCCATTTGGAACTGGGGAATAAGATTGAGAACATCTGCTGAAGATAAAAAAGACACCACCCACTTTCTACTTTCCTCTGGTTTTTCTCAGTTACACTCCTTCCCCTGAGCTGCTGCCTCAGTACAAGTTTTGCCCCAATGTAAATGAAGATCCACTAAATTTCTTCTATCCTTGTTCCATGATTAAAAACCTCATGGGACATCCTACCTATAGGCTCATCCCAACCTCAGAGGTTTATATTGCATCCAGCCTGATCTAACACAGCCCACATGGCTTTGCCTATTCCTTTGTTCTCATCAAAGGCATTTCGAGGTGGCTTCCACGGTACAAAATGGGGCAATGGTGCCTCTGACAGACTGGAAAGCAGCAGAGGGTGGGAAGAGCCACGCCTGCGAGCTAGAGAGACACAAAACAAGAGCTTTTGCCAATCCTACACAATGTGGTGCATTTGCCCCAGGAAAAAAGATGCTTCCAATCAACAGAGTGCAATCTTTGCTGTGCAGTGAACTGAATAGAGATCTGATACTGAGTGACATTCCAGCGAGAGCAGGAGAAGCAAAGAACGGACTGAACCAAGCAGTGCCACTCAGCCTTCTTTGGAAGCACCAAACATCTCGTGGTGATTATCAGAGGAGGAGAAAGGGAGGAGGAAGCAGCCTCCTCTAGCTCAGAGCAGTGCAAGAGCATCAGCTGAAGGTGAAGTGCTACAGAGTTCCCCTATGCTGGGTCTCTGCACCCCTGGCTGTCCCATTCTTCATGGAGCTGTTTGAGGGCTCTGCAAAACCTCCTGGGGGCTCAGGGGACAGGGAGAGAACTGGAGACTTTAACACAGCACCATTAGCACCTTCAAACAAGGAGCTTTTGGTAACCACAGAAACATTTTCAAGATCTCAGCACAGCTTTGGCATAGAAATTTGAGAAATATTCTCCTCGTGATCTGAAATGACTTAAAGTTGTCAAGGGCAAATTTACCTTTCTCTGCTGCTTGAGAAAAGCACACTGCAAAGGTCATCAGCTCCTCACAAACAAGTTTAGAAGCCTTCAAAACCCAGAAAATTCCTACTGTTTATGGTAAGGTCTCATGTGGTAATTATACCTTTTAGCTACTGGTGTAATTTGGAGTTTTTTATTATTCTGTTGTGTGCTTAGGAAAAAAGACTTGATTTTACATTAATCCTACAACTGACCCCAAAATCTTCAGGAAGCTGCTGATGTTCCAATTGCTGTCATGTGCATTGCACCATCTATACATAAATATACACCTACTATGAACAGTTTTGTCAGCAATATGGAAATAAATGGCATTTCTTTAACCAAATAAAGGGAGTACCATGGAATCAAAACTCCAGAAAATAAAATCTATTGAATAATCCATTTTTATATACGTATACATACACAATTTCATTTTTATATATATATAAATGTAGGTATGTATCTATCTCCAATTTTCCCCCTAAACTCCCCTGCTCACAGATCTGAGAACAATCCTTCTAATTACATGAAGAACATACAAGAGTGTAATTTTCCTGAAGATTTCTCTCCCAGAATGGAGGATTTCAATTTGAAATAGTTCTTAATGAGGACCAGAAAGCATCACTCAAACTATTCCAAGGTTCCAGCAGATGGTTCAAAGGTAATTCACTGTAAATTGTGTCCTCATTTTCAAAAGAAACTGTAAATTATGTAAATATGAAGTGCTCATCTTGTCAGTCAGTTCTACATTGATATCCAAATAAGCAGTTGTTTCTTAAAAACATGAGGGTCAAGGAAGCCAGCAGGTACACTCAGATATGGTTTGACTGATGTATTTTAAATGACTGAAAAATGTGCTTTTCCATGTTCTGACACCAGACAGATCCATGTACAACTGCTCCAGGAATGTGGTTTTCAGTGTTGAAACTGAAGTTTTGAGAGCACCAAGTGGTGCATTTTCCTCTTGATGTGCTGCTGTATTAAAAGGAATTATGCATGTGAACTTGGCCACAGCAAGAAGAGACCTCGTGTCTTGTACCAGGCTGGATTTGATTATCAAGATAAAGTTTATAATAAAATGAAAGCAGTGTCAGGGGAAAAAAATTATAACGCCAAAGAAGAGGAAGACCTTCAGTAATGACACATTTCCACCTGAAATCTTACACCTAAAGCAACTGGAATGGTCCCTTTAAGGTCCCTTCCTTATTTTTGTCCTAAATGCTCATTTCCTCTGCACCACTGAAGAATTCAGTGAGGCAATAAAATCATCAAAGTCGACCAGGACAAAATCCAAATTTTAAAAAGCACTCAGGAAGGCTCAGAGTGTGTGGAATACAAGGGAGGAGGAGTACCTGGAGACACAAACAGTATAGGAATATATAAAGTTACATGATAAGCTTACAGTAATAGGCTGGGAATTTGTAGTAAAAGGGGACTAAAAAACAAACTAAAAGCTAGAAACACCTAGAGTGCGCTGTAAGTTCTGTAAGGAAGTGAATCAAGAGGGGTAATGGCAATTTCAGATTAAAATGAGTGTATTTTCTGAGGCAAAGCCATAGGACATTCTTTTAGCAGTGGCCCAAAACATGGTCCTCATACGAGGCACAACATTTCCTCCAGGTACAGGATGTTCAGGGAAGGATATTTCTGGCTGTTTCTAAGTTAGAAGTTATTCAGTTGAAGAACAAAGATTTTGCATTTAATTTGGAGCTGACTGGAAAATGTTATTGAGTTATCCCCTAACTAGATTGAAAATACAGCAGCAAAATCAAATCATAGGATGAGTTTCATGCTCTCTTACAGAAGTGCTTTAAATTTGCTGAAGTTAATGGTGTCTCTGCTGAATTACATCAGCTTTTTAGCTCTAAAAGAACATACTAGTATAAACTAAAGCATTATCAACTTCTTATCAGCAATCTCCTTGTCTCCTCCTGGCTGCAGGGCCAGAAAGGAAGATTCTTGTTTTAGACACAGTCCAGTGAACCAAGCAGACCCCCATACTCTCAAGAAGTCAAAGCTCAAAGTAATAAAAGGCCTGAAATCCTACTAAGATTCCTTGATAGTTCTGAAAGTAGGAAACAAAAAAAGTCCCCAGAAACGATTGCTTTTATCTCCAAATGTTCTGAAAGCTGTGATTACTCTTCTTAAACATAGATCAGTCATCCAGACCATTTCCATCCTATTTCCTGGCCTATAGCTCTGGTGGTGCTGAGCTAAGGGATCCCTGGAAAGCACCTTGGATCTGCCCATGGAATTCCCAAATGCCACTTTTTGTGTTGCAAACCCTCAACAGTCCCAGCTCAGGACTCAAACTCTCTCTTCTGATTCAGGTAGTGCCAAAAATCCCAGAGACTCAACGGCTGGGAATTAGAACATCTCCACATTTAGAATTCTGCACTCTGGAGTTCCAGCCAGATGATGAGCAAAGTCTTTACATCTCTGCTTTCCATTATTGGCAAGCACAGGTTTTGCCTGGTATTTATCCTTGTGCTCACTGCCTGCACAGGATTCCATGATAAAACAAGTAGGCCACTGCAGGGATTTGACACATATGGATGTGTGTACCCCAATCCTGGCACTACTCTAGTCTTGCCAGAAATAGAAAGCCCCTGGCAATGCAATTCTTTAAAAAGTAAATTTGGAAGGAATCAAAAGGGGTAATTAATTGCCTGACATAAATGGCTCTGGACTGAGTACAAGCTAGTTTGATCACCTGACAAATAAAATCACCTTCTGAGGTAATAACCCAGTTCATAAAGTTGGGTAGAAAAATATTGCAAACGAAGTCCTTGCTGTGGTGCACCCTTCTTCCCTGAGAGCTGGATGTCACCCAGGCCATGGCTTGAGCTGAGTTAAACAGGCAGAGACAAAACTCAGATAAAAACACCCACCTTGGCCAGCAAAGCTTGGAAGCCTCGTGCTTTACAAGGAGGAGGCAGAGATGCTGCTTCCCTTCACTTGTACCTCACAGTGCAATGGCTTGTAGGAGAGGGCTGACAAAAAGGAGAAAGCCCAGTTCCTACTGCCAAGGGGCTGATTTGGTTGTTGCTGCAGGTGTTGGAACAGGAGGTGAGGAACAAGCCTTTGGGGACTGGGACCTGTGCAGAGCAGAGAGAGTTCTGCTGCCTGTCTCGGTGAGTTTGCTGTTACAAAGAGATTTAAACATGAAGTGCCAGTCCATGGAGAGCTTGGCCTTCCTCACCAGCTTCCCTGAGCTCCAATCTCCCAAATCCTGGGACCAGGAGTACCACACACCAGTCCATCTGTCCAGGAACTGCAGCCCAGCTCAGGGTGTCCCACAGGTACAGCCACACCTCCTGTGTGCTCCCAGAGCATCCCCAGCCAAACAAGAGAGCACCTGGCAGCTCCTGCCCTCTTTCCCTGCTAATTTCACCCACGGGATCCTGGTAAAACCACTGAGTCTTGAACTTCCAGAGGATGGAATTTGGCTCAATCATTTTTTTTTGTCTGTTGAACATGTTTTGTTTGATCATAACAAATCAGCCCAGTGTGATGTAAACGAGCTGATCTTAATCAGCAGTGTACTAAATATCCATGTGACATCTGCATACATTGTTGGTTCCTGCCTGCTCTGCATGCACAATTTAATTAGATGAGTAATAAACGTGTCAAATTTATCAATGGTGTAAAACATTTGACTGCAATAAATTTATGTCCTTGATTTGGATTGTTCACAGAGGCCTTATTATAGCTAACACAATTTATCTATTTATCCTAAAAAATTAATAATTATCTTCTTGCATTTACATTGATTTGTCCAATTTTCCAGGAGGGAAATACAATTAACCACAAATAAGAAAAAAAATCCTCAAAGTTGACTGATGAGAAGTTGTTTAAAGACACTCAGTTCAATTAGGTTAAAAGCATTCTTTCCTTGTGGCAACAGCACTTTCCAAATAAAACCTGAATTGCAACAGGAGGAAAGTGAAAACTCAACCAAAAGTTGAGAATGGATTTTCCACACTTTCCTCTATTGATTGTGACTGAGCATTACACATGAATTATTTGTTAAATTCTTAATAAATAAATAAATTTTCTTAAGAGCTCTTTTACTTATTAACAGAATTTTAAAATGTGAGTCTTACACACTGAAGTGGTTGTGTGTGAATATGTTTAAAACCTGTGCTTAGGTCCTAAAATGTTCATCCCAGCCACACCAACTGAACAATTCCTTTGAATTGAGCTGGGCTGGAATTTGGCCCAATAAACTTCTCTACTTTCAAAAATCATAATAGATAATAGAATTGACTTGCACCAAAGTTTATTACACAGCCACTGGACACAAATCCACTCAATATAATCAAGTTGCTACTTCTCATATTTTAATTATAGGAAAAGCATTGTGAAAGTCAGATTTCCATTAAAAACAGGCAGTTTAGCAAGAACTAATAATAAAATTTTTATCAATAGGAATATTCAGAATTAACTTTCTGTGTACAAATTAGATTTTAAATAGCAGGTTCATTTCTCTAGTGATCTAATTTAGGTTTTGGTATCAAACAATGTCTCAAACACATAAAAAACCTCCTATGGTAAATTTTCATCCCTAATCTTTTCCAGCTGGTCTCTAATAACTATTCCAAATTGTACTTGTTAAAAAGTGGATTTATGAATCTCAATTAGACTGGTTTTACTGATGCTACAGCAATTTTCAGTACCAACCAAGATTATTTCAAGATAGAAAAAAGTTTTATGTGGATGAAAGAATAATTATGAAAATAAAAGAGAAAATGCCTTTTATACAATTTAATTCTCAGTAATTCTATCTCAATAATCCAAAACAGAAAATGCAGCATGTAATAACCATTCTGGGAACTTTGTTCATTCCATGAGTTACAAGGTACTCTTATTACCAGGATATTCACTTTGCTTCTGTGCCCTACTGTGAACATAAAGATTTACATCATTCTCAGTGAATCTATTTTAATTTTCTTTGCAAATTTAATATCCTGATTCAGCAAAGTATTGAGATGGAAGCTTACCCTGAGCACACACTGAAGACCTCAGTCAGTGTAAATGTTCCTGAAATTGTGCAGGGCAGCTTCAGCAAACCCATCCTTCAGGTGGCTCAGACTTCAGCAGGCACCCAGGTACCCTTTATTTAATCATTTTGCTGCCCAATGTCCTCAATTGTGGAAGAAAAGCTACAGGACATCCCTGCCAGGCCCTGAGCCCTTCCCATGACTGACTCTTCCTCTACTCCCAGTTCTCACCTGCTCTCAGCACAAACACCCCATGCACAGTTTTCTGTCATCTTCCTGTGAAATGGATCCCTAAGGAGACCCTTCCCATCCCCTCAGCTGTGGGGCTTCATAGAATCCTTCCACAGAATCCTGGAATGGTTTGGGTTGGAAGGGACCTTAAAGCCCACCCAGTGCCACCCCTGCCATGGGCAGGGACACCTTCCATGCCCCAGGCTGCTCCAAGCCCCAAAATCCAACCTGGCCTGGGACACTTCCAGGGATCCAGGGGCAACCACAGCTTCCCTGAGTAACCTGCTGGTAAATGTGACTCTGCCTGCCATGCCATGGAAAAGCAAAGCTTCCACAGTTTGATAGGAGAAAAAAAAAATGTAAGTGCCATAAACTGTTTTAGACAAAACCACACCCCACCTATGGGCAGAAACAACTGCTACAAACCCATTTGTTTGTTACAGTCTCCCCCAGCTTTCCCAGATGGCCAGGTAGTGGCTATTCCTCAGGAGTCACCATATGTTCGGAAATTAGTGACTCACATCTCTGAGGAACATTCTGAAAAAGGCCCAGGAAATCAGAGCTGGAAACCAAGACCCTCGTGCATCAGAGGGAAAAGCAGGTTCTTCCATGGCAAACTCTGAAATCCAAAGTCATTATCCCTAATGGAATAGCTGAGCATTCCTCTGGAACACCATTTCCAGCCAAGACAGGGGACTGGGCTGGTTGGTTCCTGCACGTTCCCATTCCTTGTGAGGCTGAATATAGACACAGGAATGTTATTTTTACAACTTTACGACATTGTCTGTTGTTGCAGCCAAACCCTTTGGCTTGAGCATTTGACTTTAGGTACGTGTTAAGTAATGCACAATAAATTCTCATCCAAAGAAAGCAAGCCAGGAGCACACCCAAGGCATGCTCTGGGCACAGAACAGTTAACACAGGCCTGCTGTCCACCCCATGTTTTCCTTAAAAGCTGCTGGGAAAAAAATCTGATTTCTCCACGGAAGTATCATGATTGAAAGCAGCAACTTGAAAACAGCAATATTTTTATGGGCTCCTGTGAAGAGGATTCTCCAGTGCTCAGTAGGGTGAATCCAACCTTCTCAAAAACACTGATCCCATTATTCAGTTTTGGTAATTAAAATGTTTTCTAAATGATTGTTCCCCAGCAGGAGGAAATTGATTAATTTTAATGCATTATTGTATTTTAGCATGGAACAACGTTGTCTTTTTATTCCTCTCCTCTTGTTCTCACCATTTGCAGATGAATTATTTAGATGTGAAGATTTGTCTACTGTGTTTGATGTGAAGCTTTAGGGAGTAAGTGGAGAAACCCAAGGAGTGCCTCATCATTTGAAAGTTCAATTTCTTTCTATTTGGATATTGATTAGCACAGCACATATCACAAGGAAGTGGCTTGACTAAGGGAACATAAATGTGACTTTAACAGAATTTATGTATTTAGAAATGCATTTATATCCATTATACGACGCTTTTTAAAACAAGTTGTTTTGTTTTGCAGGGATAGTTTGGGGTTTGTTTTGCTTTTTAAATTAGGCAACAGAATCTTATTTAATTTAAATATATTTTAACGACACTATGAGTAGCATTTACCAGCATAGTGCCTCTTTATTTAGGTCCAAATTCTGTGTCCTTTGAAATACCCTCATTAACTTCAGCTGGCTTTTGGTGAGGCTGTTAATTACTCACAAGTGTTAGAAAAGCTGAAGCAACAGACACCTGGACAGCTGATATCAAACACTGGTTCAAAACCAGATCCTGTCCCAGCTGAAGGAAAGGGATGTGTGTCTCTCACAATTCTATCACAGCAAGTAATATTTTAAATAATTAAAATTATTTTGTGTTTGTGTTCATCTTCTGCAGCATTTTGGGTATTATCGATGTTGCCACAGATGACCCAACATTAAATAGTTTCTTGAAACTCACAAAATATTCTACAAAAGCTTCTCTTTGATTAGAAATGAGGAGGGAAATCCAATATGATTTTATCAGAGAAGAAAAGTTTGTTTACATATCCAGTTCTATTTTCAAGCAGACTTCAGATAGCTGAGAAAACAATCAAATCTTCTGGAATGAAACTATGATCATCCAATTGCACAAAACACAGCAAGAAACTGGAACAGAACTACTTGGCTTTGGACTTAGCAGCAACTGGCAGCAGTCACCTCCATAAAATTAAGAGAAATGAGCAGAGCAGACTGATCTATGGCTAATGCAGGACTAATTTGCCTAGGGATGCCTACAGTGCTCCCAAGAACTTTGCACAGGATCTTGGAGCACTCTACAAATATGTTAAGATTAAAAAAAAAATATCAGGAGCATTAGTATGCCCAAAAAATAGAAGGCACTGATATTAGAGGCAGCCTTTGACAAAGCCAAGAGCAGGCTTCTCCTTTCCTGATCCTGTAACACACCCCTTTTTTTTCTGGCAGTAAATTTATCAAATAAACAACATTCACCATAACATTTATTACTTAATATCAAATTTACTAAAGTGCTCAAGGGTCTCAAGCAGAATGAAGACCTCTATATATTATGTAAAGACATCCAAAGAAACTGTGTGTCCTTAAATACTCACTGTCCTACATATCTCTGATGAAAGTCATCTTTAAAGAACATGAGGCTTCAGTGCAGTTGAATATCTCAGCTGCCAGCACTTCCCACCATCATGGACTTGGTTTGAAACTCAGATTGAAGGAGGCTTTAAACAATTAAAATTGATGTTCTTCACAGAGCAAATTGATAAGGTGTGTTAAACACAGGGCATAGTGTTGCCTTGCAATGTATAGATTGAAGCTTTGTGTGCAATTGAAAATACTACAGTGGGAAGGGGAATGGCACAAAGAGCACCTTATCCTATTTCCAACCACCTCAGTTTCTCATGCCTTGGAATAATTAGCTTTTAATTTAGCTAGATGAGAAGAATTCTTTGTTCCTTATTAATTCCTGCATAAAGAATGACAAGCTACTATGCTAATGTAAAAAATACTTGTATCAATTTTTTTTTTCTTGTATGACAGGCAACATGCAGCACAAGAATTTTTTTACTTCCAGCACAGATGTCCAAGATTTTAGCTGGGAAGGGAGTCCAACTGGCAGCTGGGGGTTCAGTGTGAAACACAAACACTCCAGCACTGTTCTGTCCTGGGTGGGTCAGATGGCCTGAACAGGGAGCACATCTGCTCAAACATCTTTCTCCCCGTGGCTGGAGTGTTTACCTGAAGGGCCATAACTTTTTAAGGCTGCACTCCTCACTCTGCTCACCAGGATGGTTCAGGAGAGCAGATGTGCTCACCCTCACACACAACAAGTCAAGCTCACCCCTCCCTCCTTACAGGGCTATTTCTATGCACACTGACTTGCACCGTTTCTTCTCCAGAGCTCTAATGCAGCAGTTAAGACTTCACAGCACTTTTTATTTTTGCCATCCAATGGAATAAATAACTGGTATGCAAGCACCATGGAATATGGGAAGAAGATGCTTTTAAATTTAAAGAAGTAACTTTTCTGTAAAGAGAGGCAATGCTTTCAGGAGCACAGTGAGATTCTCGGGGTGTCCTGTGCAGGGCCAGGAGTCAGACTTCAGCTGNAGACTTCACAGCACTTTTTATTTTTGCCATCCAATGGAATAAATAACTGGTATGCAAGCACCATGGAATATGGGAAGAAGATGCTTTTAAATTTAAAGAAGTAACTTTTCTGTAAAGAGAGGCAATGCTTTCAGGAGCACAGTGAGATTCTCGGGGTGTCCTGTGCAGGGCCAGGAGTCAGACTTCAGCTGTCCTTGTGGGTCCCTTCCAATCCAGGCTATTCTATGATTCCATGGTTCCCATATGGGTTCACTGAAGTAAATCCAGCATTAACAGCTGCATCATGCTGCCTGTCAGCAACAGCAAAACCAAGCCATGGCCAAACTGAGCCCACACTCCATCAGCAGGAGGAAAAGCAGCACGGACACACCAGTCCTTCCCTGTCTGGGTGCTGCACAGAACAATTGGAGCCCAGCATTTCCATATCCCTTTGGCTAAATACACCAGGCTGTTTTACCAACATTTACATCCCAGCAGCACTTCTGCAAGCTCAGGATATTCCCCTTCCCCTTCAGCAGTCTGCTCATTGCTGGGCTGTGTGTGAACACCAGAGCCTATTTCATTTGGAGTACCTGTGCAAACATGTTTCTCTTACAAAAGTCAACAGAACTACGAGTTTATATTCAGCCTCCAGTGCACATTATTTTAAGTAGATTTCCTGCCTTTCAATGCCTGCATGCAAAAGAAAACCCCAACCTTAGCTCTGTACTACACAAACCCCCAAATTCTCCCCTGCTTAATGTTCTACCAAGGTGTCCCTCAAGTGGGAAACTTAATCCTTAAGAAAGCCTAAGAGAAGGCTGGGGAGGATAAATCAAAAGGCCTGCAGGACAATAAGAGACCAGGGAAAAAACCATCTGCAAAACACTGGGAGGATGCCTGGGTTATCTAGAAACCATCAGTGTTAGATGCTGGACACTACTCAGTGCAGCAGCATCCTGCTAATTATTTATCTTGCTTTCTGTCAAGCAAAAGGCTTTTGCACACCACACACAGATCTGATTCCTCACTTCACATTCTCAACTCAGTGATTTCTGAGTGAGCCTTTAATCTGTTGCTGAATTTTATTTAGTTGTCTCTTTGTCCCTTCTTGTTTATTTTCTTGTGTTTCTTTTTCTCGCTTTTTTCTATGTATAAATGACTTTCTGTGTCCTTCCTACCCACACACCTCTGCCTGCCAAGCTATTTCCCATTGCCTTTCTGTCTAACATCGTTTGCCCCTTATTCAGAGTTCCCACATTTTTTGCATCTTACAGATCAGAGTAAGAGGAAGAAGCTCAGTTTCCAGGCTGGGCTCAGATCATCCACAAACAATCCCACGGAACATATTTTGAGAAATAAATTTCACTTACATCTTCGTGAGCCAGAATGGTACAATATAAATCAAAATATAGTAAGAAAAATAAAACTTTTCCAGATTCCTGTGGATTGGAATGGATGTAGCATCTGCCTCAACTGTTAAGAACACCTACTGCATTCACTCATTTGCTACCTTCTGACCACAAGCAGCAGATGGTATTTTGTCATTGCACAGACCTCAGTTTCCATAAATCACAATTTCTGCCCTGCAGAATTCATAATGCAGTGCTGGGTAACAAGTGGATGGATCCTTTCCTGCAACAGGCAGTGCAAATGAGTCTCCTTCTGCTTGCAGCTCACAAATCTTTCTGTATATTTGACCACCAATATTTAATATCAATGAATATTTTGTAAATATAATTCACCCCTCTTGTCATTTCGGTGACATTCCCAGTAGCTCTCACTGCACAGACTCCATCTAATTAATCCTCAATTACTATTAACACATCCTATAGGCTACTGATGTCTTTCCTGTCTAACACATAATATATAATTCAAGACACTATAATGGCACTACAGAATCCAACCCAAAAGGACTTCCTGAGGTAATTTACACTCACCACCACCAAAGAAAACTGATTTGTTGGAGTACTTAATTTTCAAGTATTTTGCAGTGTTCTGGCAAAGTTATTACCAGTAGTTCTGGTCACTGACTGCAGTTACTCTATTTTGTTCCTCAAAACAAGTTCTACATAACTCAGTGCAATGACATTTCCAGTTGAAAGATTGCCTGGATTAGTTAGGGTTACATCCAAAACTCATCATTCAGGGAAAGCTTACAGAAGAACAGCAAAACCATGGCTCCTACTTGCTACACACTCAGCCCTGCCATTCTGTTACACTAAAGCCATCAAAACTCATCATAGCTAAACTGAAGCTCAGAGTTACAAATGATGATTTTCAAATTTGTTCATTCATTCATTTCCCATAAGGTTTTTATTTTTTCTTTACAAGTAAAATGAAAACTAGGCATTATTATGAAAGGATGGGATCCATCTCACCAAAGTGAAGTACAAAAGTTGGATGCCTGGCCTGGTGTGGTCAGGACTAGCAAGCTGCCAAGGACTACCTTGAGCTCCACAGAGGAAGTGGGCAGGTGTCATATCCAAAGGCAACTCACCCTAAAGGTGACATTCCCTGCCAAAACAAACCTCCAAAAGCTCAATCCCTTTGCAAATAAACACGGGCATTGAACTCCTCTCTCCTTGGAGTTTCAGGGCATGACTGGTCACATGGTGTTTGGAGAAAACATTCCATAATAACACTGAGAAGTACATTTTCTGATGCTTGAATTGCATCTACACAATAACTCACTGCTTCTGTTCGGTTGATAAAATGCCTACGTGGAATATGCAGGGGAAAGGAAATCAGAAGAGGAGAAGGGGTGAAGAACATTGCTACATCAGACATTTTTCCTCACTTTGAGGAATGGTAGGTGTTGTGACTTCTATGGTTTTGATTTGCCATATCCATTTTAAAGCACAGAAGTTAATACAAGTTCAAATCCATCAGCTAGCGTTTCTTTAAAATTATATTTACAGCTTGTGTATTTAAATGAAGGCAAACAAAAGTAAAATTTATGCTATAATAAAGTATCATTGTTTTAATTCTTTAATAGAATTAAGCTAGCTGTGGCAAGTAGATAAAAGCCCTTTGAATAGTGAAACATTGCTGCAGTTTGTCTTGTCAAGGCTCCTGCTTCTAAGAATATTTATGATTTTCCTGTTCCTCGAGAACCATAAATGACACAGCAGGTCAACGAGACAGTTTCCACCTCAGTCTGGATATTTCCATCCAGAACTAGAGGATAATTCAGTCTCCATCCCCAGGTAACCCCAGCCTCTGTCTTTCCACTGCTAACAAAGGGCTTAATGCTGGACCTCCTCCTGAGAAACAAACTCCATCCCTTGTACTAACCCCATGACTTGGCCAGGGCTGTGTGGACTGAAATGAAAGCAGCATTTCCAGGGCATTGAGAGAGGAGGAATCACCCAGTGCACAGGGGCCAGTGGCACTTTTCTGGAGTCACTGCCTGTCAGGAGGTACTAGACTGTGATGCACAACTCATGCGACGTGCTGAGTGTCAGAGAAGTCACCTCCCAGTGTCCTGTGCTGTGCCAACAGTGTGTTGGCTGCTAAATGACTTTACATTCTTCTTTATTTTTCTGCAGAGCTTATTTTAGAAAGGTTGTATATCAATCTGGAAAGTGCTGTGAACATGATGTTATCATAATGGTACCATATGCCAGTTGACTACTTACAAATCATCCATGCTTCCCTCACTTGGTAGATTTTAAAAGCATGATAAAGAACTTGATTCTCCTCATGCTTACACTGGATTTATATCAGTACACCTCTATGTTTTATACTGGTAAAAAAATATTTGTAGTAAAACTTTTACAAAGCTTTAAATGTTTTTAAAACAGCCATGTCCAAACAGTAGTTTTTACTATTCAAGTAATTGTCTCAAAACCAGATGTGAGTGTTAAAGACTTAAACTCTATAAAAAAGTAGGATATGCTCCCAAAACACCTTATCCATCTGTACAATCTATAGAAATAGGTTATATCCTTTAACTAAAGAGCTTTAAAGCTGTTAGCTTACTTTCCTGGCTCAGCCCCTTTAGGAGGCCACTGTGAATTCCAATACCCCACCTGATCATTTCTCTATAGCTTTTTCCTACTATCTGTGTTCCAGAGAAATCAGATTTTCATGTGTTCACAACACTCCATAAACCTTGCAAAAAATTAGGTACTGTAAGACTCGTGATAAAGCAGGAGGTTAGCAAAAGCCTAGATCTTAACAAGAAATCCAAGATAAAAGGCTAAGTAAAACTTCAGCTGCATATCTGAGCTTCGGAGAACCTGGACCTATTTACACTCATATCTACCAGTTAAATATCAAAGGAATAAAAACCAAAACAAACCAAGCAAAAAAAAACCAGCACAAACTTGTTCACAAATTCCTCACTTGGGCAACTTTTCAGATATTCAGTCATATTCTGGCAAATTCTACGGTGCCTTTTTGACCCTTTAAAATATTTTTCAGAGTGAATATTAGCCCTTATAAAATGTTTAAGGTGAAAAAAAATAGAAAATGAAGTATATGAAGTTAGTGCACAGAACTATTTTCACTCAGCTGCTCTCTCTTACAGAGCATGTGTTTAGCAGTAAATCTCATTTATTCATTAGCCTTTGTTCTCAGGCTGGTACCAGGAGAAATTGTCAGTGCCAGTTCTTGCTGCAAAGGGAAAAGTGAGCCCTAAAGTTCTGCTCTTGTTTGCAATGTGGTGTGAGTTGGGTGTGCTCTTCATTCCTGCTGCATTTCTGTGTGAAGGCTAAGTAAGTGGTGACCTTCATCTTGTACCTCTCTGCCTCTCTCAGAAAGAAGCTTTCATACAAATTTCAGTAGTTTCACTTTAGAGCAGCAGCCAGACTAGAGAAACTGCCTGGAGGGCTGAGCACTACTGGTCAGATACAAGTGTTTGTAAACACACTCATCCAGGAGAATTCTGCACCTGGTTTTGGTCATCTTGACTGGATGCAGCCCACTCTCCCAGCTACTGAGTCTGATCTTCACAATGCTGTGGGATATTGTCTCTACAGGAATTTGGTACTTTATCTGTAATTCATAAGGTAAGGGTCACATTCTACAAACTCTTTAACAAAATTCCTCTTCTCTCCGTGCACGCACCAATTGTACATCACTCAGGATTCACAGAGAAGTATCATATGGCTGGATTCTTCTGGCAATCTCAGACTATTCTATCTGGGATTTGTCTCCTCTGAGAGTGGCTCTTTTAATTTTCTACAAGCTTTTTCATCTCTCTCTCCTTAACATACAGAACTTCCCCACTGAGGTTTCAATCAGTTTTGTGCAAAGGAACGTACGGATGGCTCTGGCAGCTCGGTCAGCCTGCACGGCACAGAACAATGAGGGGGAATTTTTTCCATCTTTTCCATTAACATCTGAACAACCCTTTCTGGGGGTTACTCATTTATTCACAATGGTAATTGTAACTATTTCTTTGATCCCAGGTTTTACATATTAGCCATTTTTTGTAATATGTGAGATAGTCAGGGCAGGACACTGCAGCCTAACAGGGATCCCAAGCACTATTTGAGACACGTGAGGAAAACCAAGATATCTGCATTGGGCACCAGATCCAGGGTATGTTTCCCAGGACAATGGAATTCTGGTGAGCAGCAGCTGGAGACCAGGCAGGATACCCTAGGGATGCAAGGAGATTGTGAGACCTGAATCCTACAGGCATCTACAGCGTGGTCTTAAGTCCATCACCATCCCTGGAGAAATTCCCAGGGACTTTGGCTTTGAATTGGCACCAGACTCTGCCTCTTGCAGCCTCACAGGTTCCTTGGCATGGGTAGGCAAGGCAGAGAGGGGCAGTGCAAGTGCCTCCCGTGCCTCCCAGCACTCCTCTGCAAGATGCAACCAGAACTGACATACTGGCCTAAGTGACAGTACAACAATAAATGTGTAAATAGTTAATTCAGACCCAAAAGGGACCAACAGATGATGGTTTGGGGGAGCCCACCACTCTCTATGCACCTGGGAGTACACAAAGGCCATGGCAAGCATACCTGCTGCAATAAGAGAAAGGGAAGAACCAGTGCAGGCACCACACTCCACACTCCCCAGTGCCTGCAGCCCCCATGTTTCAACAAAAAGACTTATGGCTTTTATCTAAAGTAACTGTGAACTCTGTAAAGTCTCCATTTAAATTCCCGACCCACAGATTTGCACAGCAGTGCTGCAAAAAGTAGTAATTACATAGAAGCTGTTTAATATGCAATGGTATGCAGCACTTCCCTTTTTAAGCTGAACAACCAAAGTAGTATCATAAATATTATATTTAAATAGTAACCCAAACCACATGGTTTTGAAAACAATAACCAAGCACATGCTTTGCAGGAACACAGAATTAGAAATGATTTCACATACAAGGATAAAAGGTTTGCAAGAATTGTGATCATGCTAGAGAGAAATAGTTTATGCAGGCTGTACTCGAAGGTATTTTCACAGTTCCAATATAATTAACTGTTTTCAGTGATTTATAGTTTTGCTGTATGCATTTGCTTAAATATTAATTCTGCTGCCTGGTGTTTAAAGCACGATGGATTGTTCAAAGTGAAAATGGCTGAGTGCCCCATTCACAATAAATATGGGACTTCTTAACAGGGACCATTGGCTTCTGTTTGATACTTTGGACTATTAATTTATATTTAATATTTAAAAAAACCCAAGAGATCAAATTTGTCCTTTCTCATAAGTAGAAAGCTGGGCACAATGTAATGCAGCCTAATATGGTGCATTTAACATCAGCAAATTTGGTTTTTTTAACTAAAATTACAAAATATTATAAAGTAAGTGATTGGGAGTGACTGGAAAGAAAGACAACACTGAGACCCTGTTTGAAAAAAATCTCTTGGCCACAGGACCATTATCAATGTTTCATATGTTAAAAGTCTTCCACCATAAAACTTTTGCAATTCTGTAACAAATTTACTCAGCTATCCACAAGAAGCAGGAATAAAACTGAACTCAAGAGTCTGAACATTGAAGAAGCCTCCAGAGGTTGTTACTGACAAATAAGAACTCGTGCACTTGCCTTGAAACTGATTTTGCAAATATATTTCACAGCGCTTATTAGCACTTATTAACATCATCAAAGACAATTTCAGGTGTCTCACACCAGCTTTCACAGACTCCAGAGCAGGTCCCATGACCATCAACTTGTTCATAAACAAGACCAGATCCTCAGTCTGTGAAAGACCACCTAAAATCCAACCCTGTGATGAGGCTTGGTTACCTTTATTTAGCAGCACTACAACCAAGGCAGAGGAATCCATCCAGCAGGCACTACTCTGAGCAGGAAAATTTCTGGGATTTATTAACAAAGTGGACATGGGAGGAAGGTCCAAACAGCAAGAGGGACAGCAAAGCTCTGGATGGACTCTAAGAGAAGTCTAAGCATAGAATTCTGACTATTCTGAGACTTGGCTCTCCCAGGATAAATCTTCTAAGAATTCCTTAGCCCCATGATCTGAAATAAGGAGACATAATGTCCAGTCCCCTAAGCTGAGATTTCTATTACCAAAACACAGGACTGAGCATGACAGGGGGCGGGATCTCCCCCATCTGACAGGTCGTGGAAGGCAGACAGGCTGCTCCATTCCAGTTAATTTATGTGTTACATACTTATGTTCTAAATCAGGAGGTAATAAAGACATGAACTGTAGACTTCCTTTTAGTTAACTCCGGACTTTCTTCCTGCCGCGGGGGAGGACGGCCAGCGTGCAGTGATCAGAGGGGCAGGAGATTTAAGTAACAAGGAGCGGTGGCTGCCTTGGTTTCCCAACTATTGATCCTGTCCCCACCTCTGGGGATCAATCAGGTGCCCCGTGCCTGTGGCTGAGTAACCGGCATCAGATAAACGCAGCCACCAGAACTGCGCGCTGCCACCTGCGCATCTCAGCCGAGCGCTGGCTTTGGGAGCTCATGTCCTGACACTCCTAAACTTCTCTCTTTGTTAAGAACCATCTGGCAGCGTGGCCAGAGTCCTGCCTAGGCAAAAGAAGGCAATGCTTGGCAGCAGCGAGTAGCACCAGTGAGAGTGAGATTCCACCCCCTTCCCAGGCTCTAGAAACGCAGGTGTCGCTTACACACCGCATCCTACAACTTCTCCCTACCCCGAACACCCTCTCCCACCAGGAGCCCCGGCAGGTACAGACACGGGAAGCCGCTACAATCCGAGCAGCGAGGCGCCAGCCCGAGTCCGCTCGCCCGCGCAGCGCAGCAGCCCGAGGACGGGGACACGCGGGGACACGAGGGGACCAAACCCGTCTCCTGCAACCAAAGAAAGTTCGTGCCGATACAACACCCCAGTAAACCACGCGGGGGGGAGGAAGCGGCTTCTGAGAGAAGCGCTGATAGGGGAGAGTCCTAATAAAGCCGTAAGATCTCACCCACGCACACATCTCCTAGCTCAGCACTTCCGAAAGCACCAACGAGAACGCAAAGATTGAGGGAAGGGACTGGAGAGAGACTGCCTCCCCCCGGCTCGTCCTGGCTGCCTGGGCAGCTACAGGAGGAGCAGGGCAGGGGCTTCCTCCCTCGCAGCCGGGGGGTGCGGAGGAAGATCCTTGTCCCGCAGCAGCCCCAGGAACGAACGGGGCGTGGGGGGCCGCAGCTGCGGACAGGGGGCTCCGGTGCCGCGTCCCCGGCAGTGCCCAGCGCTTGTCCCGACTCGCACCTACCTCGGCGGGACCCGGGGCCGGCTCCGCGGGGCTGCGGCGAGAGGCGGCGGCTGGAGGCGGCGGCTGGAGGCGGCAGCGGAGCCCGGGCAGCCTCGGCTGAGCCGGGGCCGCTCGCACGGGGGCACCGCGCCGGTGCCGCTGCCCAGGACGGGCGGGCGATGCTGCTGCGGGGGACTCCGGGAGCCTCTTTGGCTCTGTTAGGAAAGTTACCGCGGCCACACGACCCACCTTAAACCCGCCTCCCCGCAGGACCCGGGGGAGGGGGAAGCAAGNGGCTTTGTGTATGTGTTTTGGGTTTTTTTCTCTGCCCGATTTAATTAAAATACATTCAATAGACTAGAAGGACAAAGAATCAGATCGCCACCCCGGCATCCAAGGTTGCCGCCCGAACGGTCCATGTGGGAATGAGGAAGCAAACTATAGCCGAGGCAGAAACACTTGGTGCCTCAGGAGAGGCAGGAGATGGGGGGAAAAGCACGGCTCCCTGCCTCCTGCGGCTGAAAAAACGGGATCTCCCGAGCAGAGACCTCTCAGACTCCGCGGATGTGCTTAGAGGGTGATCATGCAAACTTCTGGACCCATTTCAAGGTGCCGGGTTTGCAAGTAGAGGCACGCACGCAGCTGGAGGAGCGGGCACACACAGGCAGGCACACGCGGCTCGCAGTGCCTAAAGCAGCCCCTGCATGGGGAGAAGCTGGCTCGAGCTGATACCACGCGAGCTTGAGTGGATGCGAATGAGGAAAAGCGCGGTGGAAAATTTACCTCTTCTCTAGCATCCTCTACCGTCCAGAGCATCTGCCCTTGCACTGTCACATCGACTGCATCGCTGCTGCTTTCGCGTGGCTCAGTGCCATTGCATGCTCAGAGAGGCATCAGCCAGGGAACGAATTGCACCCCACGGTTGTCATTTTCTTCCTGAAAGATGTACCAGAAGTTACAAATGTGTAATGATTAAAATCATTAGATCAAAAGGCTTATGACAGGTGATTTAAACAGCTGCACTAACTTAGCTCTTAGCCAGAAACCTTACGCTTGCACAGGCTTTTCAAGATTAAATGCTCTACTTGTGTTATGTACTATTACTGATTATATTCTAATTAAAATAACAGTGTTGGCAGTGATCCTGCTTTTTTAACATCTCAGTATGTAAGAAACACAGGACCAAGTCCCTTTTTGATAATAGACCAAAATGATGAATAGAACTTTTTTTGTCACCGTGGCCACAGGACGAATCCCCACATTGTACAGTATTTCATGGCCATATGAGGCTGCCAAAATCCTTTGTCCTGCACTGTGTGTTTCTTGGTCACGTGCCAGTGTGTGACTGCAGGTGATGGCAGTGTTTCAAAAAGGACATGGTTTGGGCCAGGATTGGTACACTGCCTCCATAAGGGACTCCCTGCAATCTCCCAGCCTCCCAAAAAACTCCTGCATTGCCTTTGTGCCCCCAGGTCCCCAGCCTGGCCTTGCTGTGCTGGTTTGCAGCACCCCCGAGACCCTGCACCAGCCACCTGAGCCAGTGACACGGGGCAGTGGAGAATCCCTGTGGGCTGGAGAGATTCCTCCTTCCCCACCTCTTTTCCAGGCCCAGTTCTGCTCCCTCCCTGGCTCCACAGCTATTTTTCTTCATTACCCATGGCTAAGGCAACCTAAGCAGGTTCTGCAGCAGGACTAGTGCCTGAGGTGAATGTCTCACTATCTTTCCCCACCTCTTTTAAATTATTTTTTAACCAAAATCCTAATGATGAATATCAATAATAAATTAGCAATCATGCTTATTTCTTAAATTATTTTCAATATTTAATACAATCCAATAGATCAAATTTGAACTTGATTTATTGAATAAATAAAGATAATTAGGTTTTGTTGTTTGTCTAAGAATATTAAAAACCACCAGTTGCTCTATCCTGATGCCATTGTTTAGAACTGTTTTGTCACCAGTTTCCATTTGGGGAACTATTTAGCATCCCTGATTTTCCTTTTTACATGGTAAGAAATGCACAGAGACTAAACCAGACTGTTTAAAATGAATTAGGCAAGCCTGCTGCGACAATTTTTTTTCTTTGTCTTTCAGTGTTCTCTGTAAAACTTTCCAAAGAAATGGCCTGTCAAACTATGGCTCTGGACACCAGTGAAACCCAAGATATTACATTCTATTGTATGACTTTTGACAGATATTTGAGACAAAGCATTCAGCCCCACTCTTCTTGCTCATATAAAATCCCCTCCAGCTCAGCAATTTCCCATGGAAAGTTCTGGCATTCTCTGCACCATGCTTGTCTGCTTGCAGGGTTGTAGATGTCAGTAAATGCCAATGAATCTGGCTATGGATGTTTCTCCATTTGAGGGTGACTGCTGGAATACTCATTTCTTCTTGGTCTCTATTTAAATGCAGCCCCCTTCTAGAAGACATTCAGTACAAACAGCATTAGATTGCAGCACACTGGTTCTAGTTCAGTGCTTCTGTTTTTAAAATGTGTCGTTTACAAAAAAAGATATAAAAGGACAGTTTGGCTTCTTTCTTATTATTGTTGACTCAATGAGTCTAGACTAGAGTTATAACTCTGTAAACTCCAGATGAATCTTCAAGCTTAGCCAGATTCTTTCATAAATCAGAAGGAGTTGTTGAAATTCTGAAGGACAAAATAACTCTCAGTTATGAGTGCACAGCCTCAGTTTGGTGAAATGATATCTGGTTATCCCTAGGAAACCTGAGCACCAACATGAAAATGAGAAGAGAATTTGAAAAAAAAAAGGAAAAAAAAAAGAAAAAAAGCAAGAGTGTATTACAGAAGTGACTCTGCACAGAAAACTGCTTAATAATTCTGCTGATAAAGTGTGAGCCAGAGAAGAATTCATTTCCCTCTCCCAGAGCTCAGCTGGGGTGACAGGAGTTTAAAGAAGAGCAGCTCTTTCATAAAGGTGAGCAGGTATGTCCTTTGCACAGACAACAGGAGTTTGAAAACACAGGTGTCACTGCGAGCTTTGCTGCTGACTTTTGGGGAGGCAGAATTTTACCCTTTGAAAAGATCTGCTGAGTAAAACCAGCCACTTGTTCATGTTTCCTCTTCAAAGTCCATTCCCCTCTCAAGAGCATTTTGCTGCTTTCATTTGCTTGCTTCTACATGTCCAATTCAAAACCAGTTCCTCTCTACTTTTTCATTTTCTATATGTCTCTTATGCCTAAAGGGGAAATTGGGCCTCAGAAAACAACAGCAAACTGAATCCTGCTGCTGTTTGTAAAAGCACAAGTGATCAACACTGGAAAATTATTATACTGTTAATATTAAAACTCAAGAAATTAAATATGCATAATTTGTGTCTGAATGAACAATTACTACTGAAAATAATGCTTGAAAAAGAAAAACAAAGCTTTTCAGACATAACATGAATTTTAACTTGGTTTTTTTTAGAAAACCAATCAGAGTTTTAGTTTATGCATCATTCTGTTCCCTGCAATAATACTCTGTCTGTGCAATCAGTGATGATAAATGGTACATAATTGTAAACTTGATATTGGTTTTCAATATTGAATTCATCATCCTGTCCTCTTAACACATATTAAATACTTTAAAGAATTTATATATTTGTTTGATTTATCTGTGATTTTTTTCCAATATGTAAAATTTATTAGTTTTCTAGTTTTTGAGGAACTAAGAGTAGACAACATCATTAATAACACTGAATAATAGTGTTGGCCTCATTTATGCCTGACTCCTTTCTACCAATACAAAGTGTCCAAATCAAATACAAACATATTAGTTGTAGGCAGTGTAGAAAATACAGTCTGAACTAGAGCCAGTTCTGCACAGGTTTTGTTTGACTTTCCCAATCCATCCCTGATCTCTCCAAATAAGCATAGCAAGAATCACATTAATTTATCTTTTCCCACATGATGGACCCATTACAAATATGAAGATTCACTCAAATTGTCCCAGTGCTCTTAATGAACAAGTAATGAAACTATGATCAGAAAACATTAATCCTGCATTACAGTAGCAAAATATACAGGAATTGTTCATCTAATTCAAACAGATATTAAGCATTTAGGGCCTGGTTCAATCATGTCAATTGTTTTGTTCATTAACACAGCTTTTAAGTCTGCTCCCCAATTATAATATAAAGGACACTCAAAATGAGTTAAGAACTGGCCAGTGACCAAGTGGTTTGTGTAAATCTTGAGCTATAGGAGGCCAAATTCTGCTCTTCATCCTGTGTGTATGGCCATCATTCTTCGTGTCTGCTATTTCTCTTAATCATGGTTTCTGCACTGCTCCAGGGCACAACATTATTTTCTGCTTAGTATGATGTAAATTTAAAAATAAACAAAGGATTTGGTGAGGCCCAAGCAAATAATTATGCAATGATGCAAATGAAGACACAGCTTTCATTCAGCTGAACTGTAGCTGGTTACTTCAGGGAGGAATTTGATTCACTAACAAAAACAACAGAGAAATGCAGTTGTACAAAGCTATTACTCCTTTTATTATAAAGGAAACTGGGTAAGAGACCAGCCTTCCACAAGAGGGATGAGTGGAATTCTGTGCTGCAGGATGGCTGTGGCATCTTTGTTGTATGAACAGATCAGCTCTTTGGATGGATCAGAATGGCCTGAGCAGCTAAAAGAGCTCCACGGACTCCTTGGTTGGCTCCAGGAGCCTCAGGGTGTAATTCTGTAGGAAACAGGATCCCAAGTACACCCTGACATCCAGAATGACATTCTGCCTTTTTTTGGAGCACATGACCCTGGTTAAGTATTGGGGGATGCTATCAAAATAGATTGACAATCACTCTGCAACACCTAAATTCTTATTAATGTTAATGAGAGTGATGCATATGAACTGAGAAGCAAAGAGGCCCCTCACAATGAAAAAATAGGAAAAGCAGCACATATAATGCTTAATTAAGAGCAATGTCATATAGGTCACACTGCAACTGCTGGCTTTTTAGTGCAAATTCCCGTGTGGATTACTGCAAGATGAGATTTTTTTTTCCTTTTATCCAGAAATTTCACACTGCAACTGAAGCAAGAAACCAATTGTTCCCAAGCACATCTTCACTGTTCTGAGAGCTAAAGAACAATTTACCTATCAGGCTCCTGTGTTTTTACAGGACATCCCTCCTAGTACTGCCTGAGGTGGAATCAAGGCTATTGGAGAAACCTGACCAGTTCCCAACTTTCCAACACCAAACAGGCATTTACAGGTTGAGCATTATCAGCTGTATTTGTGATTGAGTCAATTACTTGAATATTCCCAATCTTCTGGGTTTGTATCTCTCTGAATTTCTCTTTCACCTCCACTTAAACCCAAAGGCTGGAACAGCCATGAGCAAGCACAGACCAAAAAAAGAGGCATTGACCCAGGAGCTAAAGAAGGATCCTGATTCTCTCCATCTGCCTACATCAATGCAGTGAGGTTCCCCAAAGTTCTGCTTCTTCATTAAGAAACCCAGAAGCTGCTCTCCCTCAGGAAATTCACATTTGGAGAAAGATGACCAAACTTGCAAGTGATAGCAAGCCAGAAACAGAGTTAAAATAAGGACTGAAGCAGACCAAAAGTTGGTGGTTGGTATTCTGAAAGAAGTCCTTAGGATACATTCATTTAGACCCTATTTACAAATACTTTTAAATATGCTGGGGCAAATTTTTGGTCAAGCTTAGCTGTTTTCTTCAAAGAGCTGTCTCCAAATAGACAGAATATTAAGGAGAGAACTTAAATCTGCAGGAAATGTACTGGTAGAGCAATTGGCATTATTTGGACACATTGTGGAACGATCCTGCTCAGCTATGCTTTCATCAAAAGAAATTTTGACTTCACTGCTCTTGTACTCAGGGAGGAATGGGTTTGATTACAGAAAGAAGAGAGAAGCTGAAAGAAACTGTGAATTTATCTTTAGGATCGATTTCTGCAGGAATTTTTACCCTGAAGTTTCAGGAACTGGTTGAAGGCCAACACTGAATATAAACATTCTCTGCACTGAACCCCTTTTCTGCAACCCCAGATTCCTCATTCCCAGTCCAAAACTCTGCCACTTGTGTATCTCAGTGCCGTGGTCTCCTCCCTTCAGATGCAATGGGCTCAGCATGAGCCTTTTGGAAAGAGGATCATTTGAATTTTTATCTGCTCTGGAAATTTTGTTACTGCTTTTATTCATCACTGCAGAGATGAGAAGCCTGCAAAGCCAGTCCACCTGCACAGCACCTTATCCTGTTACAGGGAGATCTGAAGATGCACCTTAGATTGCTTGTAATGGCCCTTGGACTGGACCACACATTATTTTATGCCTCACTTTTCTACCTGCAAAAGTGGAAAGAGAATTCCTTGTGCTGGATAATATTGACTTCTGCCCAGAAATTGTGTTTGTCCTGCATATGCTACAGAGATGAAAATTAAAATGGACATTTTGAAATTTGGGAATTTCAAGGAATTATGTCCACTGATGTTTATGTGTTAAAAAAGAAACCAAGCACATCCTAGCAGAAACTCCCAAAAGTTCATTTCTGTTTTCAGAGAAAATCTAAGAAAACTTGGCTGCACGTATTTCTTTTCATTTTCATCCAGCTCCACAGTCATTCACAGAATTCTAAGTCAGGATCTAGCAGGAGTTGCACTCAAAATGACAGCCTGCCGTGATGCATTTATTTCTCTGGTTTGCCACTTTACAAGGGAAAAAAACCACATTTCCAAGATATTTTTGGTAACGTATGACTAAGTAGCAAAATTAAAACTAGGAAATTAATAACTACATGGCATTTCAATCCCATCAACTCTAATCAACATAAATCCATTCTAATTAAAACCTGCAAATCCTGAAGATACCAAAGAGATAGCCCTCTGTTATAGGGAGGTGGCAGCAACAGGTACATTTCATACAAATGGAGAGGATGCAAATCTCTGAAAGAGGCAAAGATGAAGCTGTACTAGAAGTTATATTTTTAGAATATCACTAGATCCTAATAATCTCTAATTGGTGAAATAAAAAAACCTCATAAATTTTGTCCTTTAAAACTTAAAAAGCATTTTTATGAGCTAAATGAAGGAGTGTAAAGCTTCACAGGCTGTAAAGGGTCACTAAGTTTATCACAATCATTCCTATAGATTTAGAATATGATTAGCCCCTGGTAATCCCTAATTGGCAAAAACAAACATAAATTTTGTCCTTTGAAACTTGAAAAGCACTTTCACAAGCCAAACAGAGGATCTGAAGGAAGTGTACAACTTCACAGCCTGCAAAAGGTTACCAAGTTTATCACGATCATCAAACCAGAAATAGGACAGTGATGCAAAGCTTGTTCTGATCTGAATGATGAATAACACAGACCAGTTTAAAGAGAATAATAGAAATTATGTAATTGCACCAGAGCCTTTGTTTCAAAGTCAAAACATCTCAACTCTTGAGTCTGTCTTTAGGACTTGATCAAAAGCCCATAAACATTAACAAGATTCTTTGCACTGACTCCCTTGGGCCTTGCACATGTCCTTTAAACAGCAGCTTTGTGCATCTTAAATCAGTCCAGGAAGCTCCTCATCTCTCCTACAATCCATTCAATCTTGCACTTACAATTGGCATCAGCTTTTAAATACAGAACCAGAACTGTAGATACCAAATCTACCTGATTCTGGTAATTTTCATGTTATACCAAGATCAACAGTTCCCCTTTCCTCCTACTGCACTGTCAGGGGGAAAAAAGGGATCCAAACTGAGCTTGGGTGTGTGTTATTTGTGCACATCCACAGCAGCTACTACTGACATTTTGGGGTTTAAGGAGAGAACCCATCTTCACCCAGCTCTAAATCATTTCTTTTAAAGAAGGCCTCTTTTGTCTATTGGTGGTTTTTATCCCCAACCAGCAGAGATTAAACAAATGCATGTGTTTGGCAGGCAGTGGCTGTCACCCTGCCAATTAGCTCAGCAGGAAGCAAACAACCTGCTGACCTTCCTGGGAGAGGGGTCTCTCCAAGGCAAGCAAAAGGGGCTGTAGTCAGTAGCTCAGGCTGTTGTGATCATCATATTCCACCACAGACCTACCCTACCATTCCCTGGAACCACAGCAACAGTCCAGAGCCACAGGAGTGTAGAGCTGGAGGGAACCAAAGCCATCATTATATCAGGTGGTTTCCAGACTTTATTTGTGAAATCATAACGAGTGTTGTCTTTATTCTGTTTGCAACAGCCACTGACATGGGGGGTGTGGTGCTCTGTGCACGAGTCCTGGGGGCTGACAGGGGTCAAACAGACCAGAAAGCCTGAGAATCACTGATTTTACCACTGTGGCAAGGAACAAGCTGCACCTAGACAACTCTTAACATGTTTCTTTCACGTGTTCTTACAAACTGCCACACAGTCTCTTAATGCAAACTGTGCCAGAATTTAATACACTGATGTTGTTCAAGAATATTTAATGTTAGATGTAGTTCCCTTTTTAAACTGCAAGTTATGGTTTGGTTGGTGTTTTTCTTGCAATGATGAAAAAAATAGAATATTATGTATATAAAGGCTTGGACAGCATTATATTTAGAAAAGCAAAGATATAAAATCTCTCATTTTTATCCATCCTAGCCTGTTGTGATACCCAGTGGTGATAGTTTAGTAAAATATCTACTCCTGTGTTTTCAGTGGGAGGCAACAGCTATAGGTGGCCTTTCCTTTAATATAGCACAGTCTGGAATCAGAATCCAGAGCTGCAAGAGGATAATGAGGAAGGCAGCTTTAGCAAGGTTCCTCAGCTCTGAGCACACACCCTCTTCAGGTGTAACTTTCATCTAAGTCTCCCCTGCATGTCATTGCATTGGATCAAATCAACAGGAGAGGCTGAAAAGTAGACTGAGATAAAAATGTGTTGGGACACAGAAAGATGCTTTAATAGATAAAAAGCTACAGTCTCTTTTAGAAAGGATTTTTCCACTTTGTATTCCTATTGTCTGAAATCAGGCCTGAATAGAAGAAGATAACTTGATAAAATATAGGCAAAAAAATCATATAAGGAAATAATGGAAATGCTGTTATGGATTTTTGTGAGTATAAATAGTTTCGGAAATGAAACTGTCAAGCCCAGCGTCTGAAATGCTGTAGAAATAAAGTCACTTTAATGGTCAGCCTGCTGCAACCACATAAACATTCCCTAGTTCCTTTCACAGCCCAGCATCTTGTAAATTTTTTTTTTAATCTGACATATGGGGAGACATTAGTTGGAGACTGAAGGAGACAGGATCTAAAAGAGAAGCAGAAATGGATCAAGAGAAGATAAGGAACAGAAATCATCAACAGGAGATATTAAATTCCAAAAATGAAACTTGAAGGGATGGGACATTCTAGAATGAAAAACTAAAAAAAAGGAAGGGTGGTGAGATAAGCTGGAAAATAACATGGTGAACTCAATTTTAAGCAAATTATTAGACAGAAATAACCTGAGACTGCCCCTCCTCTTCTGCCATGCTCCTGAAGGTATGGGCTGCCATATCTGTAAGAGCATTCCTGGCAGCTGACTGTAAATCCAGAACTGTTCTGTCCCACAGCTGGGGCTGCTCTTTGGCTTTCCTGTTGCACCAATAGAAAACCTTTCCCTTACCTGCAGCTGCTCTGGCTCATCCAATGTGTGGGGCACCTGCTCACACTGGTGCTGTGCACTCCCTCCTCACACTGCATTCTGCAACGTGGAACTGGGACTAGAAAAGGAATGGGAAAATATCCAAAATAAGCATAAAAAAAGGGCAGTTTCTCACTAAACTAAATGAGCCTCTTGGTATTTGATTGGCATTCTAATGCCCTTCACGTCCCCAGAAAGTTCCATGTCTTATCAGCTGCCACAAACTAATAGTTCAAGGTTTAATTTCTTCCTCTGGCAATATTTTTTGGTTCTTGTTTTTCGCAAATTTTATTACCCATTAGACTATTTCCTCATTATAATGGCAGCTCAGTCTCTTTCAGAAACTTATAAAACATATAAAAGCTGCCTAATATCTTCATAAAGCAGAATTAAATCTCCTATTTACATTCAAGGGTGGTGAACCAAGAGAATGGATCTTAGGCTCAACTGAGTTGCCCTGTGACCTCAGGCAAATAGTTTGATCTTCTTCAATTGAAGCAGTTATAAATTTGGCTAAGAAGCAAGACCTTTTTGAAAATCATCAGCCTTGACCTCAGCTTGCATGAGTAAATGCACCTCCAAATTCTCAGGCTGAATGATGCAACATGTGTTTTCAGTTACCTATGCCTAGAAACTGTGTGGTTGCTCACCTAACTTTTTCTTTTCATCATGGTAGGGAACTATGCTATTTTGTGAGGTAGCAACAAGCAGCACTTTTGGGGTTCTATCAAGTGTTTGGGACTTAGAGAACAGTTCTTGACCCCCTGACTCGCTTCAATTGGACTTGTGGGTGAAAGCAGTGGAGAGGAAAGAGCCTTGCATGCAGATCCTGCTGCCAGGAAAGCAAGAGCAAGAGAATAAAATTTAGCTTGCAGGAGCTCAGCCTAAGTAGAAAATAAACATCAGTTGCTGCTTTTTGTTCCCACAGCTGATGATCAGGTAATTCCCATCAGCAGGCATTTTTCCTACACTGAGAGGGGTAACTGGAGGCCCTAAGGCCAGGATGAGCAAGGCCATTGGATGTCTCAGCTTTTAGCAAAGGCCAAAGACCTGAGTGTCTTTGACTCCACACTAAACTCAGTACTCAGTATCACAACAAATTAGTTTTTACCTCATTTGTAAAATGGGTGAACACACTCTCACCTTGCCTCTCTCTAATGAACCACTTTAACCATATCAAGAACGAATTTTGCATAATGACTGCAACATGAAGTCGTAAGGAACCATCCAGCATTTGTGATGGAAGCCTTGAGGACAATGACAAAGGCACCCATTAAGAAGACGTTCAGCAGCTGAGTGTCCCAGTAGAGCTGGGCAAACACTGAAATCCATTTCCCTTGGATATTCATTTGAATTTTTAAATGTGTTTCTTTGACTCTTCACATCTCTTTTGTGCTCACTTTCCATGAATAGCAAATGAGCTTTAATAAGGGGAATAATCATGAAAAACACATTTTAAGCTTGAACATTTGCCAAATGAAAACCTCCAATTGCACAATAAGTGGTTAGCAGTACATATGTCATTTTATGACTTTTACATTAAATTCAAAATATTCACTGTTGGTCAGTTGTCACACAGGGACATCAAGGAAACCCAAATAATATCACTACATTCAGAACTGGGCAGCACAGGTTAAAGTATTATTAGATACCATTAGGTATTCCTGAATTACTTGCTGGCTGAGGCTTAGCTCTTGACAATAAGTATGACAAAAGAATGTATCTTGAAATCTTGTATTCTTTCCTCTGCAATTTTTTTTTTTTAAAGAGTAACCTGTTATTTACCCAGCCCTGCCAGGCAATATGATTTGCCAGAGGATAGAGCAGTTATGGGCATAAAATCTTTGCTCAAGGGCTTTTAGTAAGAAGAATTTAAAGCACCTAAGATGCACAGCTGCAGCCTAGAAATGCAGTGTGATACATTTTCCTTTAGTTTCCTTTTATACATCATTGAGCTCTCAAGGAAAACCTCTTATATCTCATTTGTAGAGCAAATCACAACTGCAGAGTTCCCCATGAGTCAACCACATTTAATTTCTGATGATAGGAGCCTGAGAGGGAATTAATCAGCTTCACCTAGAAACTTCTTGTTATTTTGAAAGCAGGGGGGGGAAAAGTCACCCTTGCAGTTCTGTTTTCTATTTACTGGGGTATATAAATAAATAAACCTTAGAGCCTGATATTGTGCAGCACTGACCCCAGACTTGAGTGAGAGATACCACAGGGAGCACTCCCAATTTGGAAGTGGGTGGAAAAGCTGACCTGCCGGGTCTTTCCACCTCTGACCACCATTATCCTTTGAACCTTGCAGGAGTTACTCTGGAGGCCCCCTAAGCATCATTTCAGTGCAAGGGCTCCCACAAATCAAATGCATTTTATGACAAAAAGATTGATATGGTGGCCTTCTCCTTTGATCCAAACTGTTTTCATAATTTCTAGCATAACAAATATAAATGTATTCTATGAAAGCTGAAATTCTGGAATACACCAAGTTATTACCAGCTGAAAAAAGTCAGTATGAAGGCTTTTTAACTTTAAATAATATTTAGGATCCCTCATCAGTAAATATAGTGAAAATCCTGGGATAAACTAAATAAAGGTACAGAAAATAAGTTAAACTAAATAGTAGACATTTGCATTCCTGTGCTGTAAACTTTTGAACTGCATCCATGGATGGTGGAAAGAAGAACAAATGCATGCTATAGTAAATATCAGGTATTGTGATAAATTGCTTTTATGCTTCCAATCATTGTAAACATCGTGTAGTTTCATATTCCTGACATGCTTGAAGAGATCTGCAAGTCTCTTTTTTTTTTATTTTATTTTATTACCGAGCAGCATCGCTTTCTAGTTTATTTTGTGGAGCAAATTGTCTCTTTATGCTATAAACAACTCCAAGCAGTTTGTTCACGGAAGCTGAAAGGTGGAATTTTAGCCCATTAGACACGGGCAGGGAAGCGAAAGTTCCGATTTCAACCCAAAATCGATTACAGAGCGTCCCCCAGCGAGGGTTCCCGGCATTGCAAACGCAAAGGACTCAGGTGGGTTTGACGAACTGAAATCCACGGAGAATATTCGGAAGCCCGAAAATGCCCGAATACGAAATCACTTTCTTTTCCCCAAGAGAAAAGGACTATTAGCATCCTCTTTGTAACGCTGTATAAATGATTTTAAAGGATATGTGAGATAATCATCAGTTAAAGTGCAATCCTAAGCAAAATAACAAAGTCTAATTAATATGGGACATGGCAAAAATAATTAAAGGAGGGTGACATAATTAACGCCAGTGGACACGGGATTACATGAAACAGACATTGTTAAAATCATCTGATATCTTTCTTTTTTATGAGTGGAAGGAATGGCACATTAATCCTGAGACCTTTCTAGATGTGGCTGCAATTTTTACAATACTTGGCTTTTACTGAGGTAGCAATCCAGGAGAAGGAATCTCCAAGAGAAGACAGCATTTATCCAGTTCAGGATGAGTTAGAAAGAGATGTTGAATTGCCAATTTGCTCCACAATTGCTTTAAGAATGGAAGAACCAACTTCAAAAACTTGCTGTAAGATAATCAAATCTTGCATCCCCCACCTCAGTGCCAGAGTACTTGGAGGGGAAAGAAAAATAAAGCCTTTTTCAAATGGAAAGATACAATTTCTATTGATTCCATGACTGTGTGGATCCCAGACTAATCCTCTGCCTCTTGTTTGTGGCATTTGTCAGATGAGCCAAGCTTCAGGCTTGGGAAACTTGAGCCAATTGCTGGTATTCTCCAGTGACCCCAAATTTCTCCATCCAAACACTTTGTCAAACTTGCATCAAAAGGTAACACCCTGAGATTCTGGGCTGCATCCCCAGGCAGGGAGAGCTCCTGAGAGGCTCCCACTTCCCATCCCAGGCAGGCACAAACACGGGACTGAACTTTAAAGTCTTCTATTGCCCATGTGAAATAAAAGCTTCTCTAGCACCCACTGCTGTTATCCACAGGAGCACTGCACAAAGTGAGGAATACTCCATAAAAATAATACTGGTACTGATGCCTTTGTGTCCCACCATGATTTTTTTCCTTTAGGAAGTACTTTATGAAGTAAAGGTCTATGAAGGAATGTATGTCCCATAGTTCTGCAGGCAGACTGCACTGCATCTGCATTCTTCAGCATTTGGTAAGATCTTCTAATACTGATAGGCCAACTTTATTTTAAAACAATTAAACATGAACATGTTATCCTGCTGGTTTTGGCTGTCCCTGCACAAACTTCTTGCCCTGTGTAAAGACAATTACCAGATGCATGAAATACCAGAGTATGGAAGTTGATCTCTGATCTCACAGGGACAAACTCAGCTGTAGAGAAGAGCTCTCTTTGGCTCTAGTGACTCCACCTTGGCCTTTTGCAATCATTTGAGGTTTCTTCCAAGAGAGGAAGGAAGTGGGGAAACTCACAATGATAAAACTGTTCTGATACGATGTTAGAAATACATGTGCAGCTACTCAACAGTATCAGCAAGGCGTGAACTTGGCCCAAAGGTCTCCCATCTTCCTCTGTGAAACAGTGAACAAATGAGAGCAGTGATCTCAGCTACTTTTATTTAATTAACCTTCATTTTATTACAGTCACTGAATGTCACTGAGTAAGCACACTGGTCTGTGTTCCTCACTGTTTCAGCAATCAGCATCTGCTACATTTCAAACTCAATTAAATGTCTTTTTTTCCCAAATGTTGTGTTTTTCTTACCCTTTCTATCAGCATGGGTTACTTCATCTTTGCTCCATCGTTTTGCTCTCCGCTTCCCTTTTCCTCTCACATCCTGCTTACATAACACATCTGAAATCATCCTGACTCCCAAACCCAAGTCTACACTTTGGTCGTCTCTCACTAAGTTATAACACCTCCTCCTCCTCAGATGTTTGAGAATTTGGCTTCTGCAAATCAGTTTCTTACAGATGGTGCTTCCATTTACTGGCACAAATTGGTTACTTAGAAGTATTAGTCATTGGAGATACACATTTTGTGAAACATGTGAAAAATAAGAAGTAGAATAAACAGGAACATATAGTGACATACTGCTTTGGCTCTGTCCCAGTGTTTTTTTCCCTCCTAAGGACAAACACTACACAGCTCTAACCATGTATTTATGTTCAAGTGAATTTAGGTGTAGGGAACTATTATTTGAGAAAGTATGAATGCTTTTCTAAGAGTCAAAACAACCATTCCCCAAATGCCACACTTGCAGCATTATAGACAGAGCAGTAACCCAGACCCAGAGACACTGCTTTGGACTCCTGACCTTCCACTGCTTTTCTGTTTCATCTTGGACTAGACTTCATCTGTCAGTGCCTTTATCTTCACCTCTGTAAATGTGAGGGACAATAATGGTGACCACTGTAAAATTAGTTGTCATTAGGGCTTGCCTGCTCTCCTCACGCACCCTTGCCCTGATCCCCACCTCAATTCCCCGAGTGCTCTGGCATGTGATCACACAAAATCAGGGCTGAGGAACAGACCTGGAATTTATCTGGGAATGTGCCGTGAAAGACCCTGGACGTTCACACACTTTAAGGGAATCCGCTCTCTGTGCTCGCCCAGCCACACAAGCCTGGGCTCCCTCGGCACTCAGCGCCTGCCCTGATCGGGCTCCTCTCACCTCATCTACCCCTCAGAGCCGCCACGGTTCCCTCAGCTCCAGTTCCAGTTCCCTCAGCCGCCCCGGTTCCCTCAGGGCCGCCCTGGTTCCCTCAGCTCGTTCCCGCCGTCCCTCAGCTCCAGTTTCAGCTCCCTCAGCTCGTTCCCATCTGTCCCTCAGCCCGCTCCGGGTTCCCTCAGCTCGTTCCCGCTGTCCCTCAGTTCGTTCCCATCTGTCCCTCAGCCCGCCCCGGCTCCCTCAGCCCGTTCCCGCCCAGTTCCCTCAGCCCGTTCCCGCCCAGTTCCCTCAGCCCGTTCTCGCCCGGTTCTCTCAGCCCGCTCCGGCTCCCTCAGCCCGCTCCGGTTTCCTCAATCCGTTCCCGCCCAGTTCCCTCAGGGCCGCCCCGGTTCCCTCAGCCC
>VZRX01016068.1:0-26262 GCA_013398075.1 Notiomystis cincta | reverse complement strand
TGGGAGTGATCCCCGGGCTGGGGGTGATCCCCGGGCTGGGGGTGATCCCTGAGGACTGGGGGTGATCCCCGGGCTGGGGGTGATCCCTGAGGACAGAGGGTGATCCCTGAGTGGGGGTGATCCCTGGGGACAGAGGGTGATCCCCGAATGAGGGGTGATCCCTGAGTGGGGGTGATCCCTGAGTGGGGGGGATCCCCGGGCTGGGGGTGATCCCTGAAGACTGGGGGTGATCCCTGAGTGGGGGTGATCCCTGAGGACAGAGGGTGATCCCCGGGCTGGAGGTGATCCCTGGAGCGAGGGTGATCCCCGGGCTGGGTTTATCCCTGAAGGGGAAGGGGTGATCCCCAGGTGGGGTGTTCGGACAGTGCTGAACCAATCACGGTTATAACAATAGTCTTTCTTTAAAGCAAGATCCTTTAGAAACCAACGAGGCGTTAAGAGCGGAAGGAATCGAGACGTTGATTGTTAGAGGGTTTAACTGTGAACAGTTTACTGGCAGTGATAAAAGGCTAAAAGATCGTTCAATTTTTACACTTCTCTTGTTTTAAAAGATCCTTTAAAATGCATTAATTTCTTCAGGGTGGTGGTTTATAGCATGAATTAAATTCTATACATACCTGTTAAGTATTACAGTGGGGCCAAGCCATTATCTTGAAGCCATTTTAATTCTGCATCAGCAGCTATTTCTGTTCAGTAATTAAATGTAATTGCCTGTGTTATATCAGGACGTTTCAGAGACGGGAACGCTGCCAGGCTCCGATGTCTGCATTTGTTTTTGTTTTTACATACTGTGGTGCCGTTATGTGCATCATAGATCATCACCTGAGCTCTGCTTGATATTTCAGTTGGGGTTGTTGTTGTTGTTCAATAGCACAATTTATTTGATGCAGGAAGCTGACTGGTAAATAGCAAATATAATATCCAACCCATTTAAATCGACCAAATGATTTACCTAAAAGAAAAGGTTGAGAATTGTAACTCTTTTTTTTTTTCCTTTGGAGCTATGATTGACATAGATATTTTCAGTTTTGATTTAGGTGCCTGTTGCACTCAAGGGCAGAAGCTGTATTACTTCTATTATATCATTACAGTGTATTACTGCTATCTAGGAGATCAGAACTGGTGATAGTTACTGCTCCTGAAAATACTGCATTTGGTTATGAATTCCTCAAGGATAAATTAAAGGCACGTGTCAGAAAAAAGTCTAACCTCTGCTGCTGTGCCTAGCTCCCCCTCTCTTGTATTTAAATGTAAATTGTGCTACAGGTGACTGTCAGAATATGTCCCTGTGGGATTATTCAAGGTAACCCAGATGTGCGGGAAATATTTGCTTTCCTTCCTGACTCTACACAGTGTGCTGAGCAAACCTATTTCATGCCCTGTGAGAGACTGCCTGCAAAAATCACATCAGCAGGTGCTTGTAAGGTGAGCTGTGCCTGCCTAGGAGTCGTTCTGTTCTAGATGTATGGGTTAGGCAAGGATAGCTTCATATGGGCAGATCTCATAAATCTTCCAGTGACATTTCACTCTTAATGCTCTTCTGAATTATTAATAAATATTAGCTTTCCTGTATGCCTCCTGCCATCATCCATTATAAGCCTTCAGTGTGAGATGAGGCCAAGTGAGTGTGTGCACAGTTGTGCTGGCTGGATTCACACTTCTTGTGGCCACAGCTCAAAGATTGGCCCCTGTCAGCTTCTAAGAAATACATGAAAATAACCTGACTTGTCAATATCTGTATATTTTATTCTAGATAATTTGCCTGCACTGTGGTGAGTTCAGCAGTTCAGTGTTTACAATAAAGAATAGAGGTATTAAGAGAAAATACAGTGGAGTTCCCCTCCCATCTGAAAGCTTTTGGGTAATCTTTGTAATACCAAAAGCAATTAAACTCTTTAATTTTGAGGAACATTTTAAGATGTCATCCGTGATGTGTTGTGTGTGGTATTCTGATGGCATATTCCTAACGGACAGAGTAAAGGAAATTAACACTGATGGTTAATAGTTCAGGTTTAAAAACATCTTTTCTTTGCAGTAGCAGTGGTTTTCTCTTCCTGTGCTTTTTTATGTAAAGAGCCTTCTGTAAATGATGTGTCTGAACAGAGAGAGCTGTGGGAGCAGGGTAGAGGAACTGCTCATTATTCTACAGCCTTTGGAAAGTCCATGAAAAGATTTTCTGTGCCAGCTATATAGTCCTTTTTTCATATGGAAGCAGAAGAAAAAGAACTGTAATCTTCACTCTTTTAAGTTATAGCCTTTCCATAATGAAAGTGGATCTTTTTCACTCCTTTGGATAGAATTTGCACTAAATTTTTACATCTGTGGATGCAAAAGAGTTTTGTCATAAATTTATGGGCTGTAGCACAGACTTGTACCATAGTATCTATAATTTTATTCATCAGAAAAAGAGGTGTGCCCATTTGAGGAGAGACAACTCTAATTTTCTTACATCGGGAAATATTTTCCAGAAACCAATATTGCAACTGAAAGTTTGAACCTTTAAACTCTGAATTATCTTCTAGATGGCAAATTGTTGTCAGATGATGTCACACACTACGTTGTCCCCGACTGCAAGGTTGTTCAGGAGTACCTGGAGATTCTGGAATTTCCAGAGCTGAAAGGAATTATTTTCATGCAAACAGCTTGTCAGGCTGTGCAACATCAGAAAGGACGCAGGTACTTACCCCATAAAAACTTCCTTTTTATTTAGATTGAAGTAAAATGTAAAATGTATCATTTGTTTCAAGCATCTTAATGTAGTTTTATGAAGGGGGAGGACTGGGATCCTTTGTGATCCATGGACATAAATGCCTGGCATAGTTTCCAGGTGATAGGAATGATGTGAAACCTGTAGCATTGTTAACTAATCAAATAGCTGGTGACAGGAGGTAATGAGACCTTGCAGCAGTGTGCCCACAGGTGGATTATGGACAGGTTTTGGTTTGCTGTATTCATGCATGAGTATTGTCTTTGGGGAACAGTTGATATTATTGTGTGGTACTTACCTCACCAGACATTAACCTGGGCAGTGCCATAGCATTTCAGAGTGAAATTTGCTCTCAAGGCCTTCCCATATTTCTAAAGCACAAATGCTTTTGAAGAAATAGCCCCAAAAGTGACAAACAAATAAGTTCCTGAACACTTAGGATGTTTTGTGGGGCTCATTGGAAAAAAGTATGTTTAAAATCAGAAGCATTCACCATGGAACGTAGAAAGCTTGCTTGCAGGTGATGGTTTGGGATTTATCATCAGGGGTGTAATTTAGTGAGTGCCTGACAGTAATTTTCCCTGAGTTTTTCAGCTGTATTTCCACATGCAGTCACAAGACTATATTTGTCTTTTTTCATTCCAGACAGTACAACAAGTTACGGAATCTGTGGAAGGATCCCCGTCACGACTGTACTGTGTTTGCTAATGAGTTCCACCAGCACTGCTACCTGCCAAGGCAGAAGGGAGAATCCATGGAGAAGTGGCAGACCAGGTTTGTGTGAACCTCTGCAGTGTCACACTGCACAGCATTGTGACTTTGTATTTAGGAATACTGAGAGTTGCTGCTCTCTCTCTGCTTAGCTCTGCAACATCACGGAAAGTCTGCACTGTTTTTTATGATTACAAAAGTATCAGCATTGTTTTCTTAGGGAAAAAGATAAAATGTTCTAAATTGTGCAGTAATGCTGAAGGAAAAGCTGTATCATTTTAAAGTTACACCGTAGCATCAGAGTCTGAGCACCTCCAGCCTGCTTTTTACAAGCTTTCCCTCACAGGAACTTTATGTTGTGTTGCAGCCAGGGCACGAGTGGATGTATTGGGGAGGAAACATTCTATTTTCCTCTCTTCTTGTGGTGCCTAAGAATGGCACATAAACATTTCTGCAGAAAAATGTTCCTATAGCTCAGTGTATATCTCTGAAAAGTCTAAGTGTTAAATCAAACTCTTGTTTATACAAAGCCAGCAAAATCTTGCAAGTAGCAAATGAGCTATGCCAGAAATCTTATTTCAAACTTTGCTTTTTTAGGAATATTTACAATGCAGCAGCCTGGTATTACAATCACTGCCTGGGTCAGATGCCAGTTGTTATGGTAACAGAAGATGAAGACGCTATCAGGCAGTATGGAAATGAAACAGAAGGAGTGTTTGTGATTTCCTTCAAGGTAACATGCCAGAAAAATAAGAGGTTTCCTTTATGCTGCATCAAAATGATGAAGCAAGTACATTAAAGTACATTGCAAATCACGTCAGCGTTTACATTCAGGAAAACTGTGCTGGTAACTCTTGTCTCCATTTATCAAAGCAAGCAAATCCATCACTTATGGGAGTGTCAGAAACACCAGTGGCAGTGAGCAAAGCAGAGAACTGGAAGGATAAACAGCAGCTCTGGGGATAGAGGTCATCTTTCTTAGGAGTCCTTTTCCTTGTTTTTAAGGAATTTGGCATTGATGAGCAGTGATCAGTTCCCTCAGCCAGCTGCCTAAAACTGGAGTGCAAGCAGTGCATAAGCAGCTGTAGCCTAAATACCCACCAGCAATATTCTGCCAGTTACTTTGCCTGGACTGCTGAGGATACAGTGATGGCTGAGAAGATAATTCATTCTTCATTTTAGTGTCCATCTCTGATACCACCTGTATGCAGTGGGATCTGGGGATGGGATGTTTATGTTCAGCTGTGAAAGGATGTTGAATAAATCCAGCATCAAACTGATTTACCTTTGTTGTATTTAGCAGGGGATTAGGCTGAACCTGGGACAGATCTGAGGGGTTTAGAGCAGACTCTTCATTACCTTTTGGAAGTGTTATTTGAGTATAGTGTGAGACAGCTCTTGTCCATTATGGGCTTTCCAAAGTCATTACTGAAAGAACAGAGATCTCTGAATACTCTTCTGTTTATTTATATTTGTGCATACAGAATTACTTGGATAACTTCTGGCCTGACCTAAAGGCTGCCCATGAACTCTTTGACTCCATAGTCCAAGCTCGGCGTGAACGGGAGAGTGAAAGCCAAGAGAACCACGGGAAAGAATATCCTGAGCACTTACCTGTGGAAATACTGGAGGCTGGGATCAAATCTGGAAGATACCTGCAGGTATTTGTTGTACAGAGAACATACACAGAACGATGCAGTCTTGTGCTTGGTCCCTTTAGTTGCCTGAATTAGAGTGGTTAGAGGAAGAAATATGGCTGTGGTGGGGAAAGGGGAGGAAAACCAAAAACAAGAGGATGGAAGGGATTAGGATTCTTAGGATTCTCAAAATCTTTCCTCTACACTGTGTTGTGATGTGTGATTTGAAGCAGTGAGACCTCGTTCTTAAATATAGATAGTGCTGCACAAAGGCAGCAGTTCTAACTTCATTTGCACAGAGATCTCTCAGTCAAAGAAATTAATTTACAGGTTTATAGCTGTTCAGGGTCTTCATATGGATTGTTGGTAGACAAGTGTCCTTTTAAAAATAATTTAAATAATTAAAGGCAGCAATTTGTTCCTTTCTTGGCAGTTTCAGTAGCGAGGTAGAAATAAATATGAACAGAAAGACTGAGGTTTTCCTTCCTTGTTGGAGGTTTTCCTTCCTTGTTGGACTAATGCCAGATTCTGTGCTAAGACAGGCAGCAAAGGTTATCTTACACTGCCTGTAGCTGGAATAAAATATCATTTACCCTGCCTGTAGTTGGAATAAAATATCATTTACCATCTTACAAATTAATTCAGGATTTAAAAGAATTTACTTTTCTATTCCAGAAGTAAATACTTAAATTTCTACATCCTGCATTCCCCCCTGTGGAGAGAACAGTTGTGTTCAAAATAACCTACAGATCAATAAAAACTAATCCATGTAAAAATAATTGTAACCTCCAAAGTTTTATCCTTCAAAGTTGTGTATTTTTAGGGTGACTGTTGATGGTTTGTTGGTCTCTCTCAGGGTACCCTGAATGTCAATAAGCACCGAGCACAGCTGGAAGCTTTTGTTCGGCTCCAGGGCTTTGGCAGCAAAGACACAGGTGAGACATTTTCACTCAGCAAACAAGATAAGGCTGAGATGGTTTCCATGGGCCAGAAAGGAGGCTGAAGATTATCCCAAGGGTGGAACTTGAGGAAAACTCCTTCCTCTTTCTCAGCACCTTTGGCCACATTCTGGCCTCTTGCCCTGTTTCCCTGCACCTCTCTGAAGTGAAATGCTGATGCAAATTGTTGTCCCTGTGCTTTGCTCTAAGCACAGGTGGCCACTCCTTTGACTGCACTAAGGGTTTGCATAGATCTTGGCAGGATTAGGCAGCTTTGTGAACATAACTGGAGAATTGCCTTTTGGATCAAGCTGATCCAAACTGATCCAGGCTTGTCTCTCTGGTGTCAGTTACTAATTAGCACCTTTGAAGGAACAGGCCATTAGCCCTGCACAGACACATTGGCCCAGCTCTCACTAATAACTGCTTTCAAATGTTCCTGTGACAGACCCTGCAGTCAAACCAGTGCTCAATATATTAATTATTTTTTTAAAACTTGATTTTTTCTGAACCCTGTCCAGAATCCTGTGGCAGTGGCTTTCACAATTTAACTATGCTATGTGTTTTTAAAGCTGCTGCCTAAGAACAATGAACTCATGCTGCTTTTTATCTAAAAGTTCATTTACAGCATTCCTTAATAGATCCTTAAAAAAAGAGGGAGGAAAAGGTTTTCATTTCCTTGCAATATTAATTACTTGCTACTAGTCCATTTTGGAAGAAATCATACTGGAAAATAATTTTCTGTTATTTCAGCAGAATGCTGCCAAGAATGGAGGGATTTGAATTTTTTTAGCAGATTATAGTTCTGTTTCTTTTTTATTTTAAATACAGATCTTCAAAGTGACATCCTTATTTATGGGGCCAAGGCTCGGAATCGTGCAATCCACGGGGATGTGGTTGTGGTAGAGCTGCTCCCTGTGCATGAATGGAAGGGAAGGACTGTTGCCCTCTGTGAAAATGAGACTGAGGACAAAGCACCTGCAGACACCACAGGTGACCCTATGCCCACAGGTAAGGAGAAGCATGATTTAATTCCCTGCTGATAAATAATAATAACAAAATAAAAATTATTAGGTGAAGAAGTACCCCAGTGTGACATGCCTGTGTACGTTGGGATATTGGAGCCCTGTTTGAAATTATTACTCTGCAGCTGCCTCTTAAGAGCTTGTTGAGGTCAGAGCTAAAAGCTTTAAGAGGTTAATTCTCTTTTTGTAGAGAAATGATGTTGTGTTTTGCTCTTTGCTGTTAAAAAAAATCTGTATTACTACAACTGGCCCCATTTCAGCAGCAGTGGGAATCTCTGAATAATTTATATCCTGTATCAATTGAAATCTATACAATGAGTTAGTCTCCACATAAATAAAAGCTCATTAAAATCTGCCTGTGCCAGCAGTAGTGTATGACACACTTGTATTGTCTGCACACCATATGTTGTTGGCAGTTGTGGCACAGATTTGGGGACACATTGGTTCATTTTACAAAGCAATGAATCTCCTGGACCTCCCACATATTTGCTTTCTTGGTCCTGTTTAACTCTTTAATGCACAATGTTCTTTCCTTAAAGGTAAAGTAGTTGGAATCATCCAAAAGAACTGGAGGGATTATGTGGTCACTTTCCCCTCTAAAGAAGAGAGCCAGTCCCAGGGCAGAAATGCTCAGAAAGTCCTTGTAACACCTTGGGATTACCGAATTCCCAAAATCCGGATCAGCACTCAGCAGGCTGAAGCATTACAGGTAATTTAACTGAAGTGTTTCTCTGTTCTGTGTTCCCACAAAGTTGTGTGGGTGTTACACGCTGTAATGATGTTTTCTTTGACAAAAGCATGGTAGAACTATTCAAGTGAAGCCTGTGAGGGTTCAATTTCTGCCTTGAAAGATTGTGTTCAGTTCCTGTCAGAACCACTTCAGCTTCAGGTAACAGAGCTTATGAGAGTTCTGAATTTGGGCCACAGTGCAGCTACCCTGAGCACTTCCATAGCACTTGCTTTGGGTTTTTTCTGCTAGAGGAAAGGCTGTGTTAGGGGTCTGAAGTGCAGTTTCCAGGGGCACAGTGCAGTTCTAACAGGGCTGTCTCTCTGCAGGAGTACAGAGTCGTCGTGCGCATCGACTCCTGGGAGTCAACGTCCCTGTATCCAAACGGGCACTTCGTGAGAGTGCTGGGCAGGATTGGGGATCTCGAGGGGGAAATTGCAGCTATTCTGGTGGAGAACAGCATTTGTGCTGCCCCCTTCTCAGAAATCCAGGTTTGTCTTTGCTGTTCCTTTCCAGGGTCTTGTTCCTCGAAGAGAGGGACCTTTTGACAGCTGAACATCTTTGCTGCCAGTGGGTTTTTTCAAAGCCCATTTTGAAAGCTGAAAATTTATTATTATTTCAGTTTATTTTTTCTGGGATCTCTTGGATCAGTGAATTGATACTGTGGATTTTCAATCAAAATTCAAATTTGAGTTAGACTTTTAAGATTTTTCTGTCTTTAGTATATGGTTATGCTACTGATCCTAAAGGCCTCGTGCTACTGAAGTAATTGTCTTAAATACTTTTGTTTTCAACTGGGAGAGGAACCAGCTTTCATAGATAACTATTTTGATTGTACCTACAATTAATTGTAAGAAAAAGACTGTAAAAAACCAATATGTAGTGGTTATATTTGCCAGAGCTGCAGTATCACCACAGTAATAACATTCATTACTAATGCACATAGAATTCTTTTCAATTTATTCCACACTTTCCATGAAGTAAATGTAATGGATTTGGAAAATGAAACAAAAGAAGAATTTGAAGAACTAATTAAATCTAATCTGTTGGCATCTTTTTGTAGAAAATATGTAAATCTATGTTCATCAACAATATTTCTGTACAGATGAGTGAAATGCCAGTGAGTTCTCCAAAGAATCCATGGAAAGTGAGTCCAGAGGAGGAAAAAAAACGCCTTGACTTGAGAGAAACCCACTTGATATTCAGCATTGACCCCAAGGGCTGCGAGGATGTGGATGATGCTCTCTCTGTCAGGACTCTGCCCAACGGGAATCTGGAGCTGGGGGTGCACATTGCAGATGTGACTCACTTCGTGGCAGCAAATTCCTACACTGATGTTGAGGCCAGAGCAAGGTAAGGTATTTCCTGAAAATTAGAAAATTTGTGGAGCTCAGAAGTTTGTGATGCTACCTTAAGGAAGCTTTGGAAGGAAAGAAACATGCTTTCAGCTTTCATGTCTTACTAAAGACTTACTAAAGCTAATTAAACTGTTATATAACTAATGACATTCTGCTTTTATTTGGACACATTTTCCAGAAAGTTATACTGTAAGTTTATTTTTCCCTAATCACTCCTCTTTGCTATATAGCCTAATTTAATATCTGTGATTTCAAGTATTTTTAAAAACCACTTGTTTGCATTCCAAGGGGGATGAACACTCCCAAAATGGAATTAAGTCTTACATGAATTTAATTCCAGAGGTATTTGTCAGGCTTATGTTTTAATATTCAGTCTTGTCTTTGAATGTGCAAATATTTCATTCCCTTTTTTTCTTTTATTGCCACTGTTTTGGACTTAAACTGCTGAATCACTTCATGAACTGTATTCTTTGTAGATTCAAAGAAGTATAAACTGTAGGCAGCAGAGATGTTTGATGTAGCCATTAAATCACCTCTTCTTCAGTGAGCATTTTTTGTCCAGCCCTGGTTCTTGCCTTAATGGCAGCTGAAACACCATGGAAAGCAAAATCAGGGTTGTACTGTACAAACAGCTACTGAAATAATTTGACTTTGCTACTGTCTGTACCTGTGAGTGTTCTGTAGGAATAACCTTTGAAAATCAGGCTGTGAAGCAATGCTTATACCCAGCCCCAGAGTCTTGGGGGAAGAGCAGTAACTGTGTTTTCTTCCAGGGCTGAAGAGCAGTAACTGTGTTTTCTTCCAGGGCTACCACGTATTACTTGGCAGACCGACGCTATGACATGCTGCCCTCTGTGCTCAGTGCTGACCTGTGCTCCCTGCTCAGTGGAGTGGACAGGTAAGGGTTTGTTCTGAGCAGGGAGACTTTACCTTATTACTAAATCCTCAACTGGAAGAATTGTGTACTTTAAAAATTACCTTGCAGTTCTACCACAGGTAGGGTGAATTTTATAGACCAGTTTATATCAATTTACAGGCTCAGATGGCTGCTGGCATGAGGATATGCAGGGTGCAGAGATGTTCATTGTGGATGCATCTGAGTAATAAAATAAAAATGGATAAAAGTAACTATCACAGCATTGCTCTGCTTTAACATAAAGGAGACCTTATACCTTAGGGTTACTCTGCTTCAGCAGATGAATTGAAAATCCTGCTGTGTACCTGGTACCCATTTCAGTTGTGATGCATGAGACCGAAAGGCAAATGCATTGCTGAGCACTGGTTTCAGGAAGGTGCTTCCACAACCAGAATGAAATCTATACATTTCTAAGAGTTCAGTGTGCTTGAAATGGGAGTTTAAGTGTACCAGAACTATTCCAGAACTGTGGTGTTGTCTTTAAGGTACGCTGTGAGTGTCTTGTGGGAGCTGGAGAAGGAATCGTACGAGACGCTGCGGGTCCGCTACACCAAAACCCTGATCCGCTCTGCCTACAAGCTGGAGTATGAGACAGCCCAGGGACTGCTGGATGGAGACCCGAGTGTCGTGGGGGATATCCTGGAACTGAAAAGCCTGGATGAAGGGACGAGGCAGAAGAAGCTGACTGAGCTGGTTTGGGCCATCTCCAAGCTCACCGACATAGCGAGACACGTCCGAGCTAAGCGGGACAGGTGCGGCGCGCTGGAGCTGGAAGGGATCGAGATCCGAGTGCAGCTGGATGACAAACGGAACATCCATGACCTCATCCCCAAGCAGCCGCTGGAAGTGCACGAGACCGTGGCGGAATGCATGATCCTGGCCAACCACTGGGTGGCGAAAAGGATTTCCGAGCATTTTCCCCACCAAGCCCTGCTGCGGCAGCACCCTCCGCCACGCCAGGAATTCTTCGCCGAGCTTCGGGAATGTGCCAGTGCCAAAGGCTTCTCAATAGACACGCGGTAGATTTTATTATTAAAGTTTTTTAATTAAAGTTAAGCAATTAACTATTTGGCCATGTTATCATTAAACAATTCCAGCTCTGAGTATCAATTTAAATAGACACTGCATAGCAGTTCTTAAAAAGAATTTTATCAGAACCTTTCTGATGATGTTCTGACCAGAAGCTGCCTGCATTCTGCTGGCTGTACTGCAAATGGCAGTGGCTGAATAATTTTAGACATATCCAGACAAAGCATTTGTTCAGTCACTGCAGTGGTCAAGCTTTACAGTGGCCTTGTTTGCACTGTATTTCCTGTGTAAGAGAGGTGTGGTTTAAATTAGGTTAATTCTGTGCAATGTAGTCATTTTAAATGACTCAAAATAGTTCAGAATTACTTGGGCAAGATAACATGAGAAAGCCAGGGTGAAGGGCATCAGTAGAGCCTCTGTGACCTGGGTGTCTCCTTGTCCCATTGGTGCTGAACACAGGACCAGCTCACTGTTTCATACTGCACAGGAAGGGCTTTTGCTCCAGTCCCTGGTTCTCCAGGTTACAGCAGACAGCTGGGTGAAAACTGGGATTTTTCTAAATATCTCCTAGATCAGAGCTGTTACTAAACTGTTGAAAGTTTCAATATCACTCTGCTTGCCATTTTTGTATGAATAACTATTAATATCTGTGTGGGGTTTATGCTGACTGTAAGCCATTATGACCAGGGCTAGTGTCATTTTCTTTGGAATTATTACTTTTTTGCCAGGTCTAACAAGGCTTTGGCCGAGTCTCTGGACAGAGCAAACGACCCCTCGGATCCCATCGTGAACAAACTGCTGCGCTCCATGGCCACCCACGCCATGTCCAACGCCCTGTACTTCTCAACTGGCTCTTGTCCCGAGGAGCAGTTTCACCATTATGGTACCTGCTCATTTTTCTGCTTTTCCTGTGATGTCTGAGCTGGTTGGGGATGCACATGATGGCTTTGACTGCTCATCTCCCTTCCTTTCCCTTGGCAGGGCTGGCCCTGGAGAGGTACACTCACTTCACTTCTCCCATCAGGAGATACGCTGACATCGTTGTGCACAGGCTCTTGATGGCAGCGACCCTGAAGGGAAGCACGGGGGATGTTAAGGATAACATCATCAGTAACAAGGATCTCGAGGAACTGTGCAGGCACATCAATAACAGGAACCGGGTAAGGGGGTCCTTGTGGGAGGCTCCACTTGTTTGTATGGTGCCCTAGGAATGGGATACCGGCCTTGACTGTGGCTTTTGGGAACTAAGAGTATCCCTTTACTTTTATTTGTGGTGCATTGGGGTTTTTAAATATCAGTTTTCTCCTGAGAGTGGTAGTAAAAGTGTCTTCATACTTGACTTGTACTTCAAGTAGGATTTTCTGTTAGATGTAATTTTTCTTGGGTGCAGGGAAGGGGGTGCAAAAAGCTGTGGAAATCAAAGCCACGGACACCTGTTGGAACACTGATGCAGGTTTGTGTCTCCCTCCCCTTGTGTGTGGGGTGCTGCAGGCAGCCCAGCGTGCTCAGAAGCAATCCACAGAGCTCTTCCAGTGCATGTACTTCCGAGACAGGAGCGCCGAGAGCGCCGAGCGCTGCGTGGCCGACGGGGTCATCTACTCCATCCGCACCAACGGCGTGCTCATCTTCGTGCCCCGGTGAGCCCGGCACGGCGGCACTGGCTGGGGGAACTCCTGCTGGGAGGGCACAGCCCGGCTGTAAACCAGCTCAGTGCACGTCTGTACCCAGCACTGCAGAGCGTTGGCTGTGAGGCTCAAGAGCCAGAGCCTCCCCAGCCAGGAGAGGCTGCCTTACAGGGAACCCAGGGCAAACTTGCTGCTGCTCTTCAGGGAGCTTTTAATGGGGAACTTCTCCTCACTGTGTGTCTGGAAAAACCTGTAAAGCTGCTCTTCTCCCATCACTGAGCCATTCCAAGCCCCACCCAGCACTAAGATAATGGATCACTATTTCACTTTTGCTCCACTGCTCTCAAAACACTTCAGTCACTGTCTCCACACTGCTTTCACATCTGGGTTTCTTTGACAACACCTATCAGCATCCCTGGAGCAGGATTATCAGGCTGCCGTGCCTGCCCCTGCCTGTCGCTTTTCTACAATCCCAGCCAGCCTGTGGGTTTTGAATCTAAGAGATCTGAAAAGGCTGAAAACAGAACATGTCCCTCCTTTTTTGTAGGTATGGAATCAAAGGTGCAGCCTACATGAAAAACAAAGAGGGCTTGGTCATCTCCTGTCAAGGGACTGGGAGCTGCCAGTGGAAGCCTGGCTCCCTCCATCGCTCTCAGCATAAAATCACCTCCACTACAACTGCTGGAGACTCGGTGACCTTGAGCCTTTTTGATCACATCACAGTGCGTGTCTCGTCTGAGGGGAGGGAAAGGAAACAGCACCCCAGGAATTTAAACAAAGTATCGCTTTGCAGGTGAGAATCCTCGTGCAGACTTCGCGCTGCCACGCCGACACCATCAAGCTGGAAATCCTCAGGAACACGCCGCACCACAGCGCCGACACTGAGGCCGCCCTGAGGAGCTTCCAGGTGGTGAAATCCGACTTGGTGAAGGAAGTCAGCCAGTCTGCAGAGGAAGCCCAGCGTGTCCAGGAGAGAGCCAGGGTGGAAGTGATGGATGAGGAGTGCCGGGAGTTCTGCCAGACCAAGGGGCCCAGCCTGTACCAGCTGCTGGAGGAGATCCGGGAGCTGGCGCTGCTCGATGTGACAGAGGACATCAGGACTTGAAGTGGCTCCTGCCAGCACCTGCCTGGTCCTGCTCCTGTTTACTGTGCACAAGTGGTTGGGGGATCTTGTAAAAAGCATCTATTTAAATATTCAAGAGTCCTTTTAATAAGAAGCTAAATGTCTATTTTAAATAAGAATTATTTTTATCTGATTATGAGTATGGATGAGTTATGAAAAGATTTTGTACCTGATAAAGCTCATATTTCAGACTAAACTCTGTGCTATGACTTCTTTTCAGTATCATTCAAAAGTTACTTTGCTCATTTGTCCATAAATTAAGTTCTTAAAACCTAAATACTTCCTTCTTCCCTACAAGAATATAAAAAGCAAATCCCTTTATAAAATAACAGCTGTTGCCCTGAGGGGGTGGTTTAATTCAGCATCTAGAAATTCAGTACTATTTACTATTGGAAGGGGTGATTCCTCTTCATTGCACAGAAGGGAAAAGCTGTTGTGTGAGGAGGATGAAGAGGAGGATGAAGCAGAGCCTCGGGCAGGGAGCAGGAGAAGGAAGGACTTGTTCCCTGAGGGGAGGTACCTGTCTGGGGAGACTGGGAAGGCCTGGCCTTGTAAGAGCCACATACAAGAATTTCAGGTTTGACTTCAGAAATTTAATAGCTTCCATTTAATAAGAAAAATATATAAGTTATAGATAAGCAGTTTAAAAAATCCAGTACCCCTGTTAAAAAAAAACCCAAACAACACAACTTTAATAGCAACTTAACCCATCAACATCCCAGTTAATTCAGTTTGACATAAATTATAAACTATATTCAAAGTAGGTCCAAAAAGTGATAAACATTTCCTAAAAAATGCTTTGGGAGGTGGAAAAGATGGCTCAAGTGCAGCTGAAGAACTTTGTTCTGTTTCCTGGTGTATGGAGCTGCTCCTCTGCAGCTTCCAGGGAAGAGTTCTGTCCTTCAGTGATGCCATGGCAAAGACATCCTTGAGGCTTCTGGAGTGCCAAGAGCCAGCAACATTTCAGTATAAGGACAGTACTTAAAGCAGGGGGTCTTTTGGTGAAGAAAGGCATTCAGAGTGTGGGGGAGTTACTGCTCTTCCCTGGCACATTCCAACTCTTCACCTCCATCTCCTTCTGTGGGAGCATCCTTGGCTGCAGGAGCCTGAGTAACTTCGGTAAGGTCAGTGGGATCCTGAGCAACGGAGCTGTCGAACTCCTCTTGTGAGCAACTGCTGGGGAGCTCTGTTCAGGGAAAGTACAAACACCGTGAGCAGACACTGTTGCTGTGTTTAACCGATGTTTCCATCCCCAGAATCCCAGGCTGTGGCAAAGGCAGCTCAGAGAAGAGGCCGAGTTGCATTTCCCCAAAGGCAAAGCTGTCCCAGCTTGGTACAACAACCAGGGGGTTTAACTACAGAAGTGTCAGAATGTGAGAGCCGCACATTCCAGCACTTCCCAGGAAAGCCGTGAGAGCCACGGCCCAGCAGCTCGGGCCCCGCCCTCCTTACCCTGGAGCTGGGACTGGCTGTGGCCCTGCAGCCGCGCCTGCCTCCGCTCCAGGGCCAGCTGCCGGTTCTTCTTCATCCGCTCCTGCTGCTCCTCCGTCAGAGTCGGAGCAGGCAGGGAGTTCAGCTCTTCTGCACTTCCAGAGTGGGAATCTGCATCCTCAGCACCTGCAGCCAGTCCATTGCTTTCCCCTTCTCCTTCTGCTTAAAAACAAGGGGTGGCAGGAGGAAGAGGGGCAGAATCAGCACTTTAAACCCATCGAGATCCACTATGCATCAGTCAAGAGAACATTCTGAATGGATTTCTATGTTCTACATTTTGTATTGACAGCTGAAGATCACTCCATCATTTAATTTTAATGGGCAATTTTCTGCCTAGGCTCACATCCCCAATATTCAAAGGACACAAGTGCTCAGAGCTCACACACACAAAATAATCAATGCCTGAGTGCAGAGGCACAAGCTCTGTGTACTGAGTTAGCAACAGCAGCTGTGCTTGAAGGGTTGAAAGGGACAGGAAATCCAGGAAATCCCTAGGGCCAGGTAATTTTCCTCCCAACCCTACTAAAAAAGCATTGTCCTTTAGAAAGTGGCAGGAGTTGCTGCAGGAATTCCAACCTTTCAAAGCCAGGCTGTGTGGCACCAATGAAAGGTGTCCCTGCCCATGGCAGGGGATGGAACAGGATGGGCTTTAAGGTCCCTTCCCACCCAAACCATTCCAGGATTCTGTGAATCAGAGGTTTGAACACACACTGAATTCTCAGTTCTGAATTCAGTGTGCTCTGTGATGGAGATATTTACTCATCTGCCAGCACTGAAATGTGCAAGCTGGAGGCAGTTCAATTAGACAAACATCACCCTCCTGGAGAGCAGCAGAGCACCCCTGAAAGAGAGCCCAAGGCCTCTGCACCACTTGGAGCCTGTGAATAGAAAGGTGAGCTGACAAAGGGCTGGGCCCTTAACACAACACCCCAGCCTGAGTGTTTATTCCACCCTGTGACAAGCCTGCTCCATCTCCCCGAGGCTGGGCCCAGAGCTGGGCAGCAGCAGCTCGTGTGAGCGGCAGGGCCTGTGTGGAGCCATCGCACAGAACAGCCCGCGCGCTCTGCGGGCGCTGTCGGCAGGAACCACTCGCCTTGCTCTGCGTGGCTGCTCCGGGCTGCGCGGCACTGCTCGCCAAGGCAGCCACCACTGAAGGCAGCCACGTGTCACCAGCTGCCACCGCCCCTGAACCCATCCAAAGCCACTCCCGAGCACTGGCAGGGCTGGAGGCAGAGCTTTTTGTGCAGACAAATGGGGCTATGGGTAGATAAAGCTCTCAAGAGAGACCGATGGTAGAAATACAAAGCCCTGCACAGGAATGACAATGAAATTCCCTCCTTTCTGCTGCTGAACATGAACTCTGCTTCCTCTTTTAATTAAGAACTGTTTATGTCTCATTTCTGATTGGAAGAGACTCCTGAGTGACGCCCTCGGTGAGTGCTGGCTTTGGTGCTGGAGGAATTCATCCTGCCAGGAGCTGTGTGCCAGCCTGGCAGACACAGCAGGGCCCCCAGCAGGAGCAGGCACTTGGCCTGGGGAGGGCACCACGCCCACTGCACTGCAGCTCCTCCAGCGTAATCAGCAGCAGTTTGTGATTCCTGCTCCTCTGAGGTCCAGGGGTTCTCCAGCCTGCACTCATCTGAGAGTGCAACACAGACCTGTGTGCTCAGAACTGCAGTCTGGGGTTTTAAGAAGAGTATTTCTAACAATGCTGGTTAATACCCATTTCTCATTTCCTTCCAGCAGACCACGCAATTTCATTTATTTTTACACACACATGTGCAAGTACCAGTTCAGTTTTGTCATCATGAGGCTCACAGAAGCCTGGTTTTAAAGCAGAACAATTTCTTCTGCATTAGAAAAGCGTATCATGATCATTCCCTTCTGGCCAGTAGGAAAGGAAGTAAATAATCTCAGGCACTGAGGCACTGAGCAGCAGCAGAGAGATCATACCTGCATTATTTTTGAAGTCTTCATGCACAATGGGAAGATCGAGTCTAATCCGCTTGAGGCAGGTCTGCAGGTGGGACATTAAAATGTTTATTTCATCTCTAGCAAGTTTTTATGTCCAGCTTTGGGAGGATGGGAAAACCACAGCAATTTCATTTTACACTTTATTATCTGAAGAAAATACTCCTTTCACTCCATGTCCATTTGACACAGAGACCTTCAATGCTGTGGATCATCTTCCCAGTCCTTCATCTATCACCCAGCCAGGTGAAGCTGAATTCTTTATCAGGCTTCTTTTGTGGGTTCCAACATTAAAAATCAACCAAAACCCCAAAACCCAACCAGTTCCAGCACTCTTAAGCAACTTGTTGTGGTTAAAGATGTCCTCAAAATGCTGAAGCCAATTCTCTGGAGTATTATTTCAAATAAAGAAAGGTTGTATTTAAATTAAATACCAGACAGAGCTCTAAATTGAGAGAAATTAATTTAAATAACATTATACTTCTTAGCATTATGCACAACCTAGGTCTTCTTTTGCTGCATAACTGATCCCCTAAAGCTACCTCTTGCCCTTTTCCAAACAGCACGAAGAGGAACTGACAGGAACAATTCATACCTGAACTTCCTTTTTGTTTCCCAGAGACTCCACTCTGTCAATAAAGTCCTCAAACTGCAGTTTTGGGAAGAGTCTGTGAGCCCAGTGCTCCATGTGCTGTATCAGTGTCTTCAGGTCCTCTGCCTGGAACAGGAAACAGCCAGCTACTAAAGCTGACAAAGGGAGACGGGGCAGCAGCTCCGGGAATCATGGAGCACGTGCAGCAGCAGGAGCCTGTGGGTAACCTCCCCCTGCTCCTCCCACAGCCCCAAGTGCGGTCCCAGGCTCTGAGAACTCCCAGGCTGTGAGAACGGCACTGATACAAGTTCAGGGGAGCATTTGCATATCCTGTAAAACATCTGCCAGGTCCTGAAGCACTGTCCTTCAACAAGCAGGGCTGAAATTAATCCACAGGGGCACAGCTGCCATTGACCCTTGTGTTTGGAATGCAGAAACATCAAAATAAGCTCATCCGGGGAAAGGTTTTGCACCTTTCAGCACAACTGCCCAGTTTCTTTGTGCCTCCAGGGGTAATGAGATAACTCACACCCTGACTGCTCCCCATAAACCAGAGATGCACAGGTGTCCTTGCAAGTCAAGGACAGTCACGGAATTGTTTGGGTTGGAAAAGCCCTCCAAGATCACCGAGTCCAACCACTCCCACAGCACTGCCAAGGCCACCACTCAGACATGTCCCCAAGTGCCACATCTGCTTGTCTTTTCAAGCCCCCCAGTGAGGATGAGTCCACAGCACGGGCTGCCAGGGCTGGACAACTCTTGGTGAAGAAGCTTCCCTAATAACCAATCTAAACCTCCCCTGGCACAACCTGAGGCTGCTTCCTCTCGTCCTACTGCTTGTAACTTGGGAGAAGAGGCTGACCCTCACCTGTCTACAACCAACTCTACAATGGTATGTAAAGGAAAATAAGCTCTGCATGTTTAAGTGCATCCAAAACAATAAGTTTGTAGAGAAAGTTCTGCTTTCTCTTTGCTCCAGTGGTCTGTCACACTTTGTTTTAAAAACCTTGAGATTCCAAATCCTGCTTCTATGGACAATACAAGAGTCACAGATGGAATATTCTACTTTTAGAGTTGAGGAGAAGAGTTTTATGATCAAAAGATGGGTTTTCTTAAAGCATTCACCTCTGTTTTAAAATCTGCAGCTCCAAACCCCACCAGGGTTTGTTCAGATACTGCTGGAAAGCAGAGTATTATCAATTCTCCCCGTGTCAGATGAGCAGCACTCTATCAATTCCCCATTAACCTCCCAGGAAAGAAAACCAAAGCTCACCAGGTCTTACCTCGTGCCCTTTACCCTTGAACTTCACGTTGTCAAACATGTGTCTCAGGGCTGGGAGCCCTCTTTCTGAAATTAACCTGGGAAGAGGAAATGGGGCAGTCAGCTGAAACCCACACTGTCAACTTTCAATTAACAAGTAAAAAAAATACAAACAAAGAAAACAATCCCACATTTCTTGAAACAGCCAAAAGCTTGGATTCTTTCTGTTGATTATGAAGAACTTACACCACTTGTAGAGGTACCTTAATTACTCTCCCACAGCCCTACACCAAACTCAGCACACAAAGAAATATTCTGTATAAAGTTACCTCTGGGCATCTAATCTGGGCCTTGGTCTTTTAACTGCTTTCTGTGTGGTCACAGCAGAATCCTTTGTTTGGGACTGCTGGTTTCCATCTGGATCTGGGCAAGAAATCAGCATCAGGGAAGCATTCAATGCAATTGCCATCACCTAGAATTGCATCGTGGACATTTCAAGTCTCTACTTGTATTTCTGATAAGGGAAATAAGTGCATCCAACACTTATCTCTTCTAAAAGCCAAGTCATAAAGAATAACTACAGATCACTGCTGTATAACTGCACCAAAATTTGGTCAGAAGAGCTTGAGTTTTATAAAGATTCCTTTGTGCACATATTTTCATGGAATCTAAAAAAATAAACTTCTCCCACAAGCTGGAAAGCATTGAATTATTAACGATTTAAATTTACAGTTTGTTTTCTGCCTATTTCTATGCAGTGAACTCAAGGCAGTGAAGTTCAACACCAACAATTTTGACTGCACAGCATTAAAACAGGATTTTGAGGGGTCACAGACATTCACCTCCATTTGCCTGAGCCCATTCAGCATCGTCTCTTCCTGGAGAGTCGGGAGGTGGAAGAGGTGGGAACGTTTCGTCTTCTGTGTTCTCATAATCGGGAAGATCGAACAAGTTATTCTCCAAAGGATCCAGCATGGCCACAAAGAAGCCTTTTTTCCTCTCCTGCAGAAAACACCAAAAGCTTTTAAGAAGCAGCGAGGCTGCCACAGAGGCAGACAAACGTCAATGATGTACAGCATTTACAGCTTTTTCAGGAAAAGATCTGCCAGCCAGACCATCGTACAAATCAAACAGCTGATACCATAGAGGGTAACATAACCCAGCCTCGCTCAGCCGAGTAACATAAGGCTTTATCGTGTTTCAACTCGTCAAAGTTAATTGGGAGTGGCAGGATAACCCAAAATAAGTGGATTTCTGACCACAGCGCTTATCCACGGAGCCGCGTGTCACTCACATCCCTAACCAAAGGGGGGGGTGTAGGTGAGAGAATTCCCCAAATCTACAGCTCACCCACTTCGACACTCGCTCTGGAGAAGGATTCCCTTTTCCGGCTCCTCACGTGAAGCAAATTCCAGAGGCCCGGAGCGGGGCTGGGACCAGGACGGGCTCGGGCTCTGTTTCGGCCCCGAGCGGCTCCGGCCGTGAGGAGCGCGGCGCGGGCTGAGGGGCCGGGGCCGCCCCCGCGCGCGCCAAGTCTCGCGAGAGCCGCGAGTCTCGCGAGCTCCCGAAGGCGGCGGCTCGGGGGTTTTGGCGCCAAAACGCAGTGGGCGGGGCCGGGCCGCTGAGGCGATCCCCGGGCTGGGGCCCGGAGTGGGGAATGGTCTGGGAGAGAAGGGACAGTGTATATAGATTAGCTCATTTCAACCCCCTTCCACTAGATCGGGTCGCTCCAGGTTCCGTCCAGCCTCGCCTTGGACATTTCCAGGGATGGAACAGCTTCTGTGGGCAACACGTGCCAGGGCCTCGCCACCCTCACAAGGAGGAGTTTCATCCTAATATCACATCTAAACCTGCCTTTCCAGACCCTTGTAAGTAGTCCTTCTCCATCCTTCCTCTAAGGTCCCCTCACATACCGGGAGGTCCCACTTAGGTCACCCCAAAGCTTCTCCAGGCTGAACAATCCCAATTCTCTCAGCCTTTCTCCACAGGAGAGGCGCTCCATCCCTTTGATCATTCTGGTGACTTGTCTGGACTCATTCCCCTTCCTGTGCTGGGCCCCGGGGCTGGGGCGGCTCTGCAGGTGGGGTCTCACCTGAGCGGGGTAGAGGGGCAGAATCCCCCTCACCTGCTGCCCTCCCTGTGGGAGCAGCCCAGGATACACTTGGCTCTCCGGGCTGCCACTGCAGGTGGCCAGGGCGTGCCCAAAGTCTCATCCACCAGCTCCTCCAGCCCCCTGTAGTGTCACCTTGTCAGGGAATTAGTGTTAAATCTGAAATATCCTATGATGCAAAGCCTCACGATGAATCACTCCCAAGAACGGGATTTAAAATAGTGCCTGTTGAGCCCCCTGTCACTTCACAGAATCACTGAGGTTGGACAAGACCTCCAAATCCATCGAGTTCAGCCTGTGACTGGTCATCACCTTGTCCCCAGCCCAGAGCTCTGAGTGCCACATCCAGGAATTCCCTGGACACCTCCAGGGATGGGCACTCCAAACCTCCCTGGGCAGTTCCAGTGTCTGATCCGCCTTTCCGTGAGGAAATTCCAGCTCATGTCCAACCCAAACGTCCCCTGGTGCAGCTGAAGGCGATGTCCTGTCCCTGTTCCCTGGGAGCAGAGCCCAATTTCCCCCCCGGCTGCCCCCTCCTGTCAGGGACTTGTGCAGAGCCACGAGGTCCCTGCTGAGCCCCTTTCCCAGCCCCTTCCCAGCTCCAGCCCCTTCTCCGGACACGCTCCCCGAACTGAGGGGCCGGGCACAGCCCCGCAGGAGCCCTCCCCACGCCCAGCCCAGGGGCAGAGTCGCTGCTCTGCTCCTGTGCCCCACTGCTCCAGTCCAGGGCAGGGATTCTCACCCCTCGTCTCCCAGGAAAGGACCAGCACAGGGGGCGATCCCGAGCTCAAATCCAGACGGAGCCTTCTGGTACTTTTAAACTGAGCAGTCTGCAGTTGTCCAGGCTGGAATAAATATGCCAGGCCTCGGAGGGCTTGCTGTGCACATAAAATGCCATGTAAGGATTTGGGCTGCAGGGACAGCAGGAGAGGCTCCAGGCTCCCGTCTCCAATGCACTTGGAGCTGTAAATGGTTCTCACAATTTTACAGCTCAGTCCACAGAAGTGTATCTGACCTAAATTACAGTCTATTTGTTTAAACAAAGCTATATAAATTAATGTAAACTATTAATCCATTAAAGGAATTGGTTTCCCCTTATTTCTCTCTAAATTCAAATTTGACATACAATGTTTCTGGTAATTTAATGTATTCCTTCTAGTTCAACAAAATCAATTGCAGTTACTTCCTGGTTAAAAATGATTGTTAAAATTATTTTAAAAGTTAATGTTTAAATGTGTGTTCCCAATTGCTGCAGCACCTTTTATAATCAAGAATACATTAAATATAGGGAGAACACACTAATGAATTTTTTAGCACTGAATTAATTTATCTTATCTTTTTAGATAAGGCAAATTTCTTCAATCGATTGAGGCAGTTGAAGTATGAAAATTAACACAAAGATTTAATAATGATCATAGCTCAAGTGCTGCTAATTTCTGGCACAAAATATTGTAATTGTGTCATATAAAATTACTGCAAATCGAGTATCTACATGACGAGCTCTTTGCATGGAAAATAATATTCACTCTTTGTAATAAAATATCCTTACAAACAAAAAAGCAGAAGATCAGTTACCCTCTCTGCAGAGGATACAGGGTTATAAACCCCACCATATTTACACAACTTTGATTAATCAATATTTTTGAAGAGTGTTTAATTAGAAACTGGGCTTGATGACCTAGGTGGTTCTTTCCAGTCCTATGTTCCTAATTAAATAAAAAGCAAATGCTGTCAGGCATTGATTATTGGTTTTTCCTCAGGAAATGAATAACCAGCCACATGCTGCTAAAATAATAAGTCAGGAAAAAACAAACAAAAAACCCCCCACAGGTTGCCTCTATTCTAGAAAACACTTCTGGTTCCTAGTTTAGGTGAAAAGGAAATATTGCTGCTTGTTTCTGTTTGAGTACTGCAATTTCATAAGGAAAAACTGCAGAAAATTAGCACCTTATTTTACATTTCAGTCTCATTTCCTGCTTTGTTACACGTAATATACAGCAAAGCAGATCTGTCCAATGGATAATTGCCTGCTTCCACGCTTGAAGGGCTTTGTTCCTGAGGGAGCAGAAGTTGCTTGGCAAAAAAACCTTCAAACATTCTCTTGGCAAAGCTGTTCATGCCATGAACCCTCAGCACAACTGCTCCCATTGTATCTGTATTAGTGGAATAAGCAAATTCCAGCTATTGGTGATTTACACTCATTGATACTTATACCTTGCTGATCTCACCGAAATTTGGTACTATGCAGCCACCTTAAACATTAATTTCTAAGCTTTTAGCACACCACAAAGCATGAAAATTGCTGTGTGACCCACAGTGCTCTTTTAAATCTCTGGTTTTGAGGCAAATAAGGTGTGCAAGGCAGGTTGTGATCTCTGCCAGGCTCCCTTCAAATAATTTTTGATCCTCTTGGCCAATTTCAATCAAATTCAAACCAGACTTCTTAAATTCCATTGCTTTATGGCAGTAATTATTTCCCTGACTTGCCTTGCTAACCACTAAATAGGTTGAGAAGTATTAACTCTTGCAAACAGAAGTTTGTGTGCCTGTGTTTTGGCAGTAAAATATTCAGCTCTGTGTGGCAATCGAGTTTGAAAAGTTGGCTTAATTTAGATGCAATTGATCTATACAGTAATTGTGGTTTTCTTTCCATGCAAGAAATGAGGCAAAATTTCGGTTTCTATAAGGGGAAAAAAAGTGGTAATGAAGATGAGCTTCTTTGTTCCACTTCTATTTACAGAGACAAATTATTTCTATTTTCCCAAGCAGTGGTGGAATCAATAAATCAGAAGGTGTCCCTGCTCAGAAGCCTCTTGCTGAAATTACAGTGCCTTCTATTTTTATTCATCTTTTCCCCTGTGATTCACCTCCAGAAACACCTGTGTGTAAAGCAAAACCCAGCTCATTCCATGGAGAATATTCCAATTCCCTTAACATGTGTTCTGTTTTGGCTGGGGAAATGCACTTCATTTTTAGTTACAATGCCCTGAAGTTAAACCTGTTTGTTTTACACACATTCAAACCAACCTACAACAGCACAGAAATTATTTCTGCAGTGGCATCAGTCCACATGGCCATGAATTTATTTCTATACTCAGCCAGACCAAGGTATCTCTGGTTTTTGTGCTATAGGTCAAAGGGATTTTAAAAGAGATTGATGAAATCAGTAATTCCACAGTCCAGTGTTCTCAGTGCAAGGATAAAGCACTCCAGAGGAGGGAGCTGTCCCTTAATGTCTGGAATTGGATGGAGGGAATTTGTCTTTAATGGCAAAGCTGTGAAAAAGATAATTTAATCCTTTTATTTTCCCTTTAGAAATGGGTAAAATCATAGGAACTATTTAGCATTTTTGCATTATATATGGGGAACTTTGTTCATCATTTCAGCTTCTGTAAAAACATTAATGATTACTTCCATTAAAATATAGTTTTACTTTTGCAAACCACAAAAAACAATTAAATCACACAGAATTCAGGTTGGTTCTTTATCCAAAGCATTTTCAGTATAAATTTTGTTGTGGAATTTACTCTGCACTTCTTTTTGTGTCTGAATCAACTCATGGGAGTATAAAACCTGTCCGCTGCTGGAGAGATGTTACTCATTCCAGTGGTGTAATCTTGTATCTTGTACTTGAGAAAGATCAGGAAATCTCAGGGGAAAATGGAACTGCCACAGAATTGAGTTTTTCACTCTTTTACCGACACCAAGCCTTTACCTGCACCTCAGTGCTGAGCTGCTCTGTGCTCATTTCTTGGCTCTCTGTGTGTGTGAGAGTTTCATTTACCACCTGAGCAAATTTAGGAGTAACTGCAGAGCCTTTTCTGCTCGACTGTTGACAGATGCAGCACTGTGTGGTGCAGAAATGTACAGCAGCAACAGGGAGAATCTCAGCTGTGTCAGAAATCAGAATTCCTCAAGCCCTTCTCACTGTAACTCCTACAGGCCTTAAAAGAGTTTTCAGCTGACTTCTGCTGGATTCAGACAGTGAGAAATTCATCTCGTAAAGCAACTCAAACTTAGCAAAGTCCTTTACCGATCTCAGCAGCAGAGGCAGGACTGTGGTGTCACTCTGCTCGTGGAAGTCAAATGCAGGGAACTCCTCTTATCTCCCGAATCTTATCTCGTGATTAGTGTGTGTCACAGCTAACTGCACACGTGTGGCCAGGTTGGCTCTGCTGTCCAAACAGGGCCATCGTGGTGGTGATTTAATATTCCATATCCCGCCCCTCACCCCCTGCAAGATCCACAGCTAAACAACGGAATATTTCTATCCCCATTCTTGGGAAGAGAACTGTTGGAGGAACACACTCTGCTGAGTGTAGCAAGGATACAAATTGCTCTCGAGGCAGGTTCAGTACCCCAGCCCGGCCCACTGGACAGGGCCGCGCGGCTGTGCGGGCCCAGGGCGGAGGTGCCCCGCTGGCCCCGAGCAGCCCCGGCTGCTGGCGGCCCCAGTGCCCCGGGCTGACCGAGCGGCGCTGTCCCGCTGCCCAGGTCCAGCCGAGCCGTCACGGGACACCCTGTCCTGCCCCTTGGCCGCGGCTCTTCCTGCGGGAGCCCCCTGCTCCCGGCACCTGGGATGCTGCACTTCGCACGTCCTTTAGTAACGAGTGGCAGGCTCTTAAAAACAATCAGCCCTTTACCATCTGTGGAAGCAAGCTGATGTTAAAGCAAGGCAGTGCTCTGTTTAAGTTATCACAGAATAGGGCGGGTTGGAAGGGACCTCAAAGCGCACCCTCTGCCGTGGGCAGGGACATCTCCTCTGTCCCAGGCTGATCCCGGCCCCGTCCAACCTGGCCTTGGACACTTCCAGGGATCCAAGGGCAGCCACAGCTTCTGCGTGCAGCCTGTGCCAGGGCGTGCCCGCCCTGACAGGGAAGGATTATTCCCGATATCGTCCCTGACCCGCGGAGAGGGCGCGTTCCGGGCTCGCTGAGGGCAGGAGCGCTGTGAGGGCAGGAGCGCTCTGAGGGCAGAGCTCCCCCGCGGCCTCGCTCCCCGCCGTGCGCGTGCGCGCGCTCCGGGCGCATGCGCGCGGCGG
>VZRX01016067.1:0-121175 GCA_013398075.1 Notiomystis cincta | reverse complement strand
GAGCTGTGCCCATGGGGTCAGTGATGCTGGAGAGGGCCATGAGGGCTCTGTTCAGACTGAGTTCAGCTTTGGCTTCAGAGCGTTCAGGGCTTCATCCTGCTGGGTCTCCAAACTTCCAAGGAAGGAAGCTCCTCACCCCTCCTGGGCCCTACTCCAAAGCTTGGATATCCTCAAAGGGGAAAGGAGTGGGTTGGAACCTCCTCTGGGTCTAGGAGTGATCTCTTTTTGTGCTGAGCACAAAGCCTGGCTCTGTTAAGCCTGGTGTGCAGATTGTTCTCTCAGCTGCTGGCACAAATAGAACAGGGAGGGAGTGCTTTTACAGCTTCTTTCTCACTGGGAAACCCCGAAGTGAGATGGCCCAAACAACATGACCATAAGCAAAATAGGAATAATAAACTCTACCAGAAGAGGCCAGAGGAAAAAGACACTGCTCAGAAGTATTTTAGGGAGGATGTTGGTGATTTTTCACAACCTAGAGCTGTCCTGCAAATGATGACTGTATAATTCTTTTTTTTGTTCTTTTTGACCTTCTACCCTCAACTTCTTGGCAATTTATTAAACTCCTGATAAACCTTCTAACGCCTACAACTTTTCCCTTTCAGGTAATAGCAAACTGCTCTTTCTGGAAATCTTCAAGTTCTGAGATTTTTGCTAAGTTGGAACAAGTCTTTTCCCCATCGTTAAATTTTAATGTTTCACATTTTTGAGTATTTGGCTAGTAACACAGCTTTATTTTTAATGAGAGAACTCACTGCTGATTTCTTGCCAGCTGTCACAGTGAAAAACTGGGCGTTAAAAGTTACCAGAGAGAGAAGCTGCAAAATTACATCAATGGCTAAATAAAAGATTAGTCAGGAATTACATAAAAATTACGTGTTTATAGTTTCAAAAACAATTAATTACAACTGGGCAGTTTTTTCCCCTACATTTCGATATTTTAAAGTGCCTCACAGTCATATTAAAAAGATGATATTTCTTTGATTTTTCTGGACCTTGTTTCCAGTTCTTTTTTCCTTCCTGTTGCACAACTGACTTGCTTTGCATTATTGACTAATTCGCATTTTAGGATGAATTTGTGGTGGTTAAACATGGAGAAGTGCTGAGTTTCAAGATTTGTACTTTAAGCTCTTCATTTTAGGTATCCTCTCAGTTCTTTGAAATGCAATTTCCAGAGGGGATAGTTCAGCAAAAAATCCAGTTGAGTGCGGTATTTAGAAACTTTCCAAGAGACGAATTGTTTTTTCTTCTTTCTGAGGGTATCAGCAGTGCTTGTCTGGTTTTCTCTGGGAGTGCTGTTGCCAGAACGGGGTGGAACTCAACGTTTGACACTGCAGTTGCTCATGTATTTTATGGAGAAAAGAACTGTGCTTGCTGCAGAGCCGACGAACGCTCTCCGGTACAACGTGCGCCGTGTACTGCCATACTGCGGGTGCAGAAGGCCCCGGCTGTGACTGCAAGGTGAGGAGACAGCGTTGCTGTCTGCCCTTCACTGGCCCGGCAGAAGGCTTTATTTACAGAGGGCCCTGAGCTGCACAGAGCTCCCCTCCCGTGCTCTCCTTTGCGAGGGGAGCCAGATCTCCTCAGCGGCGCTCTCGCTCCGAACCGTGGATCCGAGCCTGCGGCACTCACGGAGTGAGCCAGAGCCCTCGGCAGTGCCCAGCCCCATGGGCCCTGTGCTGCCCTTGTGGCCAGTGCAGAGCCCTGCCACGGCTCGCTCAGGATCAAAGCGGAGACGTGAACGAACCCGGGTCCCTGCTGTTATAAATACATATTATAATATTAGCTTTCTGCAAGTATTAAATATGTGTAATGTTAGAATAATTTCACTATAAGGATATAGTTTGTTCTGTTAATCGTAGTAGTAAAATAGCTGATATAGTTATGCTTATAGCAACTCAACTGTCTGGTTAGTCAGGTAACACCCAGTGAACATGTCATGAGGCTCTCTCTACTATTGATTTACCAACTATCAACAACTACTGTCTGCAAGCACCGTGGAGCAAAGCCCAAACTGGAGGCAAGAACAGAAAGGGACAGAAACCACAGCCAAGGAAAGCGCAGGCTCTAAAAAGGCCGACCCAAGGAGGAGCCATGCAAAACAGTTGCTGGAACATGTAAACTAGTTTGGAGAAAAGTTTGAATATGTATGATCATTTATGAATATGCCTTAGGCCAATGCAATTGTAAAGGTGTATAACGGGTGTCCCAACAATAGCAGGCGTGCTCTTGGCTGAGTGCCAAGAGTACTTAGCCCTGTAACTTTTGCCTTATTGTCATTGTCTCTTTATTAAAACTTTTAAATCCTAACAGCAGAGTGAACCTCGTTTTTCACACTGCGGACCTGCCATGTGTCCCCTCCCTGCTCCAGACTGTGCCTCCTGGCTTTTCCTTCCCCCAGCCAGCCCTCTTCTGCCAGCCTGGATTTCCAGCTGCAAGGCCCTGGGCAGGGAGATTTTTAGGACAGAATTGTTTGTGTCATTTGAGCGCTCTGGCTCCTGGTGGCACCCTCAGGCACAATAAAATATTCATTCGTCGGCGTGAGAAATCACAAGGCCTGCACTGGGGACTGGTTATTCTGTGGCCGATCTGACCTCTGCTTAGCTCTCTGCTGGAAACTTCTTGCTCGTGTCAGACTTCTTCAGCATCTTAAAGTGCAGTCTTTTCCTTGGCAATTAGTCCCTACATCACATGAAGATCTGCATTCAAGCAGTTGTCTGCTCTTCTCAGGGAAGAATTGAAGCTTTAACAACAAAACCAAAAAGGTGCTGAAGAGCGGCATTGTAGAAGTGGGACTGACAGAAGATATCATTCCCTTCAAGATTACAGACAGTAAAAAGTCCAGAAATGGAATGGAATAGTCCGGGACCGTTTTTTTTTTTCCTTCTTTCTGTGGAAATAGTGTAGGGATATAACAAAACTGAATAGGACATCATTCCACACTATTGGTGGAGTCTTTGAAGTTTATTCTGTTGAGGCAATACCTCATCAGGAGCTCATTTTTTCTTTACCAAACCCACTGTGGTGTGGTGTTACTGCACTTTTGTAATGACCTGTGATGGAGGGGGGAGTTAGGTCTTATGCTTCCTCTGGCACCACAGCATATCCCAGATGTCATCCAAGCTCAAAGCTCAGATAAACTTCTGTTGGCCGAGCAGGGAAAATTACTGCTGTTAGAACTCTGATGCTTCAGTAAGACCAGGATGTGCTGTAGATCTCATATGACATGTGTAATCTCATTTATATGGATTTGACTTTATTTTGAAGTTTGCCAGTTCTGTAAAAAAAAAAAAAATCCTTAAAGCACATTTGCTATTTCTGTTTTCTCCCCCAGAAGTTTGGCAGTGCTATTCTGGTATAAGTTAGAAGAGAATTTTCAAATCTCAAATATTCAGAACTTGAAGTAATTTAGTCCAGAAAATTACGGGTGGATTTGCTAGCTACAAGTGATGAAGGATGTTTCTGAATGGGCAAAGTCTTTAAAAACTGAAGCTAGAGCATTGTTTTAAAGTCCCTTTAGACTCTGTATTTTTATATGCTTCTGCAGCAGTTGTGTGTTGTAGAGGTTGCAGCAGTCCTTTGAAATTTCCAATTATTCGAGACCTTCCAATTATGTCTCTTATTGATCAGCATGCTCGAGACTCATCGAGGCAGAATCAATGATCTGTGACCCTCTGGGAGGCCTCTCCTGTGCTAATTCAAAGCTTGTGGATAATTCAGGAACAATAGCAGAAGCCTTTGTGGGTTTAGGATGTTTGCAGTGGAATTAATGCACTCTCTAGTTCAAAGGCTTTGCAAGCCAAATGTCAGCTCAGTTCCCTGTTTAACAGTTTCCTTGAACATGTCACTGGGAACCTGTGAAATTACACTGGTAATCTTTCTCAAATTCCAAATACAAACCCAGCATTTATTCGTTAATAATGTAAAAAAGCCTTGATCAGAAAAGCCTCTCTGTGCTGCAGCGTTTCCTCCATTTCATAAAAGGAGAGAATAAATTCAGCCTGGTAATTTCATGACTACTTCAGTGGTCTCAAGGCCATAATTTACTGAAATGTAATTATTCTTTGTGAGGGAGTATGGCATGGCTGATTATTTTTTCCTTGAAGCTTTTTCCTTTTCCTTGTGATGATGGGGCGTTTTGGGTTTTTGTTTGTTTGTTTGTTTGTTTGTTTTACCTTGGAGAATTAATTGTACGGGAATGCCTTTTAAGAGGGAGATGACGGAGCATCATTCCTTTTCTCAGAAATTAAAAGTCTGCAATGTGATAAGTTTGTGAGGGAAACCTTGAAATGAAAACAACTCTGCTGTTACAATTTTAGTCTTGATTCTGCTCTGTCTTTGGTTCTGCCACCGTTGGTGTTTGTCTGAGGGTGGAGGACACCTAATAACAGACGGTGTGGAATTCCCAATTCAAGCTGCACAGGATAAGGAAACTGAGCTTTCTGTGCACCTTTCTGGGGCTGTACTTCAAAGATACTGCTGCAAGAGTCAATAAAAATGAGGATTTGTAGGAGTTCTAGAGATTCTGTTACACTGCTAGGTTCTGAAATTTCTTCAGGGTTTTTTTTGTGATCATTGACAGACTGTGTATTATTAGCCTTGAGTGAAATAGAGGCATTTAACTTTCCTCAAATTATGAAATTTTTGGTTTTTTAAAGATTACAAAAATTGATCTAAGTATTTTTCATTTTTAAATTGCGTTTTCCTCAAGCCCCCATTTCAGCTGTCAGGATGTTTTAGCACACCTGGAGCTGGATGAAAGCAGTAAGTTCTGTTGATGGAAATGTCTATCATTGTTTTCAGATCTCTTCTGTAACAAAGAGATTCTGTCCTTCTGTCGTGAAGTTCATCCTCCTGCTCAGGCAGCCTGGGAAAGATGGGTCATGGCAGAGAATCGAGGACTGCCAGGGTAAAAAAGCAGAAAAAGCTGTCAGGGCTTATTTATCTTCTCTCTTCCTCTGCTCCCCTTCGATTAGTTTGTAAATCAATTTGCTGTGCATTTAACTCAATAAATAAGAAGCTTTATGAGGAAAGTGGATGATCTGAGATGGTTGTGTTTGCTTTTGTAGAGTTCTTAATTTTTAATTAAGGACAAGTGGAGATCATATATAAATATACACACACACACACTTTTTTTTTTCTGTGCTGGATTGTTCCCATGTCATTTAAAGGTCCTCTGCAATGGCAGGAGACACACAACCCTTTAAAGCAGATGGAAACTGTTACCCAGAGTTTGTGTCAGATTACACAGCAGCATGGAAAAGGGAGAAAACACACAGAAAAACTAAAGGTGTGTTGCAACCAAAGGCTGTGTATATTTTGTCAAAATCGTGTGTCCTGTGTGCACCAGAAAGAAACAGATTCAAGACACTTGCTCATTAGCTAATAATTTATCTGTCATATCAGCTGTTTGGGCTATTCTGGTTTGTTGTTTGCAGTTAAATTTATGGTGGCCACTTCCCTTTTATTTCCTACAAATAAAACCATAGCTCTCCCTCTCTTTCCTGCTGAAGGCCTGAGGACTTCTCACTGGAATGAAAGTGTCCTCTAAGTTTTGTTTCCTGTCTCAGTTCCCCAGGGCAGGGTTCTCAGCCAGCCAGGTGCAGTCTGACCCAGTGGCACGATGTGGTCACCTGGGCTGTGTCCCAGTTTTCTCCTCTTCCAGAAGGAGAAGCAGAAGCTCAGTAGTACAGGACGCTGTAATGTCACTTCTTTCTACCCCCGTGGATTTCACTGTAGCAACTGCTGATTTGATCACTGTAGGTATCAAACACTGCTCAGTAATGCAGGCATATCAAATTTGAAAAAAAAAAAAAAGCTTTCTGAAGGGCTGTTACATTGAATTAGTTTTCTGTCTCTTTAAAGCCATATGAAAGTAAAGATTCAGTGGAAGGTTCCTCAGAAATGTGATTTGCTCCAATAATAATACGGAGCTCCAAGAAAGGCAGATGTGTTTGTTCATTAGGTGTGAGTTAGCTCAGTGTCCAGTTCTCTGAGCCCCCTGATGAATTATCCCAGTGTTTGTTAAATAATGGGTTCCAAAAGACCTTTACAAGGCCACCCTAACAGGTGAAGTCTAATTTCATGCATCACTGACTGATTAGTTCAACAGGAGTGGGTATTTAGGGTATAGAAAAATCTCCCTCTCATCCCCAAAAGAAGAGATTGTAGCATTTTTGGAGGTAAGGCGATTTCCACAATTAGAAACAGCTTATCAGCTTTCATGAAATATGTATTTCTCTGCAAATTAAGCTTTCCTCGCAATCAAGCTTTGTCTTAATTGCTCTACAGAAAATAACTGCCAATAAACAAAAAAAAAAATCATATTTAAATACTTCTGTCAGTAATACTTGTTGATCTCCAGAAAAGAGTAAACAGTTCCTTACCAAGAGCTTGGTTTTGCCAGCAGCTGCTCTGTGAGAACACTAATTGTTGAATTGGGTTTTTTTTTCAAGATACATGATAAAAGTTTCATCTAATTCCATGTACTTTCAGTTGTTTAATATTTGTTTAATGTATAATAAATCCATTTATTATGTAGACTTAAACTTGATTTGGATGTGGCCCAGCACATCCATGCCTGCTGTAGTGCACTCTGCTGGCTGCAGAAGTTCAGGGAAGTTAAAATGGATTGTTCCCAAAAGTGCCTTTTCAAGTCATTCATATTTCTTTTTAGTGGAGAAGGAAAAGTGATGAAATTAATCTTGATATGACCTGAGAAGGAAATAACACATGGTATTCCTGATGAGTACCTTGCTTAGCTGTATTGTGTGGAATACCCATGCTGGATGGCAGCTGGGGGATTGTGGAACTGAGCGTGGGAAAGGTTCAGAACTGTGGGAACCACAGAGATAATCTGTGTGTGAGTTGCAGCCTGAAGTGCCTTTAATCTGTGTGTATGTGTGTGAGAGTTGCAGCCTGAAGTGCCTTTAATCTGTGTGAGTGTGTGAGAGTTGCAGCCTGAAGTGCCTTTAATCTGGGGGTGTGTGAGTTGCAGCCTGAAGTGCCTTTAATCTGGGGGTGTGTGAGTTGCAGCCTGAAGTGCCTTTAATCTGGGTGTGTGTGAGTTGCAGCCTGAAGTGCCTTTAATCTGTGTGAGTGTGTGAGAGTTGCAGCCTGAAGTGCCTTTAATCTGGGGAGGTGTGTGACTTGCAGCCTGAAGTGCCTTTAATCTGTGTGAGTGTGTGAGAGTTGCAGCCTGAAGTGCCTTTAATCTGGGGAGGTGTGTGAGTTGCAGCCTGAAGTGCCTTTAATCTGGGGGGTGTGTGAGTTGCAGCCTGAAGTGCCTTTAATCTGGGGGGTGTGTGAGAGTTGCAGCCTGAAGTGCCTTTCTCATGAGTTTTTAACATGAAAAAAGCACAATGAAATTTAGAGGAAGTAGTTGATTCTCTTTTTCCTCTTACATAGTTTATCATTTCAATAGATCAGAAGTCATAAGATAAAAGGGTATATTAGGAAAAGACAGAAGAAAATAGTAATTCTGGCAGCTGGGTAAGAAAATATTGCAAAAGGTCATGGAGTTAAGTTCTCATTTCTTGCAAAAGGTTGAAGAATCTCATCAGAAAACACCTTCCCTCTGCATGGTGGATCAGCTTCCAAGTGAACAGCTGGATTTTAGCATCAGTTTACCAATGGTAAATAATAAGGGACTGTATTTGCAAGCACATTTTGCTGTTGATTAACAAACAGCTGGGCTGTGTTACGTTGGACACAAGGTTTTTCATAACTCATGTTTGAAAGTGAAGGTTGCTGGTCTGTGTAGGATGGCTGCTGCAGGAATTGAAGCATTTTGTGTGCCTAGATTAAAATGTGCTTTTGAACCAAATATTTTCAAGCCTACCTGCCTCGTGAGACATTGATGCTCTTTCCTTAGTCATGTGAATCTGTGGAAGATGCCAATAGTGTAAATGTGAAGATTTCAAATTCATAATGCTGGTTTGTAATTAATGCAGGGCATAGTTTAGCACAGGCACCTGGTCTGTAGGATCTGAAAGCAAAACATGTATTTTGTGATTAGGCATCTTGTATATCATCCTCAGTGTTACAAAACATTGCACTTCTGGAAAGATCACTTCCCCTTTTAAGCATCCTCTCCTTTTAAGCAGCAGCAAAAAAACCCTAAAAAATCCCACCATTATCCCAAGCAGTTTATGCTCTTTCTGCTTTTCAGGACTTGCAAACCTATTAAGGATTTCCCAAGTAGAATCTTTCTGACCTAGCTCCCAGGCTGAAAGCTCTGCCCATCTCTTGTTGCCATTTACAAGACATGGGTCAGAATAAAAAACTTCTGTGTTCCCTGCTATCAAAGCTGCTAAACTGCTTTCCATCAACACCTTGTTCCTATAAGATAAAAGCTGGTGAATAGGTTACCCTGTTTTGTACCTGAAACTACATTCAGCAGGTAAAATACCTGCCAGAATGACTCACGTTACTTTCCTAGTGCTTGTTTGAAGAATTAGCAGAAAATTAGGAATCCTACACCAGTTACCAACGTTGTTTAGATAATATCAAAGCCATGTAAATCAAAATAAGAAAATGCAAAGCGATTTTGGCCTGAAGGGCCAGTGGAAGAAGAGACAGTGCAGAGTGGGAGACTTTGGCCACCGTGTTCTGTGTGCCTCTGGCCCTCTCCCACCCATCTGGCTCTGCTGGCAGGAGGTGCCTTGCTCCTGGGTGAGTTTTCTCTGCTGGGGCAGAGTGGGCAGGGAGGGCAAGCAGGAGTGCAGCTGGGAGATCCTCCTGAAGGGAGCACTGCCCAAATATTCACCTGTCACTCACGGCTCAGTCACCTTCAGTGTCTGCCCTGGTCAGCTGTGGGTACTGAGAGGAGGAGGAGCAATTCCTGACAGGAAATTAAAACTAAATTTCGTATTTAAAAAACAAAATCCAGAAGAATTAAATGAGTGAAATGTTATTTCTGCCTTGCTGAAATAATTAGTTTCTGTTTGGGTTTTGTTCTCCACAAAGCTGGTTGTAGGTGGTAGCTTGGGGACCATTTGCATGACACGGGCAAAGTTCATCTAATCAAACAAGTGTCCTGGCTCCAGCAGGCCTCACTTTGCCACAGAAATATATACAGGGCCAAATTTTATTCTTGATAATTTGTGTTATATGGATTAGCAGCAAGAAAAGTCTTACTATAAAATATTGATTAATTTGGCTGCTATTTTATGTCCAACATGTGTTCTTAATTGAATGAACTAATGTAAGTTCATGACAGTAATTTGCATCTAAAAACCTAGGAGTAAAAACCAGCTCCTCCAGTGTATCCCTTTGACAAGGGTCCCCCATCTGCTTTGTAAAAATATAAAATACTTCTCTGTCGGTGTTTGGGCGGTGACTTTGCTTACAGAGGTTCCTTTTCCATCCACAGCTGGTTCCTCCCACAGTTAATCCTGGGAAGAAGATGATCCCCCTGAGCCTTTGTCAGAGCTGATGTTCCCCCTCACAGCTTTGAGCTGAAGGTTTTTTCTCTCTCCTCCCTTGAAATGGGCTCCCGCTCCAAGCCTGGAGCTCAGGAGTGCGTGTGAAGGAGGGCAGCCTGAGCTTCCCTGTGCACCTGCAGCTTCCTCTCCTGCCTTAGTGGAAACTTCTTGCTCTCTTCTGGAGTGAGACTTTCCAGGGTCACTCTAGAGGTCTGGCCAACTGGGGTGTGTTTTGGGAAAAAAAATTAAATTAAAAAATGTGATCGTAGCCAGATCACTTCCTGTGCCACATCCTTCCAGTCTCCCTGACCTGAGAATTGTTGTTATGTGTCAGTAAAAAATGAATGCAACCCAATGAACAAGAGAAAAACCTCTCCAAATGTTGGGAAAGACAAGATTACCGAAAGCACATCATTATTTTTATCCAAATTGATATTGTACATGTTGGTTTTGATAGGATAAAAGTTGAAGACATCACATTTTGTTCTTAAATTACTTCACAAACATCTGTTCATGGCCAGCTCTAACTTCACAGATGATTTATAAGAATTTTCCTCCTTTCAGATAGTGCATTTGTTATCCGTTCATGTGACTGTACGCTGAAGTGATGATAAATGTTGGAAAGTTTCATAGGCATTAATTATTCCATGAAAATGGAAATAATTTACATAGTTTCTAACTAATTCTTGGTGGGGTTTTTTAGCTGAACTCAGAATAAATGTAATCATTATCTACTTACTTTTTAGGGCTGCATAACCTTTCAGATTCTTTATCGTGCTGAATCCTTCATAATTAGTATATTAAAAAAGAATATTTGCTTGGCTCCTTGCAAAGATGAACTAAGCAACTTACCTGAGTGCTTGGAAACAAAAGAGATTGCCAGGCAGTGACTAAATCGATATTGAGCAAAATTGACTTATTTTTCCACTGATCCAAATTGTAAAATCTTTGTAAAGGAAACGACTCCGTGATACCTTTCTGACAACCTCTTAATCTCCCTGAGATTCTGGGAGAGCTACAACAAACCAGTCTGTCAATGGCTCATATCTCAGTGTCCTGGAGGTATGTTACATCTTATCCCTTAAAAAGGAGCTGGAGCTTTCACTGCTCTGGGCTTTCCTCAGCTGCTTCTGGGATCCTTCCCAGCTCCCTGCCTTCCTCACTTGGCTTGTTTCAAATTTTCAGCAGGGGCAAAGGCCAAGTGGCTGCAAAATGCACCTGGTTAACTAACAAACCTCAGAGGCTGGCCATTCCAGAAGGGTAATATTCAACTCCAGAACCATGTTAGGCTCCATCATGGGTTTGACTGAGGGAAAGTAGCCCGAGGCAGCTGCTGAGACCTGAGAATCCAAGTGGAAAAACTCTCTGAAAGGGAATGCAGGTTTTGGGTTAAATCTGAAGGTTCATTTTCCTACACAAGTGGACTTCCCTTTCCAGGAAGTTTAGCAGTGGGATGCTCAGGCAGGAGGTGCATATCAATTATTTCCAGCCAGTGAACATTGCCCTCCTGTGCAGGTAAAAACAAAGGTGTGCTGGACAAAGGCTGGACTGTCGAGGTCCATTTCCAGTGCCTGCTATCTGGGGCTGTGTGCAGTTAATTGATAAAATGTTATTTAATGCCACCTGCCTGAGCTGTGCGTGTGAAAATGAGCAGTATTTCTCTGACAGTCTTCAAAATTCAAAGTAATCTTGTATATTTTCCTTGTTGGTTAAGTATAGTTTTAAATTTTGAGAAAGGAATGCTTGAGGAGGTTCAGGACAGGTTTCCTTGCCTGTCCTGAGAGACGCATGTAGAGGGAAAATAAAATTGTTTTATTTAAGTACGTAATCATAACAAACCTTCTAATTTTGGTGGGGTTTTTTGTTTCCTTGAAATTTGTGTTCTTACTTTCCATAAAATATTATTCTATCATTATCAGTACATCTTCTAGATGATACTTTGTCATTTGGTGACTCTTATCTGAGAAAGTAGATGTTTATGGGTTTGGAATATCACTAAAATTTTCATATTACAAACACATTTTATAACCAACTAAATTATAATACTTTTTAAAAGAATGTTACCATCACAGACAACTTCATATTTTACACTCCTGTAATTCAGGTCAATAAATCCAATTATGTAATAGTAGATATACAAGATCACACCAGAGAAAGGAAAAGCAATTATTTGAATCTCTAGTTTGATATGAAATGCTGAACCTGGTTATGTGCCCTCCATCTCTGTTGTGTAGCAGGGCACCTCAGTTTTTAAATAAAAAACTTCAATTTGGAATTGACTTTTGGAATCTGTAAAGGATTAATTGTTTTATTAGCTTTATACCTCAAATGAGTGAGACTGGTTTATAGAACTGCAGCACAGATAATCCAGCTGAGAACCCACTCGTGCAAGGGGCTCTCAGCCCAGGTCCTCCTGTCAGAGGGGATGTGACAGGTCACTGCACCCTGACAGCTTTGGCTGGGATCACTCACTCCTGAGAGTGACAGTTGGTTATAATTGCTCTGATTGCTGTGATAATTGAGGATGAGGCTCCTGTGTTATTAGAAGTTCCTCTACACTTCCTCTGGTTTTCCAGCAGTTTGTAAACATGTAAAGCCATCGAATGAGGAGTAGCAATTTTAGGCTGTAAAGTCCACTTAAATCCTTCTTTGTTCACAAAATTGAAGAGCAGGAAAACTTAATTATTGCTGCACCATAAGTAAAAGTAACTTTGAAAAAATTTTATCCCCCCTTTCTATTGCGTTGTTCTTTTCCATGTTTGGAAATACATGCAAAATCTCTGTGTTTTTTTTGTGAACCTGACAGGATTTGCTGCTGGTTCTCTACTCCTAGTCTCAAAAGCAGTTTTTTGCTGCCTTTGGTCCCTGAGTTTCTCAAGGCTGTGGGTGTCCTCTCGCTCTTACTCTCATCCAATACTTGGCAGCTTCAGTTCTGGAAAACCAGAACCAGACAGTTCACAGACAGTTAGGTATTTTGGTGGGGTTTCATCAATGTCTTGTGAGGTGCTAAATGAGGTAATTTCTCACTCCATAACTTTATTAAGCATCTGGAAGAAGGAATGTGTGTTCACAGTACAAATCTTTTGGTGAATGAAAACCAGCAGCTGTATCTGTATTACAGGAGTAGAGATCAAAACTGCTTGCCTCTTGGAAAAATATGGTACCAAATAGAAATGTGGGGGGAAAGGTGATTGTTGGAAGAGAACAAGGACTGAAGGGTGCATGTGTGACCAGGTAAAACAGAGGAAAGGGGAAGGTGAGGGTTTCTTGAAGAAATATCCGAGAAGCTGGTAGATGCAATACATGGTGAGTTTAATTTACAGGTGAGGTTGTGGGCAGTTCTGATTCAACACAGGGAATGCTGCATTCCGTTTCAGATCCACAGCAAAAGTGAATAAAGGAAGGGATAAATTTGGAGGATTAGAGGGAGAGGAACTGTGAAAAGCAGAGCATGTATAACATCACTAATTTAATTGTCACCATATTATTTCTATGCAAGGACATGTAAAGAACTCAGGTTTTTTTTTCATGTTCAGCAGTGAGCAGGGCACGAAAGGAGTATCATTAATACAAACACCAAAGGAAAAAAAAGTTGTAAATAGATGCTTTTAGTGCTGCTGAGGAGTTTCTCAGGGGAAGTGTTATCACCTGGAACATTCAAAGTGGAGTTGGGAGAGCACTGGGACTGTGCTGAAGGACCCTTTGACACTGATGTAGGATGTCACCTGGACAGGATAGAGAGGGGGGAAAGGCAGGGGGGCCAGGCTGGCTTGTCCAAGTCCCTGAACATGCTGTGTTTGGTTCAGACTTGCCTCAGGCAGGGCAGAAGAGCCTGTCCCCAGTGCCACGGAGGAGTTGTTCCCACACTGTGCAGGTGCAGGGTGGCCCCTGAAGGATGTGCTGTGGAAGGACAGACAGCTGGCCAGGACAGTGTCCAGTAGCTGTGCAGAGCAAAGGCAGCCCTCCAGGTGGCAAAAAGGCACTGAGCTTTTCCACATCTGCCCAGAGGAACAGGCAACACTGGGCTTTTCTTCCATGGATTTTTCAACACTGGGATAACTGCTCAGTCTGCAGGATAGAAGTCTTTAGAGTTTTCTGTGGGATTGAGGATTTAAGGGAGAAATAAAGTGAAGTTACCAGATTGATAGAATTGTGTGGGAAGAAACAGGATCAGTACTGGTCTAATTGAAGTCAATGAAGAGGCTTTAATTGAATGAAGGCTTCAGTGTGAGTTTGGGAACGGCGAATTTCAAATTGGAAAAACAAATTGGCAGAACATTCATGTGATATTTCGGCTGTGGACTGTGAATTTAGGAAGGTTAAATTCTGCTGAATGATGACAAAAATACTTGTTTTTGTAAAGCATATGAAAACAGGAATAGCAGCTCAAACCTAAGACATCACCTTTGGGGTGTGAGGGAGAATATAGACACAGAAGAGTTGGCAGATGGGGGTGTTTGGGGGCCTAGTTTTGGCATTGGGTTTATGGAAGAGTGATTTTCTGTGGGTTTTTCCTTGTTGGTTTTTTGGGATTGGAAGGAGAGAGCTTTTAAAAAAGATAAAACCAGTTTATTTTTGTCAGGGAGAGATCTTTCTCCCAGATTTTGGAGGGCATTGATCCTCTGGGAAATTCAGCCCTTCCTGGAGGAGTGTGACAGTGTCTCACAAAGCTGGCAGATGCCACAGCAGTCAGACCACTGAAGAGCTTTGCATACCTTCAGTTGTGTTGCTGTTTCCTATTGTCCCAATAAGGAATAAAGCCAGGCTTACACCAGACTCTCAAGCATTCCTGGGAAGGAAAAGAAGCCAGTAACTACATTGTATTTTACTTTTTAGAGCACTCGCTTCTTTCCTCCTACTTGTAATTATTGCAAGAATACTGGCAAAATAAATATTTTATCTCTGGTCTGTGCACGTGGCACTGTTTGCTATAAATTGTTATTTTCCTGTTAGGTATTTGTAATTCTTGCCACAAAGGAAAGAACAAGAGTAATATGCCAAGGAAGCTGAGGAACCTCAGTGTAGTATAGGAGGTTCAGGAGAAAAGCGTAGCACTCATTATTACTTTCTTTTTCTTCTAAATGGATAGTAACCTCTCCATGACCCTTTTTAAATGATCTGAAGTTTAGAACTAATTTTACAGTTCAAATTTAGATACCCCATTTGCTGATATGAGGAAATTTGATGTAACACCTAGTTATAAAATAAGTAGCAACACTGTTAATTTGACATTGGTTTTAATTCACCCCAAGTGTGTTTTGACATCCAAGCCTCCCAGGGCATCACAGAGTCTAAAGGACACTGCATAAAAGCTGCTTGCCTTGCACTACGACTCAGTGCAGATTTTGGAGTTGAACAGTTATTTTTACCTTAAGGCAACATTGATCTGCTTTGCACAAAGTTAGCAGCAATTGCTTAGTGTGCTGAAATTGTAATGATATGTAAAGCTAATTAATGATGGAGCTTGTACAGGCACGTGCTTCTGTTTACTGTGCATTTGTGAGAATAGCTGTCCTAAAACAATTTCAGAAATGTCAGATTAAAGATGAAAACAGAAATGGAAATGACCTAATTATTCCGCAGAGACGAATCCGGTTTTGAGGTGGGCAAACTTCCCCATCCCTGTGAATAGGCACATTCCATAAATCCTCCTTCCTTCTGTACTTGGAGTTAGGTGCCTGAGATCCCTCACGATATTAAAATGCATTTTCTAACAATAACTCATTAGTGGTGATTACCCTGTACTAATAACTCTTCATAGGCTTCTTTATTCTTGTTATCTCTTTAAACTCTAATCAATATAAAAGCTTCTCTGATCTTGGGGTAGCTTTTATTTCTGCCCACCTCCTCTTTAAATGGAGTAATGATTGCACATGCTGATTTTTTTTTCTATTTTGGAGCTGAGCCTCCTTTGCAAATCACAGATTAATTTTGTGACTGGCACACTCTGCATGGTTTGAATTGTAAAGGGTTGAGGATTCATAAGCATACATTTGGACTCCTTGGGAGTTAGAAACACAAAAAGAGAATGGGAGAAGAAACTTGAATAACTGAGACCTGGAAGAACTAAAATTTTGTGTATTTAAGGTAAACATTAAAATCTAAATGTAAATTGTAGACCTATAAATATTAGTGTCTGAAATAAAACCCAGGTAATTTCAAGGTAATGGGACTTAACTGTGCCCTGTTCCCCAGCAGAGCAGGGGAATGAAACTCCTTGGGGGCAGGGGTATATATATTTGCAGTTTAACTTCCCAGTTTGGCTCAGCTTGGTTTTATTCCATCTGGGACTGAATTTGGGAGATTTAGGCCAGCGCTTTGAGATGTGAGTGCTTTGAAATCCAAACCACTTCCTTTGGTGGATTATCACTACCTGGGAAAGCCAGGGCTTTAGAAGGTGAGCGTGGTCCCTCTTTGCCAGGGAGGATTAACTAAAAATGCACCTGAGGAACAGAAAGAGGCTTTTGAACAAGGATTTGATCAGAGCAGGTGCAGCTTCAGGTGGAGCTGCCGCTCAGGAGTAAACTGGTGCCAGTTGCAGAAGGAGCAGTACCAGCTTTGCAGAGTGTTTGAGGAGATGGCCACTGCTAGGAAAAATTCCACAGGAGGCAGAACTCTATCTACAGTGGCTGATTTTCCCCTGGATGGTTGCAGGGCATGCAGAGCCCAGCATCCTTCATTTGGTGAGGGTGGGATACATCCCACCTGCCTGGCGGCTTGGGGGGAAAGGCTCCTGAAGTCACATGGCTGGGGAAGGATTTCTCCCCTTGTTTCCCCTTCTTATCATCCTCCCTTCAGTGACACTCTAGAGAAGTGTGAGGTGGTTGAGAAGAGTTTGTTAATGATTTACATTTACATTTGTGCTGCCTGTTTCTTCCTGTGCCACATGACTCAAATTTTTATGTGTTTCTGTGCCGGTTTGGACACAAATCCAGGAGGAAACAACCCCAAAGGGAGTCTCTCTCCCTCTCTCCTGCCAGCCAAGCAAGCAGGTCCCGGCAGCCCCCCTCCACGGGTTCGGGACAAGAATTTCTCAAACGAAAGTGAAAAACCCCGTTTATTTAACAGAGTTCCCCCTCCCGTTCCAGAGGTGGAGGTCGGTGGGTTTCCATCAGTTCTCTCACGTGTCCCAGGCCCAAGGCCCGAGCTGCAGAGCCGGGCCCTGTGGTGGGTCTACACCACCAGTGGTGGGCAGAGTCCCAAACCAAGTAGCCCAGAGATGGTGAGCTGGTCTCAGATGATGAAACGAGCCAAAAACCGTCCAGAAAGGAGCAGAAGCTGCTGAGGCAGATCTCCGTCCCTCTCCAGCCGACAGCTGAAAGGTTGAGAGCACCCCCCCCTCCTCCGCTACAGCAGAGGGAAAAAAAGTCTCCAGCCGGGTAAAAATCTGTAAACATTCCGGCTGCAAGGTCAAGTGAGCTGCTGGGAAGAGTCCTCCCGGCTGCAGTCCAAAGGCACAAAAAACTTCCAGCAGGCGATGGGGAATGCAAGATTGTCACAGTATCACCCCACGACAGTTTCTTAGCTTCATTTGCAGGTTTGGGATTACAGTTGGGGGTGACATTAATGAATATGGAGAAGTGATGATGCTCTTTTAGGAAACAAAGGTATTTGACAGCCTTAATGTCTGAGTACTTCCTTGGTCAGGGCACAAGAGTGATCAGATTGATTCTTTTTCCTCCCAGAGTAGAATGATGGGGGTAGTGCAGAAGAAAGAGGACTGGCAAGTACAAATCCACTGTTCTGCAAGTGCATCCTTCTATTTTCAGGGGAGAAGAATAATTTTTCCTGAAATACTTGGGTTTTTAACCTATGTTGGCATAGAATTATGTAGCCAACTTCTGTGAGTATGAGATGGCAGCACCACTCTGCAAACAGGTATTCTGGAACTTTGCAGAATTACCATCTGGAGCCACGTGTGATGTTTTGCCTCGTTGGCGGTATTTTGATTAATATGATGTTCCTGCACTGATCAGTGGAGAGACAGCTCATGTGTCTTGTGTTCCATGTGACTGCTGCTCCCCCATCCCCTCCTGGGAGCAGTGGGATGTGATTCCTGCCTTCTGTTGCCAGAGGAAGCTGTGCTGAGTTGGGAGAAAGCTGTAATGAGGGAGCTCAGCGAGCACCGTGTTACTTGCTGCAGAGGTGCTGGAGCCTGCTGGAAGTTATCATCCAGACAGAACTGATTAAAAATGAAAGCTCTTCCTGTTGTACCAGTCGTGTTTTCAAGGAAACTGTGTGGTTTGGAAACGTTTGAACTTGCCAGTTTGGATCAAAAGCTCGAGCTTTATACTAAAAGCTTTTAGTTGGGCTTCGCAGGCATCCTTGTAGCACACTGCAGGATAAACACCTACTAATGGAGCTCTGTGTTGTTCTCCTTGAACTTCCTGCAGGAATTAACTGTAGCAAACAATAAATAATTTACAGATAATTGTGAACACGATGAAATTTTAAGTATTCAAATATACTGTTTTGTACTGGTAGAGAAATGGTGTGCAGAGAGATGATGCTCTTGGTGTGAGTTCTTCAAGTGTGCAGTTGACTCATCTGTACAGTTCTGCAGAGGCAAGTGCTGCTCCTTGTGCCTCAGAGCACATCAAGATCTTTTCCTGACAAATTCAGGCTCTGGTACAACTGATACAGGGATGGAGCAAATTGCATTTTTTTGCATTACCACGAGGTGACTTATCCCATTTAAGACATTCTTTGCTTTACTTCATGAAATACTTAATTTCTTGTTGAACCAATTGTTATTTCTGCTGTTAAAATCTTTCTTTGGAGAAGGCTGAGGAGAAGGCTTGAAGGAGCATGAAGGGTTTTGTCAGGAAAATGAATCCACGAACGCCAGAGGTTTATGTCCAAAAAGGAGACAGAGGAGTCCCTTTTTCTTTATTTGAATAAAGGGAGAGGCCATGGGACATTTCCCCTGGGGTCTCTCGAATTTTTGGAGGATGCAGCCTCCTTTTTATCCCAGTTTCCTGGCCACATGTCCCTCTCTCTTTCCCCATTGTCTGAGGTACTTGAGAGGTACAGACTTCCCGAACGCCTAATACCTAAAACCCCTTTCTACTGTATATTCCAAATACACACATATCTTCCTGTCTGTTCCTGGTGTTAATCAGGGGAATTTCTATGGAATCTTTCCCATTGTTTCTTTTCTCTCTCAGTGCTAGTTTTATCAACCAGCGAACCTACAGCTTGTTTGTAAAGACAAGTGCCTCATTCCTTTCAGTTTGTTTATTTGGCATAGTGAAAATGGGAACAGGAGTGGCGATGTGGAATCTGCTGGTCCATAGGCTCTCATTGTCTGTTCGCAGAAATAGCAGGCTCGGATTTTTGTATTCCTCTGCAATTTCACTTGTTGCAAGCTGAAATACAACATACTTTAGAAAGATGATTTAATATAGCAAATAATACATGTGATTCTTTCCCAGTTATTAATCATTTATGTATCTATAAAAGTGGCATATTTGCCCTTGGGTTTCGGTCATAGGTCATTATGATTTGCAATCCAGTACAGATTCTGTTGTGGCTTGATACAGGGCAGAAGAAGAGAGCCTGAGGTATGAATAATTCATTCAGTCCACTGTGGTAATGCACAACAGTTTGTGGCATCACGGTGCTCTGAAAGGCCAGTGGTCTGACTTACAAGGAGCAGAAAGTTTTAACCCAGCAGCCCTGCATTTTGGGCTGCAAAATGTAGCAATGATGATTAAATGTCTGATAGTTCTTTCTAAAGATAATGAGAGGTCTGAAGTTCGGGGAGCCTTTCAGTTGGGATGCAGCACATACAAATCATCAGCCTTTCAGATCCTCAGTGAAAACCAGGAGCTAATCAGCAACTTGGACATTTCCCTGGTCAACCTGACAGTCTAAAATACCAAGATTGCTGTTGTGTCTACTATAAAGAAACGATGTTCTGCTTGAAAAACCCCACTGTCTTATTTATCAGATAAGCAGTTACCAGAAAATTCTGAGAGTGGCATTTGTACCTCTGTGCTGTCTATTGATACTGCTCAAACACTGAGGTGCTCAGTGGACTTGCTCACTGGAATTATTTTTGGAAAAAAACCTGGGTTGCAAACTACATTTCTCATATTTTCTGCTTTTTTCGAGCAAACTCAGATAATTTTTTTACCTACATTTTTAACAGCAGAACTGCAGTTACAGTATACCCTACTGAAAAATGCTGTTTCATACCTTGCCAGATTTTCATCTCAAGTTGTCTATTTGTTTAGTAGACTTCAACCCCATTAAATTTCCTAGCTAGCAAGCCCTTTGGAAAATGGAAGAATGGTCAAAATCTGCAAATCGTTTGGTTTAGACCTTTAGCTTGACCAGGAAAGGGAATTGCTTGCTGAGGCTTTCCAGAAGGGTGATGAGCCCTGCTCGTTCATGCAGCCATGGTGCTTCTCTCCAGGCATGCTGGTGTTGGGCGCTGGGGCTGGGGCTGCTGGGGACTGCCAGAGGCAGGAGGGGAGAGAGGGGCAGGAGGAGGGGGGAGAGAGAGCCTGGAAGGGAGAGCCAGGAGAGGGGGAGCAGAGCCGGTGAGAGGAGCAGGGTGCACGAGGCTGCCGAGGCTGGGCTGCCCTCGCAGTGGTTGCAGCGCTGATATTTGCAAAGCCTTTTCCACTCTCCTCTGGCTGCTGGGCTTTGCTCAGGCCAGGTTCTGTGTTAATTAACCTAGGCAGATTTCAGAACTCAAGCTATCAATGCCTCCAAAGCAGAAGCTTAGTGTTTCAGAGTGGGAGATGGAGCTTTCAAGGTTGTTTGAAGCAGTGTGGAAGTATCTTTTGTGGTATTTTTCCATTCTCTCCAATACTCGGTTCCTGATCTTATTATTCTGTAAAATGCATGGGAAATATGATTAGTTTTAGTTCAAATACAAAGAAGTAGGTCATGAGCAGACTGTGAAATATGGATAAAATCCTTTAAATTAAATGGTTTTATTGAAGAAAATTATCTCAGTGCCTTTAAGCTGGAAAGGCTGAACATGAAAGAGATTTTTACTGAAAAAATGTATTGATAGCAGCTTAGTATTGTGCTAATGAAAATTATTTCAGTATATTCTGCATTGGATATTGAAATCACAGCATTACTTTTATTTACACAGAAAAACTGATACAAAACTTAGACCCATATCCTGGAATCTTTGAAATTACATTTGCTTTAAAATGAGATAATTTTTTTGTTAATCAGCATCCTATAATTTTATTCCAATTAATCTCTTTTGTTCTAGATCTTGCCCTTAAAAAGGGGAAAACAAACCGTATAAGCAAAATTATCCATTTGCTATATCTCAAAGTCTTTATCTTGATAACGTCAGAGGTAAACCCTTTATCCTCTCACTCAGCTCTTTTGGAGTGTGCTCTCTCGGTTGTCCAGGGTGCTGTGGGGAGGGCTGACACCCACTGCACGTCAGGCAGTTCAGTTCAGCAGGAGAGGACATTTCTGCTGTTTGATAAATGGGCACCAGGATCCATTTACAGAGGGACTGAAATGGTGGTTTTCAGAGTATGATAAAGGAAATAGCAATATATCACTGTGAACAGCCAGTCCTGCCTGATGGATTTGGTACCCCACTGAGTCAGGCTGCAAGCTCCTTCCAGGGTGCTCACAGGAAGCCTTGGCTTATATGTGACTTCTCTGCAGGCTCCAAAGGCCATACATAGGAAGGAAGATTTGGGCTAAGGCAGACCACAGAGTGCCTGGAGCAGGTGTCACATCCCAGCGCCTGCTGTCCTGAGCTGCTGCTGGCCAGGCCTGCTTGGATCCCAGTGTCACCTCGGACATGAGGCCAGGGAGCCCGAAATTCACCCCCAGCATGGGCCTGACCCCCCCTCAGACAGGTGCACCAGAACTGATCTATGTCACCAGAGACTGCTTCTGATTCACATGGCTCTGGAATCTGTCATTATACCTTGAACAGGTACTCTTGTCACACTTCTTCCGTGTTTAAAATAGCACAGTAAGGCTTACTTAATTTTTTAAAATATAATAAGAAGATTAAAGGTCAGGCCTTGTTATCATTGCTGTGAGTGTGCAAAAATGGCTTTTTCAGTGGGCAATGGCAGGACTATGAGATAGAATTCAATTTTTATCATCTTTCCTGTATTTGGTTCAACAGTGACCTGATTATTGCACCTACGTAAGACCCTGAGATTCTGTTGTCTGTTAAAATGATGGTTTGAGTTACCATTAATAGCATTTTCCAGGGAATTTTAGTTTTTTTAATTACAGAATTACAGTCAAGTAGTTTTCATATGTGATGGTGAAATTCTTGGCAGTTGATTCTGAGAAACAGATATTATTTCTAAGTTGTCTCTTTTATTCTACTGAGTGATGAAAGCCATTACAATATCCTTTCAACTATGTTGAGTTTAACATGTATATAAAAAAAACATGCTTAAAAACCAAAAGTGGGAGAATGAAATAATAAGGTGTATCTTTATTGGGAATTACAGTTGCACCTGAGTGTTTACTGCCTGTGCTAGCTGTGGTGTTAAAATTATGACTTGTTCTGCAGTCTTGAGTGAAGCAGAAGTGCCAAATGCCTGGAACATCCCAGTGTTGTATGCTGCAAGAATTGAGTAAAGGGGCTGCTTGAGAGAAGCCTGTCTGTCTGTCTGCATACCTTTCTCATGCTGTGAGGCAGCATCCTGATGTATCAAAATACCCTATTTGTACCAGGACAGAGGGCTGAGACCCTCATAATTTAGGCTGTATTTCAGAATCCTAAAAGGTGAGGTGTGTCCTTGGAGAGGAGCAGGAGGGAAGGTGAGGCTGGACAGACACAGGGATGGGCTGGCAGAAAGCTGTGCTGCTCTTGCTAAGGAGGATGGGGATGGACTGAGCTGTTGAGGGCTCCTGGACAGCAGTAAATGTGTCTGGGGCAGTGTCTGCAGTGGAGGGTGATGTGCCTAATTTGGAATGACAGTGAGTGCACATTTAAAGGGAATTTTTTTGTCCTTATCCCAAGTCCTGCTCGATGCCATTTCTGTTTTCTCTGGACAAGGAGATGAGGTGTAGCTGATCTGGACAGCTTTGTTCTCCTCTTCCTTGTCTCCATGGGTTACCTTAACCTCCCCACTGACTTTGGTTGTGGTCCAGGCTTCTCAGCTCTTCCATTTGTCTTTTTCTGCTGGGCTCTTGAGATGTCCTCTAGGTGTGACAGTGCGCTGCCAAAATTGATGGTGAATGAATTTGTGTGATTATCCTAACTTTCCTGAGCATTTTTCCCCAGACTGAGTTGACTGCTTAGAGGGCATGAAATAGCCATTAAGTGAATAAACACTGTATATAAATACATAATAAATACTGTATATAAATACATTATTTTTCTGACAGAAATTATATTGAAATTCCCTGTCCTGTGGAAAAACACCAGTACAGTAGTTAGTGAATAGTGCGCAGAGCAGTGGTCTCTAAACAGTTACGGGATTTTCATTATGAATATCATTACCACTGTTCATTTCTCAGTTCAGCACTATTGAGGAACAAGCAATTACCCACCACTCAAGGTATTCCCTCTTGAGCTTCCATAAGTACATTTTGTAAATTGATTCAAACACCTCAGTGTTGAGAATCTCATGTCTCTGTCACAGCAGTCTCTTCGGGCACGTGTGCAATAGATGTGTCTAGAGAGAGACATTATCTAGAGCTACATTTTTAATCGATTATTATAAATATTTAAGTTTGAGAGGAATTTACTATTCATAAACTTAAGATATTGCTAGGGATTAGGCCTACTGCAGACAAATGCTTTGCAAGCTCTTTGTGTAGTTCCAGTGGTTCTTGATATTCTTACTTGTGTGATTTCGTGCTCCGCCTATTTTTCATCTGGCTTCTCTCATCTTTATAGAAGTGATTTTCACTCAGCCTCACAAGATGCTTTGTATCATGTGGCTTAGTGATAAAAAGTTGGGGGAAAGCACTTAGTTCTGCCAGTTGTTGGGAGTTAATAGAATGATTACCCCAGCTATTGGATTCCTGTGATTGATCTTGTCACACTAAAGTGTTACTGGCATTGGCTTGATTATAGTCTAATATCTGTCTGTATAAAATGTTCTGCATATAAAATAGCTTTAAAATGCCAACAGAAATGCCATTATTGGTAGCAATTCTCTGTATTAATACAGAGCATTTGGAATTGCTTTATGTGAGGGTATTGTTCCACTGAGAGTTCTTACATACTTTCCATCTTGTTCTCTTCAGGATCAAACTTTCTCAAAGCCTTGGAGTGTCAGCATGGTACAAATGCTGAATTTATATTTGCATCATCCCTCTGACCTGAAAAGACACACATTTTCTGATGTGCAGGTTCAAATCTGAGGGGCTGCTTAGGGTGCCAGCACAGAGGGTCAAGGAGAGTGTCAGAGACTGGTATCAGAGTGTTGTTTGAGTCTGAGTGTGGTTCTTTTCTGGGGATAAAAGGTGCTTTGGCATAACTTGAGAGACAAGGATACTGTTGGGAATTTGTTGCCCCATGCAAGGAGGAGTAAGCTGTGATGTGCTGTGTTCTAGCAGTCCCTAATCAGGAGGGGAAAGCTCCCTGCTGTGGTTAGCACCCCAGAGTGCAGGTTCCCTGCCTCATTCCTCACCTGGCGAGGGAGCAGGGCTCCTTTAGGGCCAGCTCCCTTCAAAGGATTGCCTGGACCTCCTAACTGTTGATGTATTTACAAACCTTGCAGGATTGCCGTGCCACTTACCAGACAACAGATGCCAACTTAAATTCATAATAACATAAAGGCTGGTCAGGTAGCTGGTTGGGTTTTGTCTGGCAACTCAGAGATTTATTGTTAAATTAATTATGTGTTTCTTAAAAGCATTACTTTTTGAACAGGTTTTGGTGTTATGTGTTTTTAACGTGTTTTTGAAAAACACAACTCCTTGTTGTAGTCAAGTGAAATCTACTCTTTATTTCATTACACTAATACAATACCCTGTGATCCAGAGACTGTCCTGATACAGACAACACTGCCTTATCAGAAAACTTGTATTGTCCTTCCCTACTGCTGCATTTGATAATTGTCTCCACTGATATTGACAAAACTCTCTGGAGGAAAAAGAAAATAAAGGAAAAGGAAAAAATAGTCTATATTAGGTGCAAGCACGTTGAATTGCCTGTGAAAGAGGAGAACTCTGGGAGAGATGAGCACCAAGCACCCTTTTCTGAAAAGGTGGAGGTGTGTCCTGTGGAGCTGTGTGCACCATCTGTATTATTCACCTTCTTTACTGGAGATTGCACCTCTGCATCTGGCTGGATGTGCTTGAAATGACAGCATTTTAACAGGCCAGGTACTTTGCATTTAAAATGGATCTGCTGTGCTGCCAAGGGTGGGGTGGATTCTGTTCTTCCAGACAGGAGAATTGTGGGCGGCAGGAGTTCGAAACCATCTTCTGTCTCAAGACTCACATCAGCTCTTTTTGTCTCCTCCTGCTTCATTTTATTGTTAGCCAGCAAAAGCTTTAATCATCCCTTCGTATCCTTATCTGCCCTGCAAGAGAACAGTTGTGGAGATGACTCTGTGCTTCCAAACTGGTTTCTCATTCAAAGGGACCTAATAGTGGACAGATGGCCAAACCCTGGAAAATAGGAAATGACAGGAAGGAGAAAATTGCCTCTGCCAAATACCTCTGCAGCTCACTGGGTGAAGGGAGCAGGGGGGAATATTCTATTCCCATCTCTTAACTTGAACGAATCTGGCAGAATTTCATTTTGTTTGGGTCAGCCTCTCTGCTCAGTGTAAGATTTGGAGCATTATCTTCTTTATCTCTTTCATCTGTTGGGTTGCTTAGCCAGGCATTTTGATGAAAATGTGCCCTAGGTGTTCTTTGAGTTCAAGCTGCAGCCACACAAATGAGAAATGACAGATGGGGCCATTTGAGTGAAATCCATCTGCTATGATAAGATTCCTAAGGGTAGCCTTTGAAGGCTTGTTGGAAGCACCCGGGCAGTGCAGAATTCCAGGGGGTTAATGCCTGCACCATTTTCCTGTTAATACATTTGAGATTCAGAAAACTTCTGAGAGGAAATATCCTCAGCTGAAAGTCTTGCATCCCCGTGAGGCTGAGATATTCCTGCTATTTTGTCACTTGAACCACCCAGCAGCATTTCTTGGGAGGGCTTTTTCTCATTTTTCAAGAGAAGCATTTCAAAATGTACTGTTTTGAAAGAGCCCAAAGCTTCACATTCATAGAAATTTACCAAAAATATTTGTTGAAATTTTAATTCGTGAACAACTTTGATATCATGTGAGATCATTCTGCATGCACTTGATTTGGATGTCATTTTGAGATATGCTCATGAGATCAGCAGAGATGTTTTTTCCCCCCACTCTGTCTATAATTGAAAGAGAGAGGGAGGGATGGGAAAAGGGCTCTCATCAGGATTGTGGAACCAAACTTCCACACAGGGTAAAGGTGAGGATACTGCACTCTATTAAAGTGTTCAATTATTAAAATGTTTAATACCTTGTGCCTCTGCATAACAGGGCACCTTAGCTCAAGTGAAACATGCAATTCTTGCTGCTTCTTTCATGTCCCTTCCTTGGTTTTGCTCAAAGTTCAAATGGCAAGAAACTTCCAGAACTTATTCATTTGAATGTTGATGTGTCATTGTCTGGGTTCAAGCATTTCTGTCTCCATTTTGATCCCAGATGATTGATACCTACAAGTGGAACAACTTGTTTCTTAGTGTGATGGTGAATGAAGTCTTGGAGTCAAATGAACTTTCTTGTTCTGGTTTGTGTAATGTTTTGATAGTTTATATATATATATATATATATATATGTGGATGAAACTGGTGGGAAAATGGGTGACCGGGTTGCGAAGAGAATGTCAGTTCATTGTGGCAATGACAATAAGAATTAATCTAGGACTTGTGCAGATCCACAGCATGAGTTTACATGCAGCTGCCTTTTGGAAAGAGAGCAACACAATTCTTGCATAAGAAATTCTCCTCAAAGTATTTAGCAATGAAATTAACATAGAGTGAGGTGGCTAAAGAGCTATAATTTCGCTTGCAGTTACTCCTTACTCTGTGGTAAGTATTAATTTAGCTCTATAAGAGTTTGGTTTTTTGTTTTGTTTTGGTATTTTCATTTAGAAAAAATCAAGGAGTTACTTAATATGCAGTTTCCATATATTGAAACATTCTTTGCATTCCTCTTTGTTCCTTCAGCACTTGGTGAAGTGTGTTTCAGCATAATCAGCCTCCCAGTGGATTTTAGCGTGAAAACAAATCTCACTTTAATTTCACAAACTTCAGTTTACAAAGCAGTACAAGGAAATTAAATTACTTGGTTGCTAACACAGCCTCCTTTCTTAGGAAACATTTTTACTATCACTTGCAATTTTTGTGTAGTTCTTTCCACTGTCGGTTTTTAACTGTTGTGGTTGTGCCATTAATCAAGAGTGCAGGCAGGGGGGCAATAACTCAGGCAGGTTTTCTGCTTTGGGACTTGGTGGTGAATTGTGGGCTCCAGGAAAAGTGGGGATGATGTCGAACCAGAGCTCAGTCGCTGGAGGGTTCATCTGCCAGGGCGTAGTGGTGACAGTGGGGGAGCTATCAGGTTGATTTATACCTTGTTATGGGCCTGGAAAACTATACTATCTCTATCTGTCGTGTGCTTAAATAATTTCATGTGTATTTTGAGTTTGAATATTCAGAATTTTGAATACATTGTTTCTCAGTTCATGACCCTTAAGCCGCTTTTGTTTTATGCCAGTGGTAGGCATAATACCTTACAGCTTTTCAGCACCTTTCAGCATGATGAAAACAAAGTTTTCATGAAACTACTCACCTTTCAGAGCAAGCCCATTGCTGAAGAAACAAGTTATCCTTTAGAAGGATATCAGAGAAGGTGATAATTTTTTCAGCATGGTATGCTTTATCAGAAACACTGATTTATTGACTGTGAAATTTTACAGGGAAATTCGCCAGCCTTGAAGAGCCTTTTGTCAAGTATTCCTCAGTTCTCTGATGAAAGTGAGAACTTGAAAGAGAAATCCCCAAGAGAAACTCATAGACTAGAGATTAATATATGTGGTCTCTGGAGTCTCATGTGACTTGTTCATATCCCAGCTGATTATTTTGGAGCTGCCTTCATGCTAAAGCTGTCTGCCTGATCTCATCTGTGCTGTTGTCTTGTTTTGTTGTTTTGGGTTTTTTTTAACAAGTCTTGAAATGTTTTGCTTTTCTAGCAATATAAAATAGAAGATATTTTTAAATATTTTCCTTAATCTGTTATCTATTTCTTTGCCATCTTTATATAGCTCATATGAGCTATATATATATATCATTTGCTGCCTGCATTGTCCCCCTGCCACCCCGGGGAATGGGCTTGTCTGACACCCCCACCTCCACACAGGAAACAATCAAACAAGGATGCAAACGAGTCTTCATGGTAACATGGCAAACATGGGAAGCAGTGCCTCGAACACGAGGAGAGTAAATCTCTCTCCCCTCAGATTAAGTGCTTCTCTGAATGACAGTTCCTTATGGATTTTTCATTGGGATGATGTACAGCATCCATTACTTTGAAGGAGTGCTCTTAGATATGGGTAATCCCCCAGCACCTGGATGTTTGTGGCTATGGCATGTAGACATTAAGTCTTAGCAGTATGAACACAGGCACAGAATTTTATGGGCTATAGAGGTGCCTGGGATGGCAAATTACATCTCAGCCAGGCTGGACAAGGGAAAGCATCATGGTTGGTATTTTATAGAACATTATTCAATACAATAAAGGAGTGGGGATTTGAGGGGGAGGTATTTCCCCTCAGACTGATCAACCAAAGGCATTTTCATTAAAGGCCGTTCTTGTAGGTAGGTGCATATATTCATGTGATGTGGGAGTCACCAACTACAGACTTGTATCTCTGGCTCCTTTGAGTGAAAGCATCTCTGGCATTAAGTTAGTTATGGAATTGTAACTAATCAGGTTTATTATTACCTCAAACTATGCATGGGGTGGATGTTGAAATTAGTTACTGCTATAATCTCTTTTGGTTCTTTGTTCTGGAGCTTATTTAGAACTCTGAAGTAGGTCTATACTTCCATTCTTTGTCTCTGGAGGAAGGAGGAGGTCATGCCTCAGGTGGGTGAGGCAGGGTGCTGAAACAGGACTGCAAGGAGGGCAAGATTTCTGTGCTCGTGTCAGTGCAGTGGCTGTGGTCAGGCTGGAGTGTGAGGGTGCCTCGGGTCCCTGTGGCACAGAGTCTCTGCTGTCAGGGCAGGTTAAACAGCTCCAGGCTGCAGCAATCTGTAATTGTCAGACTGAATAGAAATGGGCCCTCAGGCCGGGGGCAAAGGGCACAACAGACACTCTCAGGAAATAATTCTGTAACATGTTTTTATCAGTGGGAAAGCTTAAGAAAGTTTTTTTTTGTGAATAAGTGCTTCATGCTTCTGTATTTCATTCCTGTACTGTCCTCATTTTGCTGTAGAGTTATTGTAGCAATGCTGGACTAGTTTTGAACTTCTTTCTGCCCAGCTTTGTTTAGCATCCATCTTTCTTGACCTATCTAGTCTATGTTTCACAAAGTCCATGCATAAAATTGTGCTCTCTGTGTGATTCTAAAATCCCATGGTTAAAAAATAATGCTTCTTCTCTCAGTCTTTTTTTTTTCTTTCTTTTATTTTTAATGAAGAATTATTTGATCCTGAAGAAATTTAGGTTTTTGTATTACAGTGTGACCTCACAGCATGATGCAGTGATGGTTCCCTGAAAGGGTAAGCAAACAGTGTGTACCATATGTACCCAATTCTGTCCCTGTGGAAGATATGTGTGAATGTGGGGTAGATTTAGTCAAAGTTAACACCCCTCTGCTTGAGGAAAAATAGCAAAGTGTGACTGTGACTAACTGAATAACTGAATGGCTAATTGAATTAATTTCTAAAGGTGACTGCTATGAGAGGGATAGCTTGTTAGTGAAGCGAAAATAACTTCCTTCTTAAAATTGTGTCTTTGCTGTAAACCTACTCAGATAATAGTGCGTGAAAATGGATTTTCATGTGGCCGTGGTCATTTTTTGTATTGGTACCTCATTAAAATCACATCTAGTATGTTGAGATCAGAGCAGTTACTCTAATGCGTTGGAGAGAACTGAAGTACCCAGTGCATAGATCATATTGTGAGTATTCATTTCTGGCTGGTTTNAGCATGATGCAGTGATGGTTCCCTGAAAGGGTAAGCAAACAGTGTGTACCATATGTACCCAATTCTGTCCCTGTGGAAGATATGTGTGAATGTGGGGTAGATTTAGTCAAAGTTAACACCCCTCTGCTTGAGGAAAAATAGCAAAGTGTGACTGTGACTAACTGAATAACTGAATGGCTAATTGAATTAATTTCTAAAGGTGACTGCTATGAGAGGGATAGCTTGTTAGTGAAGCGAAAATAACTTCCTTCTTAAAATTGTGTCTTTGCTGTAAACCTACTCAGATAATAGTGCGTGAAAATGGATTTTCATGTGGCCGTGGTCATTTTTTGTATTGGTACCTCATTAAAATCACATCTAGTATGTTGAGATCAGAGCAGTTACTCTAATGCGTTGGAGAGAACTGAAGTACCCAGTGCATAGATCATATTGTGAGTATTCATTTCTGGCTGGTTTGTTTGTTTGTTTGTTTTTATGTGCTATTTGGCTAGCTGCAGGTGTGTGGTGTGGCTCTTCATAACTTGGCAGTTGAAGAGGAATTACTGCATTATTTTGATGTTCACAGCATCCTGCCTGCAGCTTAAATACAAACTCAGTGCCTCTGGATTTGTGTGCACCTTTCTTCTCCATTTGAGAAGTTATCCCAGTGTTCTCTGTGAAGAGTTTTGGATAAAAAACAACCAAGACACAATCTAGCACAAAGGGTAGCCAGTCTGAAGGACTCATTACAAATGATACTCTTGATGCAGGAAGAGCTGCTTCTGACAGGCTTCTCTCCTGCATTTGGCACTTTGGCACTTGACATGGCAGCTAATCTATGCAGATAGTGATCCAGCATATCCATCTGTCTCTATATGCTGAAAATATACAGGTGTGTACCTGTAAGGCAATTAACTCATCTTGAAGACTTCAGGTGGAACTTTCACTGCTGAGTGTGTTCTACCCTCTTTGGCCAGCACTGTTTAAATGTGCATCCCTTTTATGAACTGTGTCTAATCCATATTGGGTGAAATCTAGGTAACATCTCATATTCTCTTTATTTTACCTTTAACTATTGCTGTTTTGTCAGTTCAGTTGGGAATGTGTTCCAGAGATGGGACTTGTCCTCTTGTCTTATTGTTACTCCATGTGGCATGGGTCTGATTTCGAAAGTATTAGTTGTAAGCTAAAGAACACCCCTAGATAATTAAAATGTCGTTGCCTTTAATAATTTGGAATCATTGGGACTGTTATATGTGTTACCTTAGCGTCAGTATATAGTAGATGCTGTGGTCATCTTTTCCTCTGGCTGAATTATTTCCTCTGTTACAAAAGGGATGTCAGATCTTTTTGTCAGTTCAACATTTCATTCTACTTCGGTTCTATTTCCTAAAGAAAAATGTAGCTTAGAGGCTGATAAGACCTAACACTGTCAGACTGCTATCCTTGCCCCTTAATGTCAATTAAAAACTTTCTGCAAGTGCAAGTTACTGCTTTTATTTGTCATTCACCCATTTCAAAAATATTAATATCATGAGACTAATAGAGAGAACGATATTTGTACACTTGAGGGTTGCATAATCCTGCTGTTTTTGAAAGCAGACTCTTAGTGCCAGTACTTTCATGTGACTGTCACTTTGCATATGAAAAACAGTTTAATTCCTCCCCCTGAAAAGCAGGTGGAAGGAAGGACTTGCACTGTCAGCCAGGAGCGATTACACCTGACTCTGAGTGTGTGGTGCTACCTTCAAACATTCTCTTCAGAGGAAATGTGTCTGGACTTCTCTAGGAGCAAATATCTGGTGTCTGTTTCGTTCCTCTGCATTCCCCTGCCACAGAGGGAGTGAAAAGAACCCTGACTTTAGTAGGAAATGGCCCAGGAAACCCGAAGGCAGCTCTTTGTCCATTGCAAAACACAAGCAGGCAGGTTCTTTATCTGTGGGCAAAGCAGTGGTTATAGAGCGGTCCCTGATCCCCTCTGGGTTCTGTCTGTCACACATGTATGGTCTCTGTCTATGAATGCGATTCTATCCCTCTCCTCATTTGCATCTCCATGTTATTTCATTCCATGCTAATTGCTATTCTGTATTTCACTTCTGTGACACGTCTGTGCCTTATCTGTCACTTTTTGAGCTTGCAGATGCTACACATTATTAAGGCAAATTATATAATAACTGACAACTTAATAGATATTTTCCTCACTGGTGACACAGCTCTACTCTTTCATTTTGGTTAAAAAACATACGAGTGGACAAGTCTCTATACTTTGAATCTTCCATATCTCAGAAAAAACAAATCCACGCCACTGTTATAACAAATAGTAATAGAATTAGTTTTTCCTACTGCTTAACATAACAAAGCAGTCAGTTAAAAGAATAATTTAGAAACACTGTGTATTTCCATAGAATTATGACTTACAGGTCTTGTGAAGCTGACTGGCATTGTACTCCTAATTTTTAAAAAACACCTCTGTTTTGCTTTTCTTGCAAATCTTTTTGTCTTTTGTCCAGATTTTCCCCATTTGGTTACAGAAAGATGCGAAATCTGAGGCCACATTAAGAACTGCACTCATGTTTCAGGGCTGAGGCTGGGCTACCAAATTGTGTTCTGTGGTCAGATCCCCACACCAGGCAGAGTCATTTGGTGTGCTCACTTCATATCTGTGGCTGCTGAGTTTAGAGATATCGCCTTGTTCTGCCAGGTTTGAGACTGGACTCCTTCTGCCAGCTGCTGGAACTGGGTCTCTGAAAGCTGGCATGGGGCTCAGACACTGCTGCCTTCCACTTGTGGCTGCAGCTTCCCTGCTGAAGTATGAGTGACCCCGTGAGCACTCGTGATTTCATAAAGCTTTGGCTCTGCACTGCAATGGCTTGGAGCATTCATAAACTCACATTCATAAATCACAGCCCAAGAGATTTCTTTAAAACCTTGAGAATTGTGTATTGTAGTCTGAAGGTTGTTATATACTCTTAATTCTCATAATTTAGAAGCTTTTTTAGTCATAAATGCCTTGTTCACTTCAGCATTGCCGTGAGACTCCTTGGCATGTTATATCTGCAGTGCAAGCTTGGTGTAATACAGTTATGGTTCTAATCCTGCCTTCTGAGAAATGTCCTGGAAGACCTGGAAAAAGGTCTGTTCTGTCTACATGTGGCCCCTTGTAGTAACTGCTGTCTCAGATGAGAGGAATTTTAAAAGCTTAAAATGTACTCATAACTATTGCCCATCCATTTTCTATTTCACTGGAGCCCTGAATATGCTTTAGCCTCTGAATGTGCACCATTCCTTGGGAAGGAGAAATATGTGTTGATATATTTTGGCAGTTATATAAAAGGATGGTACAAGTGAAATAAGAAAAGAAATAACTGAAAATGTTGATGTAAAAAGTAAGAAAGAGAAAAGTAAATACACCATGATCGATACCAGAAACAGACAAGGATAAGCGAATACAAACACTGACAGATGTACAGGAATAAAGTTCATTGTCTTTACCATCTAAAAGTTTAAGGCAACAGAAAAAAAAAAAAAGAAACCCAGCACAAAAAACCCCCACCCGTGACCCTTACTGTGGCTGTGTGCTGCACGCTCAGTCCTGCGAGGCTCCTTGTGGTGGGGAAGTTCTGCTGTGCCTCGATCTCCCTGCTGGCAGAGTGTTCTGCTGCGAACATTGTGAACACCTGTGATGTTCCTTGGAGCCCAGCCCTGTCTCTGCCATGTGCCATCACCTATACTCTCTTGTGTAAAAAGAACTTTCATTTTAACCTTGTTTGGTTCAGAAAGAAACCCAGGTACATGTTTTGGTTAATGTTGGTGCTGAGGCTGTCAGGAGTCGGGGGTGGGGGGAGTTTGAAACCACTGCAATTGAAGCTGATGGTTTAAACCTTTTTTTTTCATAACGATCTTTCTATTGCAAACAGCACAAGATGGCCATAGAATAAACCCGGAAGTAGGATCAGAAGCTGGAAGAATACACATTGAAAAGTGAATTTGTTTATAGACTTTGGGTCTTACTGGGATTAATTCACCAAAAATTGTTCAATCCTGTCTCCTAGCTGTGTGCAAACATGACCAAGGCAGGTTATTGGCCTAAAACAGGAATAATCTCATTGAAGTCTGTGATACTGTTTCGGATTGCTCTGTTACAGTTGTGATGTGGAATTTTGTGACACTGTTTCTTGCACGGAAGCTTTCTGAATCTGCACAATTCACCAGATAGTTGTTACCTCTTCCAAAAGAAATGGATTTCCCAAGAGATGCCTTTTCAAGGGGAGAGTGTGGGGTGTGGGAGGATTTCATTGTTCTCCATAGTTTTGCTTATCTTTGTCTGGAGGTGATGCTGATACGAGATAGTGGCTACAAAAACCAGGATCCAGTGAAGCTGTTGGTGTAGAGCTGATTTATATTGATTTCAAGTGTCCATCAAGTTATGACTTGAGTAGGGTGTCTTCCTGCTTCTAGTAATGAACCTGGCCACAGCACTTCTCTATAGAATATGACTGATTAAAAGAAACCCAAAGCAAATGAAATAACTGCCATGAGTATTTTTACAGGCAGATACTTCCTCCCCTTCCTAAATTCAATGGTTATAATATATTTGATGTGACATTCATTTTCCTTCTTTAAACTCATTTTTTTGACAGTGTCTTTTATTCAGTGGCAAAGACTAGAAGCTCCTAGTGGAGAGATGAGCTGCCTTTTCCCGCAGCCCTTTCTTCTCAGTTTTTGCAGGTAACTGGCAGATCTGTGCCCCCAAAAAGGCAGCACCTCTGCACCGCGCTGCCTGAAGGATATAAATGCTGGCATTGCTTTATACTGTTACCAGAGGAGGAAACTTTCCTCTGGCAGTGCTTTCCCTGCAAAGACTGGAGCCTGCTCAAAGTGCTTCTGCTCTGTTAGGCTCTCAGAACAGGCTCCGTTCCTAAAAGCTGTGCTTAACAAAACTGACCACTGCAGCTTTGATCCGCAGAGAAGGAAAAGGAGAACAATAAAATCACTACCTCCCTCTTCCTTCACCCCGGTGCTGGACTGCAGAATGTCCGTGGGCTCTCGATTGTAGTGATAGCTTGTGGTCCAGGGCAGCAAGTGTGTCAAGCAGCTGAGCTGCGGCTGTGTAGGGAGATCTCGTCCACGCTGATGCACCGAGCTGAAGGTCTGAAGTAACTGAGGAGCTGATTCCCAGTGGGATACCGAGGCCCAGCCTTGGGGGAGCAGAGTTATTGGTCAAAAACATGGGGCAAAAGGTAGTGCAGAGGACTTACAGCTGTGCAGTCCTACTCTAGCCCTGCAAGTATGGCAAACCTTGGAGCTCATGGTGGCTATATATTTGTTACCTTTAAATCAGCTGCTTAAATTCCTGTTTGACTTGTTGCCCCAGTGAGAATGTGATCTGTGTGATAATCTTAACGTTTTCTTTTTGGTTCTGTTTTCATTTTGGCAGTGCAAGGAAGACTTGTTGCTGGTGTGAGGTAGGAGAGAGCAGATAAATAACTTGATTAGCATGACTCTTATTTGTGGTATTGCTTAACTAACAAGGGCCATACCAAGCAAATTCAGTGCCATTTTTTCCATGCTCCCCTTCACAATGATACAAGCATGAGTCCCATGCGTTTTTACGCTTCGTTATGCAAATGTGCAGTGTAGTATCAATGGTGAGACTGATGAAAATATGTGCAGCATTTGTTAGGGCAGCTCGTTTGTCATGGTTTCCCTTTGTCATCTGCATCTTGTTAAAATGTATGAACGTGTTGGGATGGTGGCGTGTGATGCAGTGGGGGAGAGGCCGTGGCTCCCAGGCCGTGTCCGGCAGAGCTGGGCGCTCCCTCACGGCCGCGGCCCAGAGCCGCGAGGGCCAGGCAGCGCCGCTGCTGCTGAGGCAGACAGGGCCGTCCTCCTGTGCAGGCACTCGCGGGGCTGCCGGAAGGCAATGCTGCCGTCGGAGGGCTGCCAAGCCCTGCCCAGGTCCCTGCTGACAGCAGGGCTTCTCCTGCTCTGTGTTTGGGGACTACCCACATGTCAGACGAGTCAAACACAAGCGGCCCCTCTTGCCTGCTCTTGCTGAACTAGAGCAGGCCTCCAACCTTGCCAGGCAGGTGGCTTTAGTTAATTGAGCTTGTAGATTCTGTTACTGACAAAAAGAATATAAAACACGTTGTTTTTTTTACGTAAAGGCAAGTTAGTCTGGACTTTTAGGTGGTTTTATTTTTCTCCCCTGCCTCTTTAATCTCTGCCATAACAGTAGAGGTTGATGAGCAGTGTTGAAGATGTGCTGATATAAACACGGCCAATTGTCAAATCCCTGTGTCAGCCTTGTTAAATTCATGTTTACATGATTATGGGGTGTCATTTCTGCATTTAGGTAGCTGCAGGCACTTTCCTGGGCTTCCAGGCGTGATCCAAACATTGAAGGAACTCTGCTGTTTCTTGCTGCATTTTGATATATAACAATTTCAGTGCTTTTAAGTGTGACTGTCAAGTTACCATGTGAGGATCTTGAATGTCTGAGGTTTCAAAGTCACGAAAAACCTGGAATTGTGTGGGATTGTTTTGGGTTTTATCCAGGACAGGCTCTGGGCAGTTAAAAGTGTGCTTTTAGATGAGATAAAACTCGTGAATGTTGTAGTTCAGCTGAGGACATCGCAGGTCCAGACCTTTCTGCTGTTGTACATGCAGGGTGAGGTCTTTAAAACTTTTATTTATTTGCAAAATGCAAATAAATAAAGAAATAAAACCTATACCTGTGATTCAGTTCATTCCTTGTATCATCGTTTCAAGCATTAGTCTCTGCAAATCAGGCAAGAAACAAATGCCAGTGTTGACCCCTGAAAAATACATATTTTTTGCCTTACCACTTATGATATGGTGTTACTTCTGCACTTTCATATCTTCAGGCAGTTTCTTCTGCATTCTGGCTGCTTTGTTCTGTAGAGATACGGGCTCCTGTCAGGGAAACCAGAGTGCTCTGACAATGTGCCCCCTGTTCTGGTTCTGCCACACCCTGCCCATGCTGCACCTATATAGAGAGAAGGTTCTCACTAGGCTGGGGAGGGAAGAGATTGCCTTGTCTTGGTCCCTTTTGGTGTTACCCAGTGTAAATGCTTGGACACTGATGTTGTTCGACTGTGGTTATCACAAAGTTTCATTATATCCTGTCTTGGCTTGTACTGAGCTGTATCTGCTGTGGCCTTTTCTGTGCTTGCTCTACAACTGTACTCATTCCTTCCATGTATTTTCTGGTTAACATGCCATATTTCTTATATTAGAACCTCCTGTTTTGAAGCCAGAACCTCTTCTTGGGGACTTTAAAAGGAAGACCAGAACAATTTTCTATTAGCAACCCAAATTTTGTGAGGGCCGAATGTCCTTTGAATATTCCATTGAGCATGCAATCAGTGGATGAAGAGATTCTGATCATCAGCAATTATTTCTGATGAAAGGAGCCTCAAAAGAACAGTATCTAGAGAGCTCTTACTTGAAATTGGAACATAGAAATTGGCTGGAGTAGTTGCTTTAGGAAGCACAGAAAAAAGTTTTCCTGTATGTTACACACATTTTCAAGTAATCATTGGCTATCATGAGGGTGACTTTTTGAAATACAAAAAATAATGATTTTTTTGGTGAGATCTGAAATAGTAGAAAAAATTGAAGTCCAAGTTCATTTCTTGAAAATATGTGCAGAAGCTTTAACCTTTTCTTCAGATTTCATAGGAATGATTTATGTAGTTGTATGTTTTTATGCTCAAACCTAGTTTTTTTTAACCAGGTTGTTAAAAATATCAGAAATGTGATTTCAGTCAGCTATTTCTTTGACAGCAGCCCCTAAAGTCAATGTAACAAGATAAGTTGGCAGAACTTTTTTGAATTTTGATGGTTTGGTTTTTTTTTCAATGGAAACTTGGTTGCAATCTCCCTTCAAAATTCTCTTCCTTGCTCAAATGCAGATACTATGTGCATACTGAGAGGCAAAACTGACAGGACATGTCTATCACTGGAGTAATGAATATGAAATAATTAGTTTGAAATGAATGAACTGTAAAATACATAATTATCATTCAGTGTTCCATACCTTTCACAATAAAAAGCATGAAATGAAATTTGCAATAAAATGTGTCCCATCTGCAATAGTGTAGGACAAAAGCTGAGATGTAATGGGTCAAAATCATTCATATTAGCAATTCATAGAGGTGGTTGGTAATTAGGGACCAAGCTGGGGAAAATAGTGCTTGATATTTAGTTATGAGACTTAACCAATTAACCAAAAAAATCCCAAATGGGTAGAAAATTCAATTCCATTTTCCTTCCATCAGTCTGCCTTTTGTTTGACAGACAAGTTTTTCTGCACTGGAGCCCTGGAAACTCTTTTTACAGCAGACAGCAGTAATTAGGAAATTATCTGTTTAATTATCAGGGAACTAATAAGGAATGAATGGAAGTTTAGCTGTTTTTAAGATTAGACAGAAATGAATTAATTTGTAGACATAAAGAATGTATCTTATGCAAGTACTCATATCAGGCTCTTGTGAGCAATAATTATTCCAGTATGATACAGTGCCTGTTTTGGAGGAAGAAGTACTGACTGTGTATAGTGTTTCCATGTTTCTCAAAATCAGATGTTTTCTCCAAATGTGTATTTTCAGTTTTGGAGAAGAAATGTAGCTCCGTTGTCACCAGTGAGCATTCCTTGGGATTGTGCTGCCTGAGGGTGGGAGCCCCTGTCTGCTGACCAGTGATGCTCTCACCCTGTGTGAGCTCGCTCTGCTGGAACACGCCGGGAAGCCTTCCATCAACATTCAGAGCGCCAGAGTTCCATCTTCGTTGGATTTCCCTTCATTTGCCTTAGTGCTCTCAGGGCCCTGTGGCTGCCCGTACCTCATGAGCCACCTGTGACCTTTGTGGGGCTCAGGACTCCTGTGCCGTGGCTGGTAGTGTCACCGGGCAGGGACCAGGGCTGGGAGTGTCACTGGGGCTGGGAGTGTCACCGGGCAGGCAGCGGGGCTGGCAGTGTCACTGGGCAGGGACCAGGGCTGGCAGTGTCACTGGGCTGGCAGTGTCACTGGGCAGGGACCAGGGCTGGGAGTGTCACTGGGCTGGCAGTGTCACTGGGCAGGGACCAGGGCTGGCAGTGTCACTGGACAGGCAGTGTCACTGGACAGACAGCAGGGCTGGCAGTGTCACTAGGCAGGGACCAGGGCTGGCAGTGTCACTGGACAGGCAGCAGGGCTGGGAGTGTCACTGGGCTGGCAGTGTCACTGGACAGGGACCAGGGCTGGCAGTGTCACTGGACAGGCAGTGTCACTGGACAGGCAGCAGGGCTGGCAGTGTCACTAGGCAGGGACCAGGGCTGGCAGTGTCACTGGACAGGCAGCAGGGCTGGGAGTGTCACTGGGCTGGCAGTGTCACTGGACAGGGACCAGGGCTGGCAGTGTCACTGGGCAGACCCCGGGGCTGTGCTGGCGAGGCAGGAGCCGGTGGATCTCTGTGCTTGCTGTTGGGCAGAAGTGCCCAGCAGGCAGCACTGCAGCAGATGCCCCTCGGTTGCCATGCACGTGTGTGAGATATCCCATCCCAGAGCAGAACAGAGCAACCTGCTGTTCTCATCTCCCATGGGTAACCCAGCTGGAGGCTCAGTGTGATTTTAATGCGGAGGAGGAGGTTTTTGCCATGTGGTTTTGTACGGTCAGGAAGATTAGAGCCTTGCACAGTTCTTTGTTTCCTGTGGGATCCCCTGTGCAGTGTGCCCTAGGTCTAAAAGCATTTTGGCATTGCCTGAGGAGGGCAGAAAGGCAGTCAGGAGTTAAAAATTTTTGAGGGTGGAAAAACCCTAGAAGAAACCTTGGAGTGATATTTATATTGGCATGTGCTGAAAGGCTGTGCAGACCCCAGAATGCTGCCTTCAGTTATGTTTAATAACAGGAAGGGGAAGAGGGAACCCACACATTCAGGTGATCTCTAGGTTTACTTTGCTGTACCTGGACATCTCTTCCTCACCTGTTTATGTGATCAGGCTAACATGATGGGACACTTGTACAGGGAGGTTTCTTGGAGTCAAGATTCAGAGTCAAGGTTTAAGAGAGCTGGAAAGCTGTCCTATGTTGTTGTGGAATTTGATAGTTTGTTCTCATTCCTAAAGGAGCTGAAATACAAAAAACATCTTGGTGCTGTTGTTGGAGCCATATGGGGACAAGGATGCGTCACTTGTTGGTGCAAGGTCCAGTCGTGGTTCAGCTCTGACTGGAGCTCTGACAGCTGCAGACAAACTGTGCCACACTTTCACTCTCAGCCCCACCTGTATTCAGCACTTGTTATTTAAATACATAAATGTGCATATGAGGAAGGAGTACTTGCTAATGTAAGAATTGCATTTTAAAACTTGGCTGTTGGCAGTATAATTTCTATGTAAATAGACTGATATGTTTCAAAACACCCAGCAATTAGGAGACACTTGAGGATGTCAAGGGAAGAAAGAAAAATAAGAGCTTATTTCCAGGCTGAAATGCAAAAAAAGAGGCGAGGGAGTTTTGAGGGAAGAATAAACCACTCAGATAGGATCAGTGATAATTTTAGGTTTAAATCTGTAGAAAATGTGCTGAGAGAAATGATTACCTTAGAAAAAATAAAGACTGCATTGATAGTGAGGAGGTGCATAAAAATCAATTAAATTAAGCATTTTGTTATAAAGTCAGAGCTGTTTATAATCAGAAGCAGCATCAAAGCTTAAAAACATACTTCTTTCAGGCAGTTCTTAGGTCTAGACTAAGCTGTTAAAATAAAATGAATGAAGTAAAAATAATTAAAGTGTACGTAGAATATGTCTGAAGAATGCAGTGTAGTTATGGAAAGCAGGGTGTCAGTGTGTTCACCATGTGGATTATACAGCCTATGGAATTAAGGCATTCTCTATCTTGGAGAACTGAAACACAGAGGTCTTGACTCTTACAATGTCTAGAACACCCACATTCCTATTGATTTTTGGGGGTAGACAGATCATTATTTGTTTTGGAGCATATAAAACCTTCAGTCAGGACCACAAACCAATAAGAGGCATTGTACAGAAATACAGAGAAGTTGGACTCTATCCCAAAAACTGTTGTTCTTCAGGAGACAACAGAGAGTGTGTCAGAAATGACCCACGTGGTAGAACTGCAGGGAATTGCACCAGAGCAGGAGCCACTCCAGTGTTACCTTTGTCCTGCCTGTGTCTGATTGCATTCCTGCTTTCTGCTGGAACTCGGAAGGGCAGCACCAGCAACTCACACCACCTTGTGCACTGATGGTAGCAAAACTTAGGTAATCCTTGTTTTAATAATGTATGGGACCATGTGGTAAATCCATTTAAAGGTGTGTTCTGAGAGGTTTGGAGCGAAGATGGAAAGTCAGCTAATACATTTATTTTGAGGTACGTTTTGACTAAAGAGACATCTGAACACAAATGGAGTTCCTTTTGTGCTTGTCTGTGGTGCCCTTCTGCCTGCATCACTGGAAGTTATTTTTACACTTCATTTATCTGTGGGTTTGGTCCGTGGCTCTCAGGTTGTGATGACCCCATGACTGGCAGAGATCAGAGCTGTGCCACCCTGCACGTGAACAGCCTGCAGTGCAGCAGTGAATGTGACACATGCAGTGCCCCTGTGGCCTGCCCAGGATCCACAGGTGCTATGAGCCAGTCAAAGGCTGTGTACTCTAAGGGGCTCCTATGCCCCCTGCTCTGCATTTCCGTGCATTTTCACATCTCTCCCTTAACTTTCAGCTTCATGAGCCTTTGCCCACACAAACGTGCCTGGAATTTATCAGTGTCTCTCAATTTCTTGCACTCTTCCCATTATTCCCTCTTAAAGAATTGGAGTTTCCTGGTTTTCATCAGGGAATAAAGCATCTCTTCTATAACGCAGTCACAATTCCAAAACCAGCGTGGTTCATTTGGAAGGAGTGGTAGCCACATGAAAGAAAAAGATGAGTAGCTTCTTTCAAGATCTGTAAATAAAGCTAATTTGAAGCAATATCTGTCCATACATGATCAGCTTCTCTCTACTGCAATATCCCTCAGCCCCTGCTGTATGGAAATCTGTAATTTTGAACAAGAAATGAAAAGATGAGCATCAATACTTTCTTCTATTTTTGAAATAGGAAACTACTTACTCCTTTAAAATCCATGGCATTAGAGTTTATCTCATTTCCCAAGACTTCCAAATGTGTAGTATATGTAGGAGCACAGGATTTCAGTGAAATTAAATTTGTGATAGCACTTGAGTCTGTGCTATCGAATAGTGTGGCATGAAGTTTTACAAAGGCTAAAAATGTTAAAGATTTTTTTTTCATTTATTTTAGCCTCATAATCTACTAGGGGGTTTAACTTGGAATTTTTCAAAATACTGTTCTCAGTTACAGAGTATTGCTGAAACTCTTGAGACATAATTGCATAAAACCTACAGACTTTAATATCCTTTTTTAAAACTTCAACTCAAAGTACTATTTACAAAGAAAAACATGCTAATCTAACTTATAAGATGCTGAAAAGCCTTTGAAAATCTGCTTAGCCAGTGTTAAAAAGTCTCGAGTTGTGCAGTAGCTGCGATGTTCACTTTAGAGATGTCCTAACTGACAGTTGGAATCCCCTGGTTTTGGTATTCCAGGCAGTAAGAGGGGTATTACAGATGGGAATCTGCTCTTCAGTGAGACAGGGCATCCTGCAGCTCCTCACTGAGGCCTCTCTCTGGTTCTGTTAGGGGATCGCTCTTGCTTTCCTGTATAACCATTGCATTTGATTGCTTTTCTTGTTTTCTGTGAAAACACTCCCTCGTGATAAAAACGTTCACAAGAGATCCCTGTGCTCCTCAGCATTATGGGAAATACTGGAAGTATTTGCAAGGTGTTGGTGCCCAGTGAGAAACAGTTGGGAGCCCTGTTCAGGTCTGACAAAGCCCTTCAGGGGTCACTCCTGTCTTGTTTATTTGAGAGTCAGGTTAACTTAAAATGTGTGCTGTTAGTGCTCATCATGGAAAAATAAATCATGTTCTGAACAACCTTCAGCCCAAACAAAAGAGACACTTTAGTGTGTAAGCCTGGGGCAGCTTCGTACAGTGTTCGTGGAGTTATTAAATATTGAAGTAAGTTAAATTAAATGATAGAAGGGTTAAATATTGGGCATCTCAAGCTTTTATGTATTTTTGAATGAGAATGAAGCTTTTCATGAGGAATTCATGTTGAATTAAATTGATAGCATTGATAAGCAAGATAAGTGAAATTCTTTTTGAGTACAAGTAAATTCACAGGAAAACACCTTGTTTGTGACTTTTTTGTGCACTTGAGACATCAGTGAAAACACTTTTAAACAGTTGGATACTTTCCCCAAGATTTTTAACTCTGTAACTCTCGTGTCTGGGGACGCAATCGGTAAGTGCTGGCAAAGTTCCCATTGAGAGCTGTGGGACAGACTCATCCTCTAATTCCAATTTTGTTCTTCAGATGTGGGACACATGCAGCTTCCTGCTCTTAATGCTAAGGCATTTAAACTGTGAATTTTAGCTCAGAATTCAGGTTTGCAATCTCTGAAGTCTTTTTGTTGTGAAAACTATCCATAGATAGATTTATAAGAGCATCTTGAGGAAGGAGTTGAATGTCTTTTGTGATAATGAAAATAACTTGTAAGTTTAAAGGCACTTCATGGCCCAGAGACCACAACTATGTGGTGCATTCCCTACAAGATGACATTGAGACATGGTGTAAAGGCTAACTCCTGTATGCTTATGAAAATTCAAAATGTGCTCTGCAGAAATAAGGGTCAGAAGTCAAAAAATGCTGCTGCACGTTTTACATCTCAGTATTGTAAGTGGAAATTTGTAGCTACACTGTTTTTTCCTGAACAGCACAGGTTTGGGTTGAGCATTCATGAAGTTCCTGTTAAAAGTTTAATATTAATTTGGTCAGTGTTAAGAAGTATCTCTCCCCCACTGACAAAAACCTCCAAGCAAATAAACAGATTTACAAGAGAATTAAGTGTATTTATAGCTGCATAAACATCTCAACATGTCAGAATAAATACAGAGTATGTTATTTGACTTTACAAATAGCCAACTGTGGAATAATTACTGATATTATCAAGTCTGTTAGGCAAGGCACTAAGTGCTTTTGGTCAAATTAGCTTGTAATAAGAATTAGCTGCTAATGAAAGTCTTCCTTTTCAAATGCTCCCTCTTTTTGAATACAAGAACGATTTTTGTTGATGGAACTGTCATTTCTGAAAGACTTTCTCTTGGGGGCCAGAAAATGTGTTTATGGCAGCAAACTTAGTGCAGTGTGTTTGGTGCAAAATAGATTTTGTTGTGCAGCACAATCAAAGCAATGCCAAGGTATCCACAGGAGCTCCACTGAGTAATTTAATGTGGCTGGGATGCACTGCCCATAATGGATTGCTCAGTTAAAATGTTCTCCAAAGCGTTCACATCTCATAATCACACATCATAAATCATATAAATTCTTCTTTAACTGATCTTAGTGTCAAAACTCCTACTGCCTTAATTGGGGCAGGAGTTTCAAGTTACTATTTTATGTAAAAGCACATAAAGCATTATGGTTTACAGTTGTCTATCTAAAAATAAAGCCAGAATGTAACTACTGGAATTTCAGTAACTCAGGCGATAGCATCACAGGGAGAACGAAGTGTGTGGGACAGAACAAATTTCTTCTTTACAATTTGTTTTTGGCAAAGCATGTAAAATGTGTCTTATATGTGCATGTTTCTGGAAAGTTTTCAGGGTTTTTTCCAGGTAAGGAAACACATTTTCTCCTGATAGAGCTACTCAGTCATCTTTATTTTCCTAATGCTGAGGAAGATTTAATCCTGTAAAATGCAAACATTTATTTACTTCTCCTACTTCACAGCCATCTTCAGTTTCCATTTCTTTCTTAGTTTTTTTTTCCTCAAAAATGCATTTATCCATATCTGTGTTTACTCTGCCTTCCAGAGAAAGTCTTAAATTCTTTCTCAAGCTCCAGTCCTCAATTCTTTAATGACCTAAGCCCCCAAATCTGCCTGTCTTCTGAACATTTTTGGGTTTAGCTGCTACTTTATGAGATTTGGGATTTTTTTGCTGTCATTGGTTTCTCTTCCCAGCTCATTCTGGAAATTCAGGTTTCTATCTGAGGATATACTTTGGGGGAATCAAGGTCTGCTCTGTTCTAAAGCTACACGTGCACACTACAGTCACATGTATGATCCGTGTGATGAGGCCTTGCTTAGTAAAAACAGTCTCTGAAATACCAGTTACCAGGAACTCGAGTTACTGGGGACTCCAATGAGTGTCTGTGAAGGATGTGAGTTTTCAAAACTTCTCTCTTATTCATCAGAGAATGGGCATGGCATGAGCCACACCTGTGAGTCAGAATCATTTTGTGACCTCACCCTCTTTCAAGCTTCTCCGTCTTCGTCCGGAGCCCAGGGCTGTTAAAGTTCTGCAGAGAACAGGTCCCAGGAACTCACCAATGCACAAATGGGATTTTTAGTTGCCATGTCCTTTGAAACAGCTGGGGAATGAGCCCGAGCTCTGGCCATGCTGATCCCACGGGTGTCACCCTGGCACTTACCCAGGATGTCATTGCCCCCAGGAGGAGTGAGCGCCAGGTCAGTGGTGTCCGGGGGCTTTTCCAGCCACAGGGATCGAGCCCTGCAGCTGTGCCCATGGGTGTTTGCTGTGCAGGGCTTCACAGGTGTCCCAGTCCCAGGTGAGGGCACCGGGCAGAGGTTCCCTCTCTGACGTTGTGCAGGAGTTAATGGGATTTCCTGCCTGTGGCTGAAAGGCTTCCTGAGCATCCTCAGCGTGCCTGATTCTGAGGGGAAGGCCTTTGACACCTGCACAGGATTCCAGCAGGCTGAGCTGAAGATCATTGAAGTTAGCAAATGAAAAGACTTAGAGCTAAAAGAGGTGGTAGGAAAGCCTAAATTTTCTGCCAGTTTTACTGGAATTGATAACCTCTTTAAGCTAGAGATGAGAGAACATATCAACACAATTAAATGAAAAATAAATCTATTGTGCTATTTAAAGGAGACAAAGAAGGAAAACATTTGGATTCATAAAGCAATTCTTAACCATTGTAATTTGCTACCTCAGGTTTGGGCTGCCTGAAGTTTAGAAATCATTGGTTAAATCAACTGACAATATTGAATCTGCCCTTGTGTCAGGAGTTAAACCTTCTAATAGTAATTTCTTTTTCTTTTATAATATGTTATTTTTGGATCACTGACTTTTTCTAAATGATTTGAGTCAGAAACCATCTGAATTTTGCAAATACCATTGTGGTATGTCCCTTGTGCACGTGCTGCTTCCCACCCACTCCCCTCTCCCCCTGCCCAAACAAGTGTCTATCTTGGCTTAGAGGAAAGCTGCCTTTCCTCATGAGATGATGTCCTTGTGCATCTGTCCTTACTGTACTCCTGTTACAGCGATGCTCCTGCACTGACAAGTTGCAGCTCTGTTGCTCCCAGGCTGGCAGAGTTGGAGGATTTGATGCGCAGGTTGCGCTCGCCTTTGGGAAGTGCCGTGCGCGTCGTGCGCTCTTAAACACAGCGGGGCGAGGTCAGCGTGCGTGGGGGGCTCTGAGCATCCTCAGGGCCTTCTGCTTTCATTTTGGGTCACCCTGGAGCCTGTCCCTGAACTGACTTCCAGGGCAGCAGTCCTGGGCCACGTGGCTTCCTGCAGACTCCTCAGAACCGGGTGGTTTTCACTCACTGTTCTGGGGAGCTGGAGTGCCTGGGTGTTGGCAGAGGGAGCTCGGGGGGCTCTTCTCTGCTGCCGAGCTTTAATTCCACCCCAGGGCTCGTAATCTCAGCCTCTGGGGGGACAGACAGGGAAAGGGCCGTGTAAATGGTGCACACAAAGTGTAATGGCTTCACCTCGAGCTGTAACACAGGAAAATTAATTGCCTTATCCTAGGTGGTATAAATTATTTACAGTATGGTTTCTATGAATGACTAATAAATTATAGGAAGGGAGGCAAGTTTAAAAAGGACAAACAACCCACAGCATGGCTATCTTTATGTCTTAACAAATATGTTTGAATTCATGAAAGCCTTGTAGTGATTCCAGCTTCCACCCAGCTAGACAAATGCAAGGAAAAGGGGAACAATAAATGCTGCCAGAGAAGATCTTTGTGAGAAAGACAAAAACTTTTATTTTTTTCCTAGTTTTAGAGTTAATACCAGTGTGCTACAACTTAATATGCCTTAAGAAGGAAAAGATTTTTTTGTATAAGTCTTATCTGCTGATTATTCAGTTTATTTGCTCATTTGAGCTTAACTGGCTGTGTAGTGCTCTACTTTTTTAGTTCCTGAAACTTCACATATATATCTGTGTATAGATCTCTTCCACCATCTCTAGCAAATGCAGACCAAAGAAGTTTGCCTATCACTTTATTTTATAGAATGCTGTGAATTTATAGGCATTGTTGAGAAGCATTGGAATATTTTTTAACCATTCCTGACTTTTCCACTTTAAAAAACCACTGATTTGAAGCAGTCTGGTATTTTGTAGTTGTCCTTTTGTCTCAGAGTAAGAAACTTAAAGTATTCATTGATCATGCTACATAACCTTCAGGCTTTTCCTTAAGAGTCTATTATTTTATGAAAGCCTGGAGAGTGGTTTCTGCAGTTATTTCGGTGGTTACATTTTACCAGCCTTCAGCAAGGGAGAATATCAACACCTCCCCCAGCTGCAACACCAGCCACTCATCTCAGGATCAGAGATTCTTACTTAAAGCAAGCATCTGAAACAGTGTAAAAGGGTCAATAATTTCATTGATGTGAAAATATTTTGAAGTGAGAGATCATCTGATGCAAAAGAATTGCTTTGCATTCCTGAGGAGTGTGAGTTTTTGGTAAAATTTGTAAAATTCCCACACCACAGGTTCCATGAAGCTCATATAGTCAGATTTTTTATATTTGGGGAGGTATCTCCAAGATAAGAGCTTGCAAATAATTTGACATTTTATCTTATTTTGCTTTTGCTTTATTTGCTTTTATGTTCTTTTCTTCTTCCTAATACCGGTCTCTAAGGTCTAGGTGTAAACTGTAGCATTTGTTTGTAATGTGTTTTTCTTGCCCCAAATATAATTTAAGGAATGATGTTGCTGTCACTCATTTGACTGCTGTTATTGTTCACTGGACACTAACTGGAGAAAACCAAGGCTGGTACAATTGCACTCACTGTATCCTGAGAATTTCTTGAGTAAAAATGCCATCAAAAGTATCCTGTAGGAATGCATAGGAGGAAAGTTTTGGTGGTTTTGTGCTTGCTTGTTTGGGTTTTGTGCTTGATTGTTTGGGTCTTGTGTTTCATTGTTTGGATTTTGTGCTTCATTGTTGGGATTTTCTGTTTAATTGTTGGGGTTTGTGTTTGTTTGGGTTTTGTGTTTGATTGTTTGATTTTGTGTTTGATTGTTTAAAAGCTCATACACTTAACAGAATTAGGAGGAATGAAAGCATTTGGTACTTGAATTTTCAGTTGCATAAGGATTTCCCTTTTCATGCGAGCTCCTGTTTACTGTTTCATTAGGGCTAAATTGTATCTGCTTGCAATCAAGGGCTGACCTTTGGCTCAGTGCAGCCCCTGTCCACCAGAGCGTTGAGCTCCTTCTGTGTGTCTGGATGTTGAGGCAATTCATGGATCCGAATAACAAATACAGAGTGCTTCAACTGCGCTGCAAAGCAGAATCCCAAATGCCATAAAAAGCTCTAAAATTGCATCCATCACTTCTCATTTTTCAACATCAACAAGACTTTTGGCCTTCATCTATTCCATAAACTCACCAAGCTCTCCTCTGGCTGTACAGTCATTACAAGATAAAGAGATTTGAGATCCCTGTTTTCCATTTCAACTTTCTCTGACGCATCCCCAGTTTAATCTTCCTGTTGCTTATTTATTGCAAAAATGGGCAAAACCAACTCCTGTGAAGATAAGTATGCTTTCTTCTGGAAGAAAATATATTGCACCATAGAAATGGACTCAAAGCTCCCAGATTAGCGCTAGAATATAAAATAATTCAGCTTTAGAAGGATCAGTATTCCTGAGCCCACATTTTCCTAATGGTTAAACAAAGAAGTAGGAAAGGAAAAGAATGAACTTCAATTTGCCATAAATGTATTTGTGTGCTTTTCCCAAAGAGCCAGTGAAAAAAGGGATTTGTTAGTTGCCCACATTTACCTGTGGCCAGAGCCCTCTCCATTGTCTTGGTGATTTTTGCTGCTTTCTTCACAAGGGGGGAAATTTGAATCTCATTGATGTCTGGGGGTTTTACAGAAGACAAGGCAGAAAGGAGTTCAGGATTATATCTGTGGATTTTTTTTTTATTTTCAATTTGGTTTCACTTTACATGTCAGCTCTCCATCTTTGAGGTGATTTCTCTTAACTCACCAGGTATTTTCCTCAGCATCTGCTACACACAGCCAAATAATAGGTATAGAAATGACCTTGCATCTGAGTTTGCTGCAGATGAGGTAGTTATTCCTTGGTGCAGTGCTCTCCCTTGCCTGGGGGAGTACATTCCTCAAACTGAAATTCATTTAGCTGTCACCATTGTATTCCTTATGTAGGAATTCCAGTGACATAACATTCAGATTGTGCCTGCAGGAAGAAAGCACAATTTATAAGTGGAGCAAAGCTACGCCTCTTACATTTCCCCCTTCCTTTCTATTTTGTGTCTTCATACTTTCGATAGGAGATGGATGGAGAGAGGATGTAAATGGAAAGGGTTCAGGAATAAGACAGTCTGGTGATGTGGTGTGTGCTCTCTTTAAAGTGTCTTTTTGTGTGATCTTCCTATGTGCTTCGAGACCCAATATCCAAATGTTCAACAGCTGGATTTGAAGGACAGGTTTTTCCAGAGAAACTGCAGATCCCCTGGTTAAATTGAAAAGAAGTGCAGACTTTTATCAGTGATTAACATGTAGAAGTTTGTCTTCTCTACAACGTACAGAAGTAATTGTAGGTATTGTTCTGAAAATACAAAGCGAGAAGTTGACCAAGGGTCGAGTGTTCTCGGCCACCCTTCTGCTTCCCTTTGTGTCCTGTCCAGTTGGGTTTCTCTGGATGCCCTTGCTCTTGCACCAGGGCTTTGCAACTGAAAGTGATTCCTTCAAAAGTGTCTGAACCTAATTCTGCTGACAGTTGAGAACACATTAAGAATATTTTGCAAATTGCCTTTTTATTTTGGTGTCTTACTTGGAGGGATGTCTGTAAGTTCTGGTTTTCTCATCAGTGCAGTATGATGCGTCATTTTTCTTTTATATTTGAATGTTTATTGTAGGGATTTTGTTAGGGGCTTTTGAGTAACACTATTAATATGTTCAATAATTTCTCTTTATAGATAAAATGAGCTGAATGGATATGAAACACATACCAAATTAATTAGGCATGTTTTCTTTTCTTTTGCAGTGAACAAACACAAACCCTGGATTGAGACATCATACCATGGAATCATAACTGAGAACAACGACACTGTAATTTTGGACCCTCCCCTGGTTGCTTTGGATAAGGATGCACCTGTTCCCTTTGCAGGTAGGAATGTACCTGAGCAGCAGCATTTGAGCCTGTGGACTGCATTTTGGATTTCTTAGCATTTGTAAGGAAGGAATTTCCAGTGTGATTTGAAGGACACAGGTAAAGGCTGTGTCTGAGCACTCAGGACCTGACTGTCAGCCCACAGATCCTGAAATGAGGTGTTTCCTACACTGTGTTTATTGTGAAGCAGAACAGAATAATACAGCAGGCACCCACTTTCAACATATTTTTAATGAAAACACAATAATTATACAATTACACTTGAATTTGCTTTTATAGAAATGAATCGCTGCAATTGCCTAAAGTAATAATGCATAATTAATTTTGTTCAGCAGTAACAGCTCCTGCTTCCTCTCTCCCTGTTCTGCTCCCAGGCTATAGACAAACTGTGACAAATATTTAAAGTTGCTCAAATCCTATCTTACTGTGTATATACTTTATAACTGTCAAGAGGTAGACAGAAAATTTAATGGAGGCTTTGAAATTTTTTGCTCAGGTTGCTGTGTGATAGAGGTATGTCATATACAAGTTTTCATTTGTATTAAGTCAATTTTACCTGACACTGTTTCTGTCCCAAGTCCCTTAAGCATGGGACTTCTGCATGTTGAGCAAGTTTTCTCTTAAATTCCCTCTTCCATTAAAAATACTTCTTGAAGAAAAGGGAGAATAGTAAAGCTTGATAGCTGCTCTGAGGATCCTAAGATGGAGCAGTGGTTAAAAAGATGATATTGTTTAAGAATCTTCACCTTTTCTAAGGAGGGGAACTGACAAAGGTGAGACTCCTTGTTCTCATGGAGTAGTCATGTTCAGGAAGACAAAGTCCAGGTTCTTGTCCCAAAGAGCATTTTACAGCGTCCTGAAGGAATTGTTCTCAGTCACTTTTCCCAAAAACTTATGCTGCCATCAACTCCCACAAATGGTTTTTATCTGTTGACCCTCGCTTTAAAATCAAGATTTGTTTGTTGCTTGTGGTGTTCAGTGATTGTTGTTTGCATGAAGATTAATTCCAAGTGAAAAGGTGTACTTTTCATATTTTTGTTCCTTTAAAAAATTTTCCTCCTGCTGTGGGTGTTCCATCTTGCATTTGGTTCTTTTATCTGCATTCCCTTAGGATCCCCTCAGGGACCTTCATTATGGGCTGTTGTCACTGATAGTGTAAACTCTGCTGCCTGGGAATTTGTTAGCCTAATTCTTTTCTTCAGCTTTTACATTGGGAGAATCAACACGTTTTTCATTAAATAGTGATTTACTTTTCACAGAGAAAATCATCCCTTGAAATACTGAACTTACAAACTGGCTCTTACGATAAAGGTTACATTAGACAGTGGTTTTAATTTAGCTTCTCCATTTATTGATTTGAAGTACTTATATTGTGAGAAGTATCTACTTCTCACAGGAAGGAAAAGAGTTTTCCCTTTCTGTGTATTCCTTGATATTAATAGTTCATTTCCTGATAATATTTGGCCTCACGATCTGCAGTCGAGGCGTGTCATAGTACTGACTGAACCCTTCATTCCCTTGAAGGACCTGGATTCCTATGGTTTTGGAAAAACCTCTGTGCACTTTTTAAAAAAACTCCTGCCTTTTTAAATTGTTGGAGGAACTTAATATTTGTTGGAATTTTTGCTTGAATATCATCTATTTTTATTTGGTTTCATAATATCATTAATTTATTAAGGTTTTTATGGAAAATTCAATTTGCTTTATGTATTTACTAGGATAAAACTGAAACTGATACAACATTAACAATATTCACTAGTTGTACATTTAATTGTGTGGTAACATGGAATATCTTTTATGGCCATATTTTGTTTAAATGTGTAAATTTAAGTTGTATAATATCTCAGTCTTCAATTGTAACAGAGAATCAGGGCTCCAACAGTTCCTTTATCATCAGCCTGTTAATATTTTTGGTATTTTGTGCAACTATTGGAGAAGAAAAATATTATAGTATTTGGAGAGTTCTGCATGATTGGTTGGTTGGCTGTTTTTTTAATGGGCTCAGATTCAAGAATATATCAGGTCAGTGACAGGTTTATGGAAATCTACAGGATTTTTCACTGTGACACCTATTTGATGCATTTATCTACTAATTTATACTTATTTATTCCATATTTATATATTGCTCATATATATATATATTTATATATATATATGAGCGTGTAGTTCTTCTGGACATGTGCTTAACTTAGTCCTCATGTTTGCAGCTTGCTCCTGCTCCTTGCTCTGGGGCACAGGTACTTTATTAATTTCCTATTTTTCACCTGGGCAGATCATTTTTCACCAGACAACTGCTTGGTTACTTCTGAGGAGGCATTTGCTAGTCAGAGATTCTTACCTGCCCTCAATGCTTTGATTTGGTTTCTATACCCATTCCCATGCTCCCATTTTTTTAGTGTAAATGTTACTCCGAGCTGCAAACGCTGTTTTGATTTTCACTTACAGAAACTTTAACATTTTTCCTAATGCCTCTTACCTTTTTCCATCACCATGGCTACTGAGGTAAATCTGCCAGCCCCTTCTAGGAGTACAGACATGATGGTGCACGTCAAACCTGAGTGGTCACAGGAGAAAATTACTGTAATCTGCACTTTTTTTCCACCTCTATCTAATATTTAACATCAAGGGTGATGACAGGAGAAAAAGGAATCTTCGGTGCAGTTACCCTCCCGACAGGTCTGTGATTCCAGGACGTGCTAGGGAGAGACTAACAGGTCTAAATGTGCCTGTGAAAATGCTGGCTATCAAATGTGATCAGCATTTTTCAGAACTGGAGCATGAAGACTTTCACAAGATTGCAATGAATGGCTTTTGGTGTCTCTTTATCTTACGAGTTTATTGTGAATAATTGAAGCATATATAAAATCCTAGTTCCTAAAATTATCTTGGTATAAGCATACCTCCCTTTCTCTTTTTTATGCAATTGTATTTTTTTGTCTACTAGTTTTGAAGGAAAGCTGGAAAATGCCAGTATAAGCTTGTAAGTATGAGAGATTTCAGGATCAGCAGTTTCCCATGTTTCAGTTTCTCAAGTCTTGGCCCAAAAAGGATTTTGACAGAATGGTGTTGAAATACAACTGACCTTTAAGATAACTAAACTCACCATGGCAGCCTGGAGCCTTTTGCAGGGTATCAGAGACATTCCCTGAACTTCCTCCCCTCCCCTTGGCCAAAAAATGCTCCCCAAAAGTAAACCCCTACAAAATCCACAAAGAAACCGTAAGCACTCTATAGGTGCAGAGTGGACTTAGCTCATTTAGGGGCATTCATGGGAGCAATCTCTATTTTAAAGAATCCAATAAAATGTACCCAAAAGAAGGAATGTGACTTTAATTCAGTTTACAATGATTGGCACAGTCAGCTCCCTTTCTGCTGGGGGGGTTGGTAATCACTTCAAGGTTTTGACTTGCAGACTTAGGGGTAGTCTGGCTAGAAACAAGGTGGGATCTACTGACCCAATTCGACAGAATTCTGTCCCTCACAAACTGCTGGGAGATTATGGAAGGCTTCTGGAAAAGACATCTCTCTGCATTCCAGTAACAGCGACTGCATTTCATCAGCAGTGCTTGCAGGAATAGATCTGAAAGGAACTTCAGGATGGTGTCAGTCCATCCTCCTGCCTAAGGCAGGACGCTTGTCATTCCTGGTAAATAGTTTTCTGTCCTAATGTTAAAGATCTGTAGTGGCCTGGATGCAACAGCTTCCCTTGGTGATATATTGCACACTTCACCCTGCTCCTGGTTTTTCATGAAGCTTAGTGTGAGCTTTCGGGGCAGTGATTTTAGCCCCTTAGTGTTAGTCCTATCCACACTGGCTAGGCAGAGCAGATTGTTCCCACTCCTTTTGTGCAGAAGCATTTATGTTACTCCCTAAAAGCATCTGAAAGGCCTGGCGTGGGAGGGGCTCTGCAGTTTGAGGTGGGACCTGAAGCGGAGAAACAGCAGGTAATGTTCTGAGCATTGAGGTGATGGATGCCCATTCTCACCCTGGCACAGAGGAGCCAAACGTGTCCCTGTGGCCCCATCACTGGGCTGACAAAGTCACAGCGTGTCCCAGGAAGGCTGAGCTGGGTCACTGTGCCAGCGTGAGCTGTGCCCATGGCTCCTCCAGCTGCTTTCATGCCCTTGGTAAATTTCCAGTGAGCCTTTCTGAGCAGGACCAGGGGCCTGGCTGCCCCCAGAAGAGTGCCCTGTGCCTTGGACCTTCCAGCTGCACCTCCTTGGCACGTGGGGTCCCAGTCTCTGCACTATTTTGGCTGTGCTAAAAGCTCTCTAAAGAGTAAGGAGACAAGAAAAGCAGATGGGCAGGATGTCTGAATATTCACTAACCTCGACCCGCAACCACAAACTCTCCAAATGTTCTTTGTGTTTTAGCAGTTCAGAGGAGTGTGTATTCTCAGCTGCACCCCAGAAAATCCAGTAGTCATCAGTCCACTTACACCCAGGGGCTGAACACAAAATCCCATTTCTCTGCTTCAAACTGTGAAGCTGTCCAGCCTCCTCATTCATTTGTTTGCATTGATAAGCGATGGCATTAATAACAGCAACTGTCCTTTTGATACAACATTAAAAGTACAGAAGTTATTTTTAAATTGTCATTCTGAATATTCTTTTCTACTCACTGTCAGCCAGACTTAGAACACGAGGCAGTGTATGATGCCCAGAATTCATTGATGTTAAATATTTCTCTGTGAAAATGAGGCATGATCACAAAACATGAAATGCAAGCGAAACCATGGAATGTTGCAGTTATTTATAACAATTTTTTAATGAATTTTAATTTCTATCTTTGAAGCTTACATTAATTACTGGAGCTTAATTAGTTAAGACTTTAGCCTTCAAAGGTAAAAAGCCGATCTCTTCACGGTGATCCTAATCTAAGGTAAAATAAAATATTGGTCATAGCACAATTAATTCTGGAGATGCTGGTTTTGACTTAAGGGATGCTGCTCATCATCCAGTAAAGAGTGAGAAACATGCTCAGGTTTCAGATTTAGAATGCACCAAAAAAACAGTCACTCTCACAGTGACCTGTGTTAGTCCCTGAAGCTCAGAGATGGGGGTTTGAGGGCTTTGGGGTTTGGTTACTTTTTCTGATTGCCTTTCTTAGTCATTTTTACAGCTGTGAAATAATAGTAGGTGACATCAGTGTGTCCAAAGACTAAAGGGTCAAGGATTCAGGCTGTTCTGATGGACCTTTCAGTGGCTGCTGAGGGGTCTGACATTGCAGGAGGAAGGGGCTAGGGAGAAAATGAGAATTAAATGCGTGGGAGTGAATGCAAGTTCATTGTGAGAGGTAAAATCAGCAATGAATGGGAACATTGAAATACTTTGTTCCACCTAAATATGCTAAATTACTTGAAGCTAGAAAGAAGCAAGAAAAATAAACAACTAATTCCAGTCTGCTGATACTCACCTGTACTTTTAAAACTACTTATGGAAAATATTGTTTTGAAATACATTTGAACTGTTTTTGAGTAGTTTTCTTTATGTATAAGACTTGATATTTAGAAAAATAGGGCAGGATGTTAAAGTGGATTGCAACCTTACACAATAGGACAGGGACAGAATCTGGCATTTTATAATCCTGAAGTGTACTAAATAACCATTTAAGTAAAAAGTTGTTAAGTTAAAACAGGTTCTCACTGAAGGTGCCAGGAAAATAGTGAGAGTTGTTAAACTTTTGTGCTACTGAGAACAGAAGACAGAAACCTAAGTGGGGATTTGGAATGGCTAAGCTTGTATGTCCAAAAATTTGTAGCTGCTGTTGTGTTCTGAGTATGGATGTAAATTCTGTGTCACACTCTTTTGAAATTAATGAAGCATTGCTGTATGAGAGCCATTGCTTTTAATTAAAATATAATTTAAAAATGCACTGTGAACAATGTGCCTGAATCTGCAACTGAAATATGAAGTCATTTATTTCAATGAACTATATCCATTACCTTTCTGTTTTCAACAAAATATTTTAAAAGCTGCAGGAAGTAATTTATTTTGTTGAGGTACTATCTTTGCAATTTTTTTTTTTCTGCAATGAAACATTTTTGTGTAAAATAAGGTTGTAACTTGCTTTGGAGATGTAATTTTTGCTATGGAGTTAAGCGTAGTTTCTACACTTTTTAGACATTCTCTAAAATCAGAGATGGTTCCTCTGGGATTCAGATTCTGAAAGTTACAGGAAGGACAGCATAAGAAACACACCTGTTTGGGGATAAAAAGGATGAAGAATAGTTTTCTTTTTATGGTTTGAGTGATGTGAAGTTCAAAGAAGTTCAAATATTAAAATGAGAGCAGCTGAAAAATGTAAAACTGCTATAGTTATCCATCATCATTAGGATTGCAGTGGAAATCATTACTGCTTAAGTTTTTACAATTTCAGGTAGAAATGAACGTTTTCTAACATGTACTGATATAAATGAAATTATTTTTGAAACTGTGGTAGCAAGCATAGCTCCAGGCCATGGAGATTTACAGTGAGCCAGTTGATGCAAACAAGAACAACACCCCTGGGATGTTTTCTCCTCTCCTGTACTTTGATTCTCTTCATTATTTGATATTCAAAAAGCACTAAACTTGACCTGCTCACTTTTGCTCTCCAGTGTGTGTGAGCCTGAGAATCCAAAATCTGCACCCATCTTTACTTGCAGTGCTGCAATAAGTGAGGGACTCTCAGGGGGAGGGCTGAAGGAGTAGTGTGAGGACTCAAAGGAAGGAAGGAATAAACTGAGTCAAATAATGCAAATTCCACTCTAATATCTTTCTTTCCACTCTCATTCCATCTGTGGTCCATCCATTAATTCAATTACATCTCTCTCCTTTACGTAAGTATTTCATGTGTGGGTTCCTGAGTTGTCATGTTCTTAGGTGAGTGATGACAAAAATCAAAGAGGACTGCTTGTAAAAGCATGCAGCATTCTTTGTACAGGCTTAGAAAAATAATTTATAATACCAGGAAGTGTTAGTAATGTAACAAGTGGAATTGGAATTTTCACCACTTAAAAGTTTACTGCAACGAAATTGGCACTGCAGGATTCTAGCTTGCTTTATAAATAAAATCAAAAGGCTTTAAAATATGCTTCTCTGAATTGAACTACTTGAGTTAGTGTAAAGCAGCAGGGACATGTCACTTGCTTGTAGTGGTTTCTAAATATTAAAAACATTTTAAAAGAACAGCCTGAATAGGTAATTATTTATTCTTTAGAGTTCCTTATGCTTATTGGTCAACAATTCTGTTGTGGAAAGAATAGATAAGAACACCTATTTTTCTTTAAACCTGCTTCTTTCCACTCAAAAAATTATTTTTCTGGCCAAGAACAAACACTCCAAATAGTCTGAAAATGTTGTTGATCCTTTGCTTGCTGGGGCCACCTAAAAAATGCATGTGATGCTACTTTCATGAAGCAGAAAGGGGAAGGAGAATATAAAGAATTCAGACTCTGGACAGGTGGTTTAGGTCATCAATTTTCCATTCAATTCTCCTGTTTCTGGCTGTGTGAAATGGATCAAACCAATTTGTTCTCCTGGCTTGTCGTTTCCTCCACTGCCCTTTTTTCTGTGTGTTTAGATTATAAAAACCCTTCCCCAAGTGCTTTTTTCTCCGTGACCGTGGAGTACTGAGTGTCTCCGAGCACAGCAGCAGTGGAAAGAGGATCTGCAGTTCTCAGCTGGTGTGTTCCACTGGTACAGGTGTTTCTAGGGGATGTAACAGTGGGTTCCTACGGTTGCTGCACCCGAGGTAACAGCTCCAGAGACATCAGCTCACAGCCTAGCCTGACTGGCAGCCTTGCACTGGGCACAGCCATTGCTGGGCTGCAGGCACGAAGCAAAGACATTGGCAAACAGTGGAGTGGAGAAAAGAGAGGGGAAATGGATTGTCTAGGGGTTTTAAAAGTTGTTAGTGCTCAAAATTAAAAAAAGTTCCTTGATGGTTTAGTCGTGGCGTTGTGCTTCGTGAAGAAGAAACAAAATGTGGAGTTCAGAATGTTTGGAGAAAACCATATATCATTTGTCTTAGGTTTTTGCAGTGTCTGCCACTCCCAGGCTTGGCAGAGCCCCTGTTACTATCTGCTCCTGCCATGGTGGCAATCCCTAGAGCTGCCTAGCTAATTGGCTCAGGCGAGTTTAATTAAGGAGGACATGCTGGGCAGAGCAAATGATGGGAAATGGGCACCCAGTCCCATCTACACAGCTCCAGCCACCTCCTGGATGCCCTCATCCTTTCCCTAGAGAGTCGTGAGGTCCCACTCTGGGATTCTTGCTCTCCCCATGCCCCCTCAAAGCCTCGTGTCAGTCCCAAGGATTGTCACTGATCTGTCACCCTCCCACCAGGGCGAGCTCCAGATGTTCTGTGCTCCCTGAAAACCCAGCAGGACTTGAATAGACACAATAGTGGAAGGTGTGGGAGAGAGGTAGGTGTGTTATAACACATTTATGGTATGTTGTAACACATTTATGCTGCATGTTACTTTAAAACCTCCCTGCTCTGATAGCAGCTTTGCACAGCATCAGCCACAGGATGCGTTTGGTACCCGCACAAACACTCGCCTCACACCGCTTTTGTAATGACAGTTTGGCATCATGGGTCAGTTCCCCTCACAGCCTTGTCTCTTCTGTGAAGTTTAGAAAATGATACAAAGATTGAAAGAAAAAGAACTAGTTCTTGGAAGTGATTGGTTTTTAGTTACTTCAGTGACTGTGACTCCTGTTGGTTGGTGTGCAATTATCGTGGTGATATAAACAGACTGCAAAACAAACTTACATCACCTTGAAAAACGTCATTTTTAAGTTTCTGGGGTTTTTTTATTTTTTTAAATCTTACGTACTCTAACTTACTTGCCCTTTATATGAAGTTTAAAAGAACAGAAAAATAATTTGGATTAACAAGTGAGAGCAATTGCCAACCTATTATAGGAATTCAGGTCCATTAAAAACTGTATTTAAATTTAATTAATTTCCTTTAAAATTATTTAATTCTTTACATTTAAATTTAGTTCAAACATTTAAAATTATTCCTGTCACATGACAAAGAAATTTAAGTACCTGTGATTCTGCAGCAGTGGATATAATAACCACAGCATGTCAGGCCTAGTGTGTTTTGTTTTGCTGAAAAGTTTTCAAGTCAGGTGGGTCCCTTTTTAACCAGCTGCTCCAAAAAATTGTGAAAGGCTTATTGGTACTCGATTGATTTGTTAATGCCTGTGACAGATGTAATGAATATTTCTGACAAGACTTCTGCTCCTTACTGCTGACTGCCTTGGAGTGCTTCCAGGTGTGCTAATGAAAAAAGTCATGAATGAAGGCAGGAACAGCCAGCGTTGTACTGGACGCGGAATCCAGAAATTAAATTCAATATAACACTGTAATTAATAGGCGTGCTAGAACTGAAAGGATGACAGCAATTTAACATCAGCTTCTAAATGCCTTTGGACTAGAATACATTACTTAGGACAGCAAAGCTTCTACATCCCCACTGGCAGCTTCCCTGGAGCTCAGAGCTGTGTTTCTGTATACGACCTCTTCTCCCAGGGCTTCACTTCTGCAGCATCCTATTCAACCTGTGGGCAGAGCAAAGGGCCAAATCCTGCAGCTCTGTCGGCTCAAATGGATGTTTGCCCACTTCTGCTACGTCAGTGCTGCCCTTGTTTGTGGGAACTGCCTGCTAGGACAGCAGCATGAAAGGCAGTGGGAATCATGTGCAGTGAAAGAGAAATCATGTGCAGTGACAGAGAAATCATGTGCAATGAAAAGGCCCATACGCTTTGTATAAAATTTTTGATGAAGAAGTACTTCCTTGGCCTGAGTTTGCCCCACCTGTTGCCATCTGTCAGCTCTTCAGTGCCCTTTACAGAAAGCAGGAGTGTTGATCTCGGTCCAGGCTCTCTGAGGTGCTGCTGTAGGATGTGCAGGTTATTGGAGCCACTGCAGGATCCAAGGGCTGCTGGTGTGGGGCTCATGGGCTGAGAACAGAACAGTCTTATGCTTTAATCTGCAAGACTGAAGTAGCTGGCCCTGCCTACTGTTTACTGGAAGTGCTTTTCCATGTGAGAACACAACAGAAAAATGACAGCTTTCTTCAGAGTCCCCCTGCAATTTGTTTGCTTGGTGTGGTTTCACATACAGGTAAAAGTTAATTTGGTTAGATCTTCTCTTGCCAGTGACTGTGGCTTTGTTGAGTAGAATTAGATACAGAAATACCCCCCCTTGTGCTGATTTATGTTTAAGTTTTTTATTTCATTATCACGTTCATAGAAGAGAGGGAATGAACACTCAGGGACGAGCTTCTCTACGTGTGTCTGTCTGATGCTCTGACTGCAGGGGTAGAGGTGGTGGCCTGACTTCCTGAGAGGTGAAAAATTAAAAAAAAAGGACAGTTTCTCAGAACAGCAAGAGAATTTTTAGGGTAAAAAACCTAAATAACTCTGAAAATTTATTTAAAGGTTGTGAATAAACCCTTAAGTCAGAAAGCTATAGACCATCCTAAAATATGTTGTTACTTCTTTGGACATGTCTTAAGCTGACTCAGCATATGAGGGTTTACTGAGGTTTGAAATAACCCTGGAGGAGGGGCATTAGATAAACAGGTGAGGCCTCTGGGGCCACAGGCTATGAGGCTGTGTGCATTTGGGAGTTTCTGGAAGGACAACACTGCTGTGATGCAGCTAAGGTAGTGCTTAAATTTGCATTGTCATTTAACTTAACTGGAATTTTCAGTAACATTTTGCCCACAGTGCAATTTCTGTATGAGTTGGTCTGTGACCCAGAATAAGGGACTGAAGCACAGCTACTTTGTTCAAATAAATACACTGTTTAAGGTAACATACAACTTCCTAAGAGTTTTTGAAATTGCTGTACTGCAGGTGAAGTTAGTTCTTACACTCAGCCTTGAAACCGACTCTTAATTGTAGAAGATGCTGACTTATCTTTAGATTACAAGTTTAAATCACACATAAATAACATCAAATATTTATTAGTTCATTCTGGCATACATTGTATTATGAAAATGGGTGGTTTTCAACTCTGTTCCTGTGATGAAGATGTAAAAATCCAAACATCACAAGAGAAGTGAATGTAGATTTAAAAAAATGAAATTTCAGCTTTGAATAAAAAAAGAGAAAGCTGAGTCATTGTGTTTCCTAAAACCAATGGGAAATAATTTAAGGTGCTGAAATGGACTATACTGATGTTGGCTTATAATTATTTTTTGAGATTGATAAGTCAGTAGATAAATGCTAGGAAACAGAAGCCTGAATACACAGGAGAGGCATGCTGAGCATTTCAGGTAGTTATGTGATTGCTACAGTCATAATATTTATTCTGAGTTTGTCTTCATCTCGAGAAATGTTCAGACTCAGTAATACTTTGCATATGAAGAATGAACTGCTATCCTTCACTATGATTTATTGAAAACTCCATTGGGTTTGTGCTACTGCACTGTGCTTTTCTGCTTTCTGAGTGCACCAAAACTGCTTTGATCGTGCTGGCTCTTTACACTTGAATAAAACCAGGCTTTTTAGGAGGCTTGCACTGGTCAGAATGGATCAATTTTTTATCAAGCAACCAAAATAAGTAACTTATCACACTTCAGGAGGGTGCACAGAGCACAAAACTAGGGCATAGGAATTAATATTTCAGCATTCTGCACTTAAGCCACTTGGTGCTGTTTTGCTGATGGCAATGGAAACAACTTAGAAAAGGAGTGAAAGAGAGGAGCCTTCCTTTTCTTCCATCAGTTGTCAGCAAATGCATGAATTGACTGAGGCAGGCTGTGATCTGATAGCTGGTGTTCCCACACACACTCAGCTTACTTTGTTCTTATTTAAGAATTATAAATTAGTATCATTTCTTCTGTGAGCCAGGGTACGTAACTGTAATTGCTCTTAGAAGGAATTAGAGGCCAGAGGACTTCAGAAATCAAAATGTAATTCTTTCATCTGATGTAGATTTCAGGCAATCACTTAAAGTGCCCAGGTTGATGACTACTCATCATTTGGTGTCCATCAACATCAATGAACATCACTGGAGGAATCTGTTGAAATAAATGGCTGTTATTAAGATAATTGCTGCTGTTCATGTTCCTTGTACAAACCTGATGACTGTGATGTATGCAGACCTTCCTCTTTCATATTCCAGCATTTGTTTGAACTTTTGCTGTCTTGCATTTCCTTTTGGTTTGAAAAGGGGGGCTTCTCCCATTTTCCAATAGCATGCTTACTTCGGGTTCAGGGTCCTGTCCAAACTGGTCAAAGTACAGAATGTGTGTCTGTGTATATTCATCTTCTTAAAGGAACAATTCTCAGCAACTTCAAACCATCAGAGTGTTTCATTTTCATTCAAAAGAGGTAGGTCAGTCCTGGAAGGGAACTGTTGGTGTCTCACGGCTTACTGCAAATTCTTCAATTGTCGCACTTGATAAGCATTTCATTTTAGATTTCTTGCCATGTTGTTTATCCCAGTCTGTACTTGACACAGAACTTAAAGACACAGTTCTCATGTGCTGTTGTCTATGAAATTATTCCAGATAATCAGTCCATTAGGCCAAGAAAAGGCAAACTGCAGTGCTCCAAGTGCTGGGTCTGAGCCCTTCCTGCAGGGGACAGAGAATTCTCAGCTATTCATTATTTGTGCACTTCAACAGAGATGTCCAAGAGGTTGTACACAACAGCTTTGTCTATTTTGTCTGTTTCTAAATGGTCTTAATCATAGGCAAGGGAAATGCAGTTTGAATTTAATTTGTAGGCTTTTAAAGTTAAATGGAGGTTGCCTTTTCTGTTGCGCCACCAATAAATAGTGTGTGTATTTATGGTTTGATTTCTCTTGCCACATTGCAAGAGTCCAGAGCACTGCAATTGTCCCAGGATTTCTGATCTAATCGTGGTCTCATCACTGCCATTAGAACCTTTGACTTGCACTGACACACATCTGGAGAGGATTACTCGAGGCAGGGCTGGCCCCTATTGGCAGTTACCGCTTGCTGTTGCTTCCCTCTTCTGAACATGTTTCAGAAAGGAAAAATAAAGAGCTTTTCATGAAGGCACTCTGTTTATTCTTGGCATTTGAATAGTCCAGAGGCCATTTGTGCACTTAATAGATTAGCTCTGGTTTATGAAGAAAATGGACATGATCTGTTTGAAATGATCAGAAGTCAGATTTTCAGCTACAAGGAGTTCCCGTTGCTCTGCTTAAACACTGACTGCAGTATGAGTCTGGCCCAAGAATTGTTTCTCATTTCCTCTCCCTTCTAATCAAGAAAGTAGCTTTGTTTAAAAAAAAGCCTTTTGGAAGGTATTTCTGATAGTCAGAGAGTTATTTAATGGTTTCATATTTACTGTACAATTGACCAGAATAATAGGCTACATATCAGTGAATCCTTGTTTTTCAGAGACAAGGGCGGGAAATGTGTATTTTTAAATTTATTTTTGTTAATAGATCTGATTGCTTGAAAGAGTGGACAGCTGCAATAGCTTAGTTCTCTGGCTGATTTAAATAATGTGTCTCTTGGTTTCCAAGGGGAAGCAATTGCTTCCTTGATAAATAAAACAGTTGCCATGTTTTAGACACTAATGAGAAAAACTCAATCATGATAAAATACATCAGTGTTTGTTTTTGGTCTGTATGAAGTGTGTGTTTGGGGAAAACAGCCAAAAGTTCCATCTGAGCCAAAATTCCCAACCACCTTTTCCTCCCTCTCTGGTTTTCCTGGACTAGCAGTGCATCTTTTATTTCACGATTATGGCCATGTTATCGCTGCAAATAAATAGCCGTTAGATCTGCAAATATCGGAAGTGTAATGGATTTAAAATTATACATATGGAATTAAATATTGAAGAGCTGTTTGAACCCACTGCTCTGTTAATGATGACTCAAGTCCTGGATCTTGTTTTCATTTCTTCTAGTGAAATGCTGACAGCAATTCCTTGACTTTTTTCCCAGTCTGCCCTGTAAAAATGGTATATTTCTAATTCATAACCTTCTTCCCGTGTTCAGCAAATAGGGACAAACTTTCCTGATGGACCATATCTTCCTAATTTCTAGCCCTTGAAGAATTGAAAAATTGACTATCAAACCAAATCCAGTTGCCTATAAAGCAAAATGAATAAACTGCTGCAACCAATCTTTATGACTGAGAGGAGACCAGGATCTTCAGTGTGGCTGAAAATGAGCAAAAATAATAGTAGAAGAGAAACAACCTGCCCTCCACACGCTCTGTGTTTTCTTCTCTGTTAACACCATGACTAATTGCTGATTCTAAGTGAGCAACCATCTGCTGAAGCCAGCAGTAATATCCAGAAAGTATGAGCTGAGATTTGCATCAGGATGAGAGGCAACTGCATGGCATGGCAATGCTGGACCCTGTAAATGAAACAGTTCTCCTGGTTTGTAAGCTCATTGTTCCCCACAAACCAGCAGGTATGTGCTTAACTCAGCTCCCTCCTCCTCTGGGGGACACAGGGACAGAGCTCTCACCTTGTACCAAAGGTCATTTGCACGTCAGAGTCCTCAAAGACACCTGAGCCTGGAATTGCAGAAGGGGTAGATGCCCTTCCCTGCTGCTAAAGATTTACCCCACGTGCTGAGGAATTGCTTTGGATAAAAGCTCAAGACTACAGCACCAAAGTGCCTAAGGGAATAAGAACAAGTATTTATTCCAAGTTATGAAAACTGAGGAGGAGAAGCAGGTCCTGTTGAGCAGGTGTTGTCCCAGTGTTTTGAAGGGGATGGGGTAGTGAAACTGCTGCTTGCTTTTTTTTTTTTTCCTTTTATAAAAACCTTCTTGTAGGAGATATTTGAGCCAACTGTGAGGGATTATTCAAGAATCAAAAAGTTCTTTANGCTTTTTTTTTTTTTTTCCTTTTATAAAAACCTTCTTGTAGGAGATATTTGAGCCAACTGTGAGGGATTATTCAAGAATCAAAAAGTTCTTTACATATATCCTGGGATGGTTCTGTAGTGGTTGGACTCATGTTAGAGAATCAGCAGCTGTACATTTAAGAAGAGCAGGTCTATGACATCCCTGAAGAAACTCAGTGTTTTCACTGTGTAAATGCCACACCAGTGCTGGCTCTTTCTGCTGGATTCTTGTTGGTGCTGACACCACCTGGAAGGATGTTGGATTGCTGTTCTATTGGTGGTGATGATCTTTGTACCCACCCAAAGGCCATGATTTTGGAAGTATCGAGCCACATAGTCCTTGGGTAGGAAGGACAAGCAGGGCTTTCCTGGGGAGCAGTGGTTTGTGTAGTCCTTGGGTAGGAAGGACTAGCAGAGCTTTCCTGGGGAGCAGTGGTTTGTGTAGTCCTTGGGTAGGAAGGACAAGCAGGGCTTTCCTGGGGAGCAGTGGTTTGTGCCAGGGGCACTCGGGGAGGCAGCAAGAACATGGTGTGTGTGCAGGGAGGGGAACTGTGCCAGGGGAGGACTCCAGACATCATCAGAGCAGGGGGCAGCAGTGTCTGCCCGTGGCAGCTGCTTCTCCTCTGTTTAAATCCTAAAGGGCTTCACTGAGCCCTTTTAGGATGAAGAGTTTCCTGAGTTACTCATACCATATTTTTCAATTTCCTTCAACAGTCTTGTGAACTTGGATGTGAATCTGTAATGTCCAGTGTGCTTCTCACTGCTTCAAATAACCTATTCCTAGTAGCTATTGTATCATATCTGCCTGAACATAAAACCATTTATTTGGTTTGTAATGTTCTTTATCTCCCTTAGTTTTCATAAGTATAAAATATTTCCCCAAGCATTATGAAAAGATTAAAATTCAATTTGAGTGCTGAATTATGCATGGTTTTCAATTTGGCAATACTCTAAGAATTTTTTGTTTCCCAGCTTTTTAGTGTTATGAGAAAATATCTACTATCAAATGTATTTTTAATAGATATTTCCTGGTATTAGATGACACAGTTGACATTTAATCCATTCTACAAAGATGTCTAAATATTTAATTTTACAATTCATAGCAGCCAATCTTCTTGATAAATGGAATGCTTCCATTTATGGCTACGATTTGGGGGGAGCAAGCATATAAACAAAATTACTTCCAGAGGGGAGGAAAATCAGTTCAGTTAATTATTTTACTTAAATGTGCATGGCAATATCTATCAATTGCCAACACAGGAAAATAACTATCAGCAGAGTAAAGGCTGAAAAGCATTAATCAAAATTCAGTATGATTAGCATTCTTAATTTGAATAAGGAGTAGGCTCCTGAAGATACCCAGTGCTGCTGGAAATACGTAATAATGGATAATAATAAAAGCCTTAAAACAGAGTAGAGGCTTTAAACAACCTGAGTTTTGCCCTACCATTTTTGTATTTTACTAAGTGGAAATTGCAGACATTTTACATCTCAACTTCATTGTAGATTGGTCTCTCTTTTTTTAATGTTCATGTAGGTATAAAAATGAATGTTCAGAACAGATTGGAATCACTTTGCTGGAATTAAAAAATACCAAAGCTTAAGATGCTGATTTCTTTGCTTTTATACTTAGATCTTCATGGTTCTTTACCCAGAGACCTTTCAGGGGTTGGCAAGGTGAGGTTCCTCATTTCTTGAAAGGTACTTGAGGAGAATTCTTTAAACATACTGCTTTTCTTTTTCTTTTGTTTTAAAGTGACATTTGCACACGGCCAATAAACTTTGTACCTTTATATAATCTTATCTTGACCTTCACAGGCATGCAGTGAATGAAATGAATTTCACTGACTTGAGCTTGGTTCTCCAGGTGCTCTCAGCATCAGCTCTTTATGTACCTATTTGCTTAAAATGCTTCCAGGAATTATTAGTGCTTAAATGTGCATATTCACTCTTGCTATCAATTTGAGAGAGCAAATTTTATTGACTTTATTGGTTCATAATTTTAGCTTTATGTATTGAATGTATGAAGCAATGCAGATGGATTTACAAGTAAACACATTCATCTTCATGAAATGTATGCTGAGGTCCTTAACTCTGGGATATTTCTGAACATTCACATAAATGCTTTCATTAAGTAATCAATAGCATTGAGTATTTGTACATAAACCATATGGATGAGAGATGTCAAAAAATAATAGGGATTATAAATCCATTTTGTCAGTTTTCAGGGTATTAAATGCTTGATATACAAAATAAAGGTATATAACTGTGCATCCGTTTCAGAACTGATAGCTGTAATATTAATACACTCCAGACATGTTTTAGTAATGCAGAAATAATTTTTTGGCTACTGAGTTTAGTTAGAAACCTGCATGTGTTGACCTACTATTGGTGAATTTATATCATACCTAATAAAAATACTTCTAATCAATCAACTCCCTTTATACTTATATAAAAATAATTTTCCCTTTTTTATTAAACAAAGGTTTCCTTTTGGAATTGTTTTGTTGTCTTAATGTCTAAAACATTGAATTAAAATGTTTAGGGTTGTAGTTCTGGTTGCAAAAGTTTGCCACAAATGAGCAGGTTATACAATAATAAGTGACATTAATCTGTGAAAATGGTACTTTGTTGTAAGATAAAATCCAATTCCCATTTTTGTACAGTTCTTTCAGAGTTAATGTTTTTCTAACAGCTATATAAATTAGGAATTGCTCGTCTGCTTAAGTTACAAGCAAACGTCAATGCATGAAAATCCTGCTTTAAAGTCTTCTCTGAAATGAATTTGTGGCAGTGGAAAAGGAGTGAAGTCCAGAGCAGGTGAGAGGGTTGTTATCACTGTAAGGTGTTCCTGAGGAATACATCTCTCTACAAAACATTCTGGAAGTGCAGGGAGTTGTTCCCAGGATGAAATCCTCGCTGGAAGTGGCAAAGGCTCTCCATAGTCGTGCATCTCTTCTGTGGCACTCTGAATCAGGGGCATCTTTTTGTAAATACAACCCATCAAGCTTTCCTGATTCCATCAATCTCGTCTAATTGCCTGGAGTTTAATTGAGAGGAGTGTACAGAACACGACCTGGAGATGCAGGCATCCTTTGAAAGTCTCATTGGACTTGAATCTCAGGGATAACTCTGCGCTTTCTTCCTGTACAACTCTTGTCCAACTTACATGTACCTGAAAATTAACTCTGATTTCAAGATCAAAAATTACTAAATACTGTGCTGCTCCTCAGGTCAGCCACTGATTCCACTGGCTGAACCTGCCTTGTCCCCATCCTTGCCTATTATTAGATGATCTTAAGGCCTAGAAAAAGTCCTTTGCTGCTGTTCAAAGGGTCTTTAAATGAATTGTGTGGCTTGGCTCATAGGAGCAAATCTTCTCACTTTTGACTCTCTTCAAATAATTTTCACAAAGAAGATAAAATTTGAAAAGACTGCTTTTAATAATTGGATTTTACAACTGTTATACCTTTCCTTGTGTGTGTAAGCACAGGGATTCCTGGCTTCTTGCTATGGCCATTATTTATTAGCAGCTCTTTGCTTTGTGCATGCACACAGAGTCCTGCCACTCTGCAGGAAGCATGGGCATAGATGTCAAGAAGGGATCTTAGAAGGAATTTGGGTTATTTAATCTCCTGAAGGGAGGACTGCTGGGACAGAGGAGTTTTCAGATAGGAATGGGCGATAAGAGGAAGGTAGGAATATGCTTTTCTGCTTGCCAGGACTAGAACAGAGGGTGGTACTTTGAAATTACAGCAAGAGAACTTCTGATCCATTGCTATTTATTTTTATTTCATGAGATCCCATGATGTGCTAACAATAATTAACTATTAGACTAGGGCATTTCTGTTATTAGAAACTTTTAAGTAAATGTTGAAAAAGGTTTGGGTTAGAAATATATTTGCTTAGAGATACAGCTGGAGTAAATAGTTGCTTATTACCCCTTTCAGCCAGCTTCTAGTTATTTTATGTAGGATTTGAAATACACCCTATTAAAGGCTTAAAAGCATAAGGCAGGGAGTCTCCAGTGGGGTGTCAAGCAATGCAGTTTCCATAACACAAACAGAAATAGCAGTTTGAAGTCTCACTGTTTTAACCAGTTTTTTTTTCATGGGACATGTTGTCAGTACATTACAAGAAATGAAAAAAAAATTTGTGTAAATACTGCATCTTTCTCTCAGTTTTGTTTCCAGTTTCCCAGATGACACATGGTCAAAAATGTAAAGCATTAAGAGAGACTGTTTGGGTATTTTAACATCTAATTGATTGTCCTTAAGATGGATATTGTTGTTCTGTTGTAGAAGTTTATAAAATGTCATGCATGTCTCCATCTACACTGTTTTTCTCTAGTGGGCAATCTAATTTTAATGTAACTGTCTTTTATTTTGTTTGTTGTGTTGGTCCTGTTTTGTCATTCTGTCAGAGGAGCTGTTAATCTGTCTTTTTGAAGAGCCCATGTTTTGGAGGCAAACTGCCCAGAATACTTTACCCAAACAGAAACATAAATAGGAGAGAAAAGAACATCAACTTTTTCTTTGCAACTTTAAAGTTAAAATCTCTTAACCTGCATAAGCATATTCAGTAACATAGTACACACCTTGAACATTAAGTTTTGTCTAGGTTTTCCTGAAGTAAATATTGTGCTTACAGGTATTTTACCATTAATTAATTCCCTGATATTGAAACCATGGTTGGTGAGTGCTCTGTGTGCAAGGCAAAGCCCAGGTGTGCCCCCAAATTCTTGGCTTTTGACTGGGATTTCGTTTTCCCTGGTAGCTTTGGGTTGTTCTTAGGTATAGTCATTTAAATCTGGTGAGGTCTTTAAAGATGAGAAAGGTCTGGAATTCATCAGCATTCAGAGAGAGGCTCCTGGCAGTGGAAATCTGCAGCATGGTGTGTGCTTAGTGCCCTGTGTAACTGATCACATCGACTTCAACTGGGCTTATTTTCCAAGTGTCAGAATCTTTAGATGTCTTTATTTTTAGGTCTTCCAGAGTGAGAACAGCTTGGTGTATCCTATTTGAAAGGTGTTGTATTTACTGCTGGTCTGCTAAGTCTCCACATGTTGGTTAGGATGTGTTTTTTCTGAGGGGCTAGAATGATGCAGTTCTCTGGCAAAGGAGGCACTGGCTTACAGCACTGGATGTGAGCTTGATAGGCCAATTCATGATTGGCATTTATTCTGCAAAGCTTTTTTTTCCTTTTCCTTTTTGTGCAATAAAGAATGATGCTGCATGTAAATGCAAAAATTTCTGCCAATAGCAAAGAGCTCAGCCTGACACCAGGGCATTTATGTGTCTGCCTGAATTCTGATTTACTCTTATATTTTCTCTTAATTTGAGCAGGGATTGCAGTCTAGGTATCTGTTGCCCTGGTCACCAAAGTGTCCATCATTTGATGACAAAATGGATTGCATTTCCAACTCCTGCTCTGAGAAGCAGAATTTTTCAGGAAATGAGCCAGTGGGCAGGGAGATGCAGGAAATGTCCAGGCACACGTACATGGAAATTCTGACCTTTCTCTGCACTACCAGTTTGTGTTTCAATGGGCTCTTTTGAAAACTGGTAGTTGTTGAGGGCTGAGGGGTTTTTTTCAAAACACAACCCAAATTTCTGTGTGTTGTTGGAAACCTCTGCGCTGCAGAGGGGAGGATGATTCCTTGTGAGTATGTGCTGAGACTTGGTAAGGAACAGAGCAAGGTTCAAGCAGATCCTGCCAGCATCACTAGTGGTTACACTGCATGATGTAAGATGGGAAGTGATAAGACAAAAGACTATAGGCTCTGTACCAGGGATGTCCTTAGGATGGCAATTAGTACCTGGTAGTTCTGGAGTTTCTTACATTTATCTGGACTTTAGAGAACAGGATCTGCATTATTGCATTTGATTAGAAGTTTCTGAATTGTCTGGTGAGTTTCCTTTCAGTATGTTCCCCTGAGAGCCAGCACACATCTAAGTGCTAGAGGCTGACAGAAGAGGAGAAATGCACTACAGAGGTGGAGTGCTGAATAAGGGCTGGCTCAATGCTGCTTTTGGAAGGCAAATACCAAGCAGTTAAAGATCAGTGTGGTAAAAAACGGAGCAGAGCTCAGTGTAAGGCACGCAGAGTAAGGCCAGCAGTGAATTCCTGGGTGCCATGAGAAGCCCTGAATTCCTTGGGGCACAAACTCTCAGGTTCAGGGCCAGGTTCAGAACCCATTCAGGATATTGTGGTTATTTCCTGACCTTTTCACTGGCTGAGTATCAGTCTCCAGCTTTGTTAGTGTGACTTTCATAGATGTGCTTTATTCAGGCATGTAATTGCCTCTTAACTGGAGCTAAAGTAATTTCCTATGAATAGACTTAAATAATACCTTTCTTAATGTTCTATTTTCTGTTTTTTTCATGTTGTCTTATACTTTAGATTTTTTTTTTTTTGGCTAACCTTTGCAGTTTTTCTTAACTCTTCCTGAAATTATTTGGTACTAGTTGTGGAGTTGATTAGATTTTCATTATGATTATGCAAGTGTCTAATCTTTCTGACAGCTGCTAGCCAACCCAGTTGCTTATAAATTACAATGCATTAGAAATCCCTAGCTCAGAAGCCTTTACATAGTTTTTACAAGAGGAATAAGAGAGCAGCATTTCTTCTGTATACAGTAAATAGCGAGGATACTTTCCCCTGAGGGCTCCCACTTCGTGACAGTGGTTGGCTGAACGTTCAGATCTGATTTAGTAAATTGGGGGATGATAGCAATCAGGACACTGCCTGCTTGAGTAATGAGATTCTGATGACTCCCAGCTCCCTGATGAGAAGTGCTTCAGAACCATTAAATGCTCTACGATTCATAACATGGGAAGAGTACAGTGAGCCCTTAGAATTCAAAAATTGTAGTGATTGTTTTCCATGGATTTTTTTTTTAATTCCAATAAATAAAGCCTATTTGCTTCGTCTGTAGTTTTGCAGTTTTTATGATTCTGAGTTTAAGGATTGCCTTTTTATTTGTGTTCTTCTTACCACTGATAAAAGCATAAGTCAGAGGGTTTCTGTGTGGATGCAGAGGGATCATGGCAAAACGGTGTTTGGCCTTGGCAAGCCCTGCAGCAGATACCAGGCAGCCCCCACGTCCCACAGAGGCAGCAGCTCCGTAATTCCCTGAGATTTTTCTTTCTCCTGGTGACATTTCCACAGAAAGTGGGGACATCAGCACGAACATTTCCTTACAGACATGCTGTGCAGCCAGCCCTAGTGCTTGATTTAGCTGTTCCTTCTTCATCAAAGCTGTTTATTCAATGGATATCCTGTTTTAAAATACCTTTTTAAAGAATAATTGGCAAGGATTGTAAATGTTATATATTCTGTTTATGTATAATTTATTTTATTATTAGAATGCCATATTGTAACAACTATTGAGACCTAATTCTTTGTAATCTATTTTTTAGGTTTGCCACTGAATTTTTTACTACATTCTTCATATCTGCTAAGCCAAATATTTTAATATCACATCTCTTGAATGTCAGGATCCTCCTTAATTTGCTAGACAGACTGTAAGAGCAGAAACAAGTTAAGTGAGAGAGTCCACTTGTAGAGAAAACGCTGGCATAATAATTCTGTTTAAATATTAACTTTTGTCATTAAAATTATCTCATGCTTCTTAATTTGCTGGAATAGAGAGCTTAATGTGGTCTTATGAGGAACGGCTATTGTTTACAGGCACTGTCAGCTGCTTTTATGAATTTTTGAAGCCTTGCTGATGTGGCAGCAGATGAGTTCAGTGGGGTTTAGTTAATTTGGAAAAAGTATTAAATTACTTTTTATGAGACCATTAAATTAATATGAGTATTTAATTAATTTTAAATTCAAAAATTAATAAAAACACAAGTGAGAAGATTGATGGCTTCTGCCATATTTTTAGACCTCATGATGTTACATTAGGCTGAGCAGTGGGCATTGAATGATAGAATAATGATACTTGAAATTAAAGCAGGAAAAAGGATGAACTACTGTGCTTTAGAAAAATTAGGCATCTCAGCCTTTCTTTATCGAGTGGAGACATTTTGGGGTCCCAGAAATAAGTTGCATCACTTATGTCTCTGGGTTGTATGATTTTATGTTCATTATTTTGAAGGTAGCTGAAATTTAAGTCAGTTATTGTGTAATTGGCCCCATCTGCTCTGTGTTCAGAGCACCATTTTTTACTCTGTCCTCTGTATTCAATGCAAAATAGGACAGGACAAGGATACAAGTTAGATTTAGGTGTGAAGTCTCTTCATCTCTCTAACGATCCAGGGCACCATAAGGTCTGTTTGTTTCCCTCTAAGAAAACCTTGTGTAGGGCTCCTGCAGGCACCGTGTCCAGGAGCTTGGGGGTCCTTTTCTGCTCGGGGTCCCTTTCTGCCTTCTCTGCCATTTCTGCTCGGGTACAGGGCTGGAGCAGGGCCCCAAGGCTGGCGGCTGTTGGGTCTGTGTGCCCCTGCTGGGGCTGATGAGCCCAGTTTTGCCAGGCTGGGGAGGCTCTCTGGTGCTCACAGCTCCTGGGCTTCTGCGCTGGCACCTCCTTCAGGTGAGACATTGCCATGTGACCTGAACAAAATACTGTGGGGAGGAAGAGAAACACTTCTGGGCTCTTTTCCCAGTTGAACATCACCGTGGGTAAAGCTCTGGATCTGCTGCTGGTGTGGTGCTGGAGGGATGAGCTGCAGTTATTAACCTGCTGCTTTCCAGCCTGGAAGATGTTCCTGTACTCTATTAAACTTCTTTGGTGGAGCTATTAGTGTGTGCTTCAGAGAAATGAGGAAGCAGAACACAGCATCTTCATGTAGATGGCAGTAACTCTGCCTGGATGCTCTATTCCTCTCCTTTTTGTGGAGACAGAATTAAATAAAGGCACTGAAAAACTCTCCAGCTGCTCACATGTTCAGCATTCATTTAGCTGGGTGTACTGAATGCATAATCCTTTAGTAGATTTTACCAGAAAAATCAAGGGATGAAGGCCAAGCACATGCAATATGATATTCAGGGATAAAAGTTTTCTGTATCCCACTTAAAGTCCATTGCAGGAGACATGGAGCTATTGGTTGGTCCAGCCCTGTTTGAAGCATCACAGGAGTTTTTTCCTCACATCTTTCAGGAAGGCTTCTGCTGGCAGTGCCCTGTGTAAATTCAGACTAACAGACTTCACACTTTGGTCTAACTTGTTTGCTATTCCTGTCCTATTTTGCATTGAATACAGAGGATAGAGTTAAAAAAAGCCAGTAAGTATAACCATAAACTCGTTGACTGCAAGTCTCAAGTAGCTCAGGTTATTTTCTGTCTGAATTCTGGCTTTTAGTGTGTAACCTTTAAGGATACTGTCCTATTTCCAGTTAGTTTTATCACCATACTAATATTGTCAATTATCACCTGTCGTAATTTTTCTAATGTAACATTTGGAGCTCACTAAAACACAGAGAGTGTTTCATACATTTTCTTACAGGCTTTGACATGGCCTGTTAGCCTATAATCTTCATGATAAATTATCTGCCTGATATTGTCATTACACTCCTTTGCCTTTTCTTACAATTTCTAATACTAAATCTGCCAGAAGAGAATAGAGAAAGGCAAAGAAATTGTGCTCCTGGAATGAGAGATTGTAAATTATAGATGTAGCTGAAAGATAAAACAGAAAATAAATTTAATTAGGAGAAAAAATCAAGCAGAAAATAGAAAGACGCAATAAAATGGTGAAGTGAAAATTAGAGAGAGAAGAGATAAAACATTGATACCACTCTAATGAGAGTTGTAAAAACCACCATCTTCCTTTTATTTTTCCTGTTGATACGAAGGATTTTTTCCTTTCCTTTCTATTGATACAGTTCTCATTGAGTATTACACTGTTGTGCTCTTGTTCAGACTGACATTTACAAGAGGACATTAGTTGAAAGCAAAGAAAAATAACAGAAAAGGTAGGAACTTGAGTAGTGAGGCCATTTAAGAGGTATTAATACCCTGAAAAGCTTTTAGGCTGCTAGAAGGCCTTCAAGTAGACAATGAAATAGGACCTGAATCCAAATTCTCTTTTGTTTTTACGCAGTGGCAGGTTTCAGTGTTGAAGTGGAGGAGTTTTTGTGAAGCAGCTTTTAACTGCACTAGGACTTGCTTAATCTTTCTCATGGAACAGATTTTTCAGACAAGCCATTCAGTGTTTTCTAACATGTCCCACATCCCAGTGAACTTGTTGGAAATACACTGTATGAAACTGGCTGAAGCACCACCCTACCCAAAATAATAACAATAACAATAATAATAATAATAACAATAACAACAACAATAATAATAATAATAAATCCCTTTGATAGAATAACAAGGCGATGGAATGAGAAAAGGTTTTATAAAATCTGCTAAGACCAACTGTTCCCCTCTTCCCTTTTGCACATGTAAAGTCTTCTAACATAATATCATGGAGATACTCAGATTACAGAACACTGTCCCATGGCCCTACACCCCTCACTGACCAATTGCAGTGGCCTATTAGCCTATAATCTATCTAATTTCATTGTTGGAATAGTGGGTTTAGAAGGCTTAGATATATTTTCTCAAGTTTTGGCTGTGCTACTTCTCTTGTAAGACGAGCCACAGGGTCTTCATCATTTCCAGGCTGCATCCCTGTTTCCCAGGTAACAACCCAGGAAATCACAACATCAGTGATGAAGCCCTCCCTGGAGCCTGTGACAAGCAGCCTAATCACCTGAAACACCATCTTTTTCATAACTGATGCACAAGTGCAAACGAAGCAGTATCAGATGGTGAAACAGAAGTCCACATATCCAGGCCTCTCAGACAACATCTCCCGCTTCCTGTAGCATTTTCTTACAACTCCTGAAGAGATTCATTTCCAAGCCTCTTTACCCCCTCATTCTGTGCCTGTTTTCCAGAGGGATCTCTAGCAGATTTATATTTGCTTTTATAAAGGTACAGCCCTGGGAAGAGTCCAGTATTTAAGGTACCACTTTGTTTATCTCTTGATTATTATTTGTATCTTCTAGCAGACCCTTTTGACTTAACTGTGCACTGACAGGCAGAACTGAAATGCACATTAGTGTCATTAAAAATGCAGATATCTGCTTTCATTTCCTGAAACTTTTTACTAGAAAGAATAATATGAAATATGTATTACATTTAATGCATGATAAAAAGATCAATTAACCTACTCAATATAAATGGGACTAGTAAAGGTTTTTAGTGTTTGTGCCATCTTAGGTTATGTTTCTTGTCATGATTTGTAAACTGACCACAGAAAAGGCAAGTCTTTGTTGGTATGACCATCTTAGACCAGAAATCACAAAGTCTTACGGGTTTAAATGAAATTTCACCATTTTAATTTGAAGGAGTAGTAACATATCCAGAGGCAGTTAAGTGCATTAAAACTCTTGTCTTCCTGAAAGAATTTTACCCTGAGGGACATTAAGTAGCTGTAAAATGTTCGGTCCAGGTTTCTGTGTGGCTTTGGAAATTTCAGCATTTGTGTTTACAGTGATGTTTCTACCAAAACCATGTCTGACAGGCACCAAACTGAAAAGTTCCTCTCATTATTCATAGGAATGAATCGAAGTTTAACAAATGCTACAAAAGATGGGCTGGACCTTTTGAAGTGACTTTGTAGCATCTCTACCATGTGTTTTGGAAACAGATTTGAAGAATGGTGGGATTTTTTTTTCCCCACATCCCTTTTGCAGTTTAAAGGTATGAGTTTGGTTGCTTCAATCAAATTAAAATAATGACAATGTTTATTTTAAGTTGTAAATGCATGAAAGGCAGGAGTCTTTAGGTACAGAGGAATCCCACATCACAGTGCCCCACGATACCTGTGTTTCCTTTCCTCTACAAAACATGGGAGAAGGAAGAAAGCCCTTAAGCTAAGGGCTGTGGAAAATCCTAAATGAGTGAGGTGTGTTGGCATGGCCTGAGTTAAGCTGTGCAGCTGCCACAGTGCCCAGACATTAATTCAGACGGGTAGAACCTAGAAAGGCAAAGTCTGTGTTCAGCACAGCGTTGTTCCTCACTAAATGACTTGGAGCAAGAGCTAAAAGAAAATCAGTATTTTCCCGTCAGCTTCTCCACTTGCATCGGGAATGTGTGTATGTTTGATTAGAACAGGGTGGGGACACAGCCCTGGTTCAGGGCTAGATCGAGCTCTGTGTAACAGCTCAGAATGGATGAACTGCTGCCAGATCAATCTGGCCATCTCCTCTTCGGCAGCGCTGTCAGCACCCTGCCACAGCCGCGCTCCAGCGCTGCTGCAAAGGCAAACATGCCTCGGGGAGGCCAAACTCAGGGCCTCCTGTGAGCAGGAGAGTACAGCATCCAGCCATGCACAGCTCCTGTGGAGCACAGCTCCTGTGGAGCACAGCATCCTGTGGAACACGGCTCCTGTGGAGCACAGCATCCTGTGGAACACGGCTCCTGTGGAGCACAGCATCCTGTGGAACACGGCTCCTGTGGAGCACAGCATCCTGTGGAACACGGCTCCTGTGGAGCACAGCATCCTGTGGAACACGGCTCCTGTGGAGCACAGCATCCTGAGGAGCACAGCTCCTGTGGAACACAGCAGCTTTGGAGCACAGCTCCTGTGGAGCACAGCTCCTGTGGAGCACAGCTCCTGTGGAACACAGCTCCTGTGGAGCACAGCTCCTGTGGAGCACAGCTCCTGTGGAGCACAGCTCCTGTGGAGCACAGCTCCTGTGGAACACAGCTCCTGTGAAACACAGCATCCTGTGGAACACAGTATCCTGTGGAACACAGCATCCTGTGGAACACAGCTCCTGTGGAGCACAGCTCCTGTGGAGCACAGCATCCTGTGATGCACAGCTCCTGTGGAACACAGCTCCTGTGGAGCACAGCATCCTGTGGAACACAGCATACTGTGGAGCACAGCTCCTGTGGAACACAGCATCCTGTGGAACACAGCATCCTGTGATGCACAGCTCCTAGCATGCTGCCACAGGGCCAGAGAAATACAGGAGTAGGAGCAGTTATTTATTCCAGCTGGGAATTGGGAGCGTTCTCAGTCTTCTACGAGGCATGGAAATAATGATTGTCAACAGAGTATTGTTAACTTTTAATGTTAGATGGCCAGGTGAAACTCCAGCACTCATTTCTGCTTGAGCACTGTACCCAGGAGTTACTGGTGTGGGAGGAATCTTCTGCATCCTCCCTGACCCTGCACACCCGACAGTCACTGATGTAGCAAGCAATGTTTTAAAGAGATTGTTAACAGTCTTGTCTGAATTCAGGCAGGTGCAAAAGTGAGAACTTTTTCCATCTTGTGGAAAGGCACCTGCCCTTCTAATGCTAGACAGCAAAGAACTATCTAGGCTTTGCATAAGGAATTGTGAGGAAGGACTGTCTGTATATATGAAGTACTCTGGTGTTTTCAGATGCCAAAAGGCATGGGGTACAAATCATTCCTATGAAATTGAGTTAGCAGTAAGCAAAAGCAGATTAAGCTCCATCAGAGACTGAGGCCTGTTGCTTCATATGTGCCAGAATTGTCTGCTTTAGATGCAATTCACTGGAAATTGCTGCCTTTCTACACTGCTTTATTTGTCATCTGAAGGACACCATGTATATTTTAGAGGTAATTTTTTTAACTTGGTATTCAAGCTAAATTCATTTAGCCAGTGTATGCAATGAATGCAAAGGCAAGCATTTACCCACTTTCCTTTAAACCATCATTAAAGGTAGAGCTGCAGAGAGAGGTAGACTTTGCATCTGTACAAAATTGCTCTCAGTAGAAAACCACAGATTTGTAAAACAAGAGTGAGCATTTTTTAGGGCTGTGGTACAAAAATTTTGAACTGTCTTTCCTCATTTTCCCTTGGCTTTATTCAGACTTGACACAATAAAGAAGGGGTGTGCAAGTGTGAACAAATCTGTAGGTATTGTTTTAGCTACCAAAGAGCCTTTCCTACAAATGCCCCTTTGTTGCCTACAGATAGCCCTGTGTACACACTGGAGATTGCTCAGGGGTGATTTTAACTGGATGGGAGCTGGGCAGAGCTGGAGGAATTCCTTTTGGGAGCACAAAGTCAGGAATACTTAGTATGTGTGCAAAAGGGCAAGCACACAGGAAGAATAAATGAAGAAAAGAATAACATCTACACCTTTAGGATCATTTGTACAGCAGTAGCACTGCCTTGGCCAGCCAGCTGAGCCCCCTTAATTGTATCCCCTGCTCACCTGGTTCAGTGGCATTTAACCAAGTGTTGCTGTGACAATGGGAACTGATTCCAGCTGTGATTACCTCCTGGGGTTTTCTCCTCTCACACAACAAATTTCACTGAACTGTAAAAATTTAAAAATACTAAACCCATGAAGACTGTTTAGAATATTCAGGCTTCTTTCAAGGATACCTGAACAAGGTAATTTATGTTTGCTCACTATAGTTGTAAAAATGAAATAAATATCCCAGTGTATGTCCTGTCTGGGAGCTGTAAAGTATACTTGGCCCTTTTCAGAGTAGACCAAAGTTATGTGACACATGGATATTTGAGGGAGTAAGAAATTAATTTAATCTTTCAAGGATCTGTTAAGTATTTGTAGCAATATGGAAAGTCATTCTGACTTAAGAGATGGAGAACCTCAATGTTCACGGACTATGTTGACCTATTGCAAAAATCATTTTGTTTCAGAGGGCTCAAGCCATGTCTTCAGTTCTGGTTTAATTCTGAAGCAAATGGGACCATTCTGCTTGCTTATCCATCAGTTAAAGAATCTTTATCTTACATTCCCATGGCAGCACCTGGGACCTTTCCAGAAACTGGTGCATGGCAGAGTGCCCACAGCAGGTTGGTTGTGGGGCAGAGCCAGCAGAGTGCTGGTGGCTTTGCGCCTGTGGAATTGGAGCCATCAATTCCATTGTGCACAGCAGTTCTATGAGGCCCCATGTCATCCTGTCAAATCGTGCTGTATAAATGATGGGTATTGCAAAATGGACATGCTGAATTCTTAGTTCCTATTCATTTGGAAAAAAAGATTTTAACCCCCTGTCCACTTGGGAATGACAACCTGGGTCACCTCTGTTACCTGAAGAACCATCTTTGGCTTTGCTGTGCAGCAAATGAAGCAAACAGAATTTTTTTACAAATTGAATTGACTTGCTTTCTTAGCATTTCTTCTCACCTGTTTTCTGGGATAGACTGTTACTAAGTGTTCTGGTATTCACAGGTGCTTGCAGTGGAAATAACTGTGCCACACACTGTTGGCCTGGCAGCTGGAGAGCAGTGGTGCAGGTGTGACTGGACAGTGCCAGCTGCTGCCAATTATGCAATTACCCAATTAGCACAGCTGGGGCACCTGGCCTTGGCTGGGGCAGTGTTCCTTTGTCTCACCCTGTCTGAGCAACCTCAGGAAGCTGGACTTGTCTGCGGCACCTTGGGTGTGTTTATTTTTGAGTTTATTTTCTGGATTTTCTTCCTTTGGGGAGCAGCAGCCCCAAGATGGGGTGTGGGGCAAAGAGCTGGCCACACTGCAGTGCCCTGGGGCTCCCTGGCCCCCAGTTCAGCCAGGCTGGGGGGATGCTGGGGGCAAGGGCAGCTCAGCTGTGTGGGAAGCCCCCAGGCTTTGCCAGTTCTGTGTGAAGGTAAAGCTCAGGAGGAGTGTTTGTCCTCAGCGTTTCCCCTGAACATTTCTTTTAATCTGCTCTTTTAGTAGATTGTTTCCACATTAAAATGCAGGAGAAAATCAGACCTGCTGTATTATTTCAGCTGTACTATGAATGTAAAAGAAAAACTATAATTGTGTTTTGGGGAGCTTTAAATTTAACATAATTATTACATGGTCATTTTAAGGACAAGAAATGCTGTTCTCAGAGGAGAAAGTAGTCAGCACTATTATGTTAAATTCAAAGGGCGAAAGTGAGGGAAATTTAATGTGTGTCAGTTTTGTGTTTTCTTTTTCATCCTTATTTTTGGTTTTATTTAGGTCGTTGAAAAGTGGGAAAGGGAATGGTTCTTGGAAAAAGCAGCACAGCTGTTTCATAGTAATGTTTTGTAGGTTATGGGAGAGTTCAATTTTAAAAGTTGCACATGGGTTTTTTACTTCTATTTCATAAAGGTGTTATTAAAATGGATGGAGTGCTATATTTAAATGGCTTCACAGGGAAATGTGTCATAACTTTGCACTTTCTGCAGGCTTTCCTTCCTCTTGCTAGCCCTGGGTTATGGATGAACATAGTTTAAGGAGGAGACCTGTGTGGTAGATTTTAAATACTTTCATCTTTAATGGAAGGAGGAGGGAGAACTGTTTAAAATGGTCATAAAATTTTGAATGCAATTTGCAGATCATTTGGTATGTTGATTTAGGCAGCACCAGAAGCAGAGATTCAGCTGTGTAGGGGTGCTAAGAGACTGCAGTTTCCACATATGTTGAACCAGAGGCCTTTTGTGCACATTTGGCTTTGACATCTATCATGAGAAATTCTATCTGGGGTTTTAGGGGACCCTAATTTTGGTGCTGTAGCAATACTAACAATGTGTAACAAAATGAATGTTGAAATAATTATACTGCACTAGATGAGAAGGTACCCTGGAGTGCTCTGTGGTAATTCCTGTGCATATAGTGAATGTATATGTTGGCTTCATGGGATGCTGTAATTGTTTGTGGTGAATTGATTGACAGCTTTGGAACTTGTCATTGTTTTTCTTCACTGATGAAATTCAGAGCTGGGAAGTTCATGTCTGTAAAACATTGTTTGTGTAAAGCATTCTTTGATCAACACTAAACTGAAGTTCAGGTAAATACATGTCACATTCTGAACGCTTAAATGTGTGCTGGAGGTGGTGGGGGTTGTTTTTCTTGTCTTGTTTATTTTTTAGAATAAACCTGTAACCACCTGCAGTGATAAGCATAAGTAAATACCAATATTTAATGCAAAACTAGAAAGTAGGCAAAGATTTAATATTTCAGGCAGCAGTCCTTGTGTCTCTGCTAACTGCAGTGTTTGTTGGTCATCTTACGCTCCCAGATCCAGAGCTTGGTTTAATGACTGCATCTGGCATTTCCTCTTCTGTCTCCCATCTCTCAACTCCAGTGATGAAAACTGGTAACTTTAGAAGAGCAAGCTCTTGCTGCTTTGCTCTTTGAAGTTCCTTTTGACTATTTGTTTCAATCTTGCTTGTACTGAGATATTTTTACTGGAATGTGATGGCCTGCTCTGTGTGTGGAGATTTATGCAGAATAAATGTAAAAGATATGCTCCACTACATCCTGTGAAAAATCTGACAACTGCTTCGAGGTTTTTTGTACATTAGGAATTTTGCAGCTCATGGTGTTGAATAGAAAGCTGTATGTGTTAATTTAAATGGAGTGTGTCCAGTGCTGTGTTTCCCTTTGGGATCTGCAGTCGAGCACTGTAGCTCATTGGCTTTTGTCAAGCTATAGCATGGCTGAAGTTAGAGCCATCCAAAAATGGCACAACATTGAATTTTGAAGCCTTTCTGAGGAGATTCCTTATCCTAGAGAATAGGAGGAGCTGAGAGTCAGGAATATGGCAGAGTTTGGCGTGGTGTTGTGCCCCTGCCCAGGACAGCGTGGATCTAGGGAATGGATGTGTTTGGTGCCGGATCCCAGGCTCTCACCATCTCCTTGTGCACCTGCTCCTCCTGCTGGGAGCCCCAGATCTGGGAGCTGTGGCGGGGGCTGAGCAGGCTGTGCTCAGTACTGCTCTGTTTCTCCTGGACTGTAAGTTTTCTGTGGTTGAAATCCACAGCATGCCTTAGAAACCTGTGTAAACGTGAGTGAACCTGGCAGGGATCACCTTGGGCTCCTGCTGCTGTTCCCTGGCAGAACCCGTCTGTGTGGGCATCTGTGAGCCGAGTGGAGGAGGACTTGGAAGAGAGCAGGCTTCCTTCTCCCCAGCCTCAGCACAAGGAAGGGGCCAAGGGGAACAGGAAGGAAACATCTGCATGTTGTCAGTTGGCAATTAGGCAGATTTGCAGCAGTGGCGCTTCCAGGGACGGTATCTCAAACCCAAAGTCTTCCTCTGAGAACCCTGAGTGCAAACTGCTCAGTGTGAGGCTCCCCAAGTGACTGAGTGCCAAAAACCCCTCCAGGTGCCTGGCAGTGGGCAGCAGGTGAGGAGCTGCTCTGCCTCCCTGCCATGAGCAGGGTGCTGGGGACAACCTGGAAGAGGGGAATGGCAGCACCTCTCCAGTGTTGGTGCTCCCACTAACACACCAGAGCTCCTGTACTGGAGTGTGGGGTGAAGCCCAGTGAAAGGCACTGTGAAAGGAAAACATACTCGGGTAGCTACAAACAAATCCATAATTCTAGCTGGAGAAGAATAAAAATTGGAATCCTTAGGACAGGAAGAAGAAAAACAATAAAATACATGAGGCTGCTGAGGTTTTAGAACACAGTGGGAATTTGTTGCTCTTATAATGTGCAAAAGTGGTAGTTATGATTGTGGTTGTGGAGAATTTGAGCACAACAGGTCTGGCAGTAAATATTTGGGGGGTTTTAGGGAGTATCTTCCTTGGAGTCCTGCTCTGTAAATTAACCCTGGTACTACTTTAAGAAAAAACTCACCTTGAAAAATAGGAAGGTTAACACAGGATGGAGTTTTAGGTTTAGTTTAGCTGTACATAACTGTGCTTTATGGAGTACTAATGGAATATGTAACTGAACAATTAAGGTGATGAATTGTAATTATTTTATTTGCAACCCTTTTAATACACTTCTCTGCTAAAAGTACAGTGCTAATATCAGGAAGCAGTGTAAGTGGTGTTATTTATACATTCTTAATCCTATTGATTTTAATGCTTTAGTATTAATCTCACAGTGAATAAATATTGGACATGAAAATTATGATGTTCCTATAGCAGTTCAGAAAATACTTCATTAAAAAGAAAACACATCCGAATGGGCAAATTATGCATATCTTAGACACTTTAGGTCATTTTCCAAATAATGGATAATCAATTATTAATTTTGTACTTGTGAGAGCCATTACAAATGTGAAATATATGACAAAACAAATAACAAGGATCCCAGAAATGTAATAGTTTGTCTATTGTATGTTAAGTGCAAAGGCAGTTCCTTAATAGTAGAAGTAGGTTCCCTGAAGTCTCTTTTTGTTATGTCTTTATGGGTTTAGTTATTATTCAAGCCTTATTGATTGAACAGAATTATGGATTTATCCATGTCATTCATAGTGCTGCTTCATGGTGCTTTCAAATTAGGGAGGAACATTTACAACTTATCTTCCAATTTGCATTATTGAATTGCTGATGAAGTTTTATATAAATATTTAGCATGGTGGTGCACCATGAGTTGGCTGCTGGTGGTTTCCAGTGTAGCAGAGGGGAATGGGGTTACAGGGGCCACCTTTGGGGTTTTCTTGCTTTTAGGGTAATAACACAGGGGTCATACAATTTGTATTTCCAACCCTGGTGTTTCTGCACACACCTCTACACTTCTGTGTCCTGGACATGCTTCAGGTTTCTGATGCAGTGGTAGATTGATTCTGTTCCCAAGTCCTGGGGCAGAGTTTCCCAAGGCAAACCATACAGTGACTGGTATTATCACCCTCTCACTGGATGTGAACTGGAACACGCTGGGAGCTGGACAGGGCTTTCAGTCTTTGCTGGTTTCAGAGATGTTCATGACACAGCCACAGCTGAACCCCATCACTCAGGTCGTTTCTGCTGTCCCAGGACTCTGCCCACTCAACACAAATTTATCACCCCTAATCAGTGCTGAGGCTTGCAGGGATGTTCATGGTAGGCCAATTAAGCTCAGTTGGCTGCTGTGTCACTGAAATTTTGGAAACTTCTTTTACCTCCTTTGCAGAGGAGGTACTCTTTTAATGGATGTTTGTGTTTGTCCCAGAGGTGGCTGCATTTCAGTGGAATGTGGCGTGATGCTGACATGATCCTTGATGATCTCCTAGAAGTACTTTGCTTCAGAATCTTAACTTGTTTAAGATGATATGAAAGGTGCCTCAGGTCAGAGCATCCTGTTGTCCTAACTTGTATTTACTTCTTGTGTCCTTCTGCATCTTAGTTTTACTATTGTAAATTCTAAAGCTTAGTTGCTAAAAAAACCCTAAGTATGTAAGCTTGGATTTTTGTATTCATTTAAAAAAGGCGTCACTGTTTTCTTCAAAGATGCTTTATTGCATGCACTTGATGTTGTGACTTTACAGGAGCTATGGCTGTAGATTGTGAAAACTGCTAGGAAATTAAATATATACTGTTAATGTCAGGGAAAATAAGCAAGTGTTCTGGACAGATCTGACTTCTAAAGTAGAAAGTACCAGCAAATATAATGTATCAGTGGTGAAGCTGTTAGAATTCTTTATTATGTTTCTTGTAGATCTCTTCAGGCATACACTTATTTGTGGGGCGTGTGTTGGTAAACAAAGTTGAAATGACAGTGCTGTGAGTTTGGAAACACACCAGAAATCCTAAGGAAAAAAGCAGCAGTTTATAACTGTTCTGTAAATGTTATAAAGGATGTTTATTCAGAAGAGCAGTTTTGGAAATGTCAGAGTCTCCAGTGACATGGATGCTGCGTGTTGCAGTCCATGGAGCACAAGACGTGGCCTCTCCTCTCCAGCTGGCTTCTCGTGGAAAATCACCTGGAAAATCATTTCAATGTTGGCAGTTTATGCATCAGCCCTTTTTCTTTTTGACAACATCAATACTTTGGGTGAAGTTTTCTTGGTTTTGCCAAACTATAGTTCCTTAGGACTTCCCCTGCCAACTGCAGAAAGAGGAGTATAAACATTTTCCTGTGTATGCAGAAGCCTAGAAATGGTTCCAAGTTTTATATTAACTTTAAAGAGATTCTGTGGAACTGAGTATACTTCCATGCACACATCAAATGAAATGTGTGTATTTAAAATAATTCTAGGTCAGGCAAAAACCTTGATATTGCTTTGTGGCAGCATCTTTCCTAGTTTTATTCTGCTTTTCCTGTTTTGTTTCGTTTTTCTACTGGACTTATGTGAATATGAAATTCACATTATTATTTTATTTTTAAATTGGAAATTATGTCCAGGCTGACTGCAGATGAAATTAAGTGATTGGAAGCATCTAGAGACTGAAACTCCACTGATGTAGAGATGCTGGTCAATGATAAACCTTAAAAATAAAATCTTCACTGTGCTGTAGTTGTACTGTGGAATGCTTTAACAACCACAGTTTTCAACTGAGGAAGGTTCAATCTCAAAGTAGGACCAATCACAGAGAAAAGGCTCAAAGTTGGTTTGAGAGGTTTTCAACTAAACCTAAAGAGAGAAAACACCTATTCTACACTTCCATGATACTGCACATGGAAGAGGAGAATTTCTAACACAAAAAAGATTAGGGAAAATGCTCTGAGGCTTAAAACACTGGGAGATGAAGATACTGTACACAGTATTCCCTGTTATTATTTGGGTTTTCTGTTTGTAAATAGATGCAGACTGCTGTGCCTATTGTCTTAGCTGGGACCCTATTCATGTTTAGTGTGTTCAAGTTCTTTGTGAATAAATAAATCTGCATGTCTTCTGTGATGGGACAAACATGCAAAGGCAGTGTCCAGCTGGGTACATGCTGCCATGTCCTTTGTGTGGCAAATCCATCCACCTTTAGCTACTCCTGCTGCTATTTGAGCATAAGCCCTGTAACAGAATTGACAGACTTCCCTCAAGGAGATGTAGCGTATTTTCCTTGCAGCATCTGCTGGAATAAAGGTTTTCTTTTCTCTCTGTCAGTCCTATCAGTGTGACCCTGATCCTGCAGCCAGCCTGAATAGGTGGGGTTAGAAGAATGTTTGGGCCAATTTCTCAGAATCTGAAAGTGACAGTTGTGAAAGGGAAGGTCAGAGGCTTTTTTTGATGCTGAAAATGGTGATGTTATTGTACACCCTAAGCATACCTTCAGTACTTTGGGCTTAGCTCTGTTCTGTGTCAGAGGAAAGCATTCAGCTAAATGCTTCATCCTACAAAAGGCTTGCATTTTTGCTCATATCTCTGCAGGTAGGAGGGCAATTATAAGTTCACAGAATGGTTTTCTGAGTTGAAATAAAAATTAAGAAAATTTTTTTTTTATTCATGACCTTAAAGTGAGCACAATCATAAGCCTCCAAAAGTAAGATTTACCCAACTGACTAAAAATTTGCTGTTGCCCCTTATTTGAATCAAACATTGAAAACATAAGCATGTCCCTTTTTTTTTTTTTTTGCACATTTGATATTGGCTAAGGACAGAAGGCCACAAAATGGTGAAACCTTTTTCAAGGTCCTCTAAAAGGCTCCATCACATGACTATCTTCCACAGTGTCTACAGTACACATACTGGAAGATGAAGCTTTGTAGATCAGGGATGTTGATAATAGACCTTGGATTGTTTAAGACAGGATAGCCAAACAGAACATTGCAATGGGATCATGTCCTCCCACTGCTGGATCAATGTCTCAGCATCCCTTGGCACTCAGGAAATAAACATTGAGGTGAAGCAGGGACATTTATTTTCAAAGTGAGAGTCATTTATCCTTCTAGAACACTATTTCAGGGACTCTATTTCCATTATAACAAACAGTTGATAATGGAAGATGTTGTCATTTGATGGATGTTGATATTGTGGAATGATAGGTGATCTCCATGTGACTTTTATGCAAAATACACATGGGTGGTTAGAATAAGAGAAATGTTTCCTAATTGTCTTGGATGACAGATTTGAATTTTGCTTTTAGCCGTTGCAAAGGACCTTATCATAATACTGTAAATTTAAATTTTATATACTTGTCACACTGATTGAAGTATAGTTACAAGGATCAGGATTTTGTCACTCAGCTAACAAAAGTATTTAATATAGCTGTAGCAGGTAATAGAAATGTCCTGTCACTTAATGCAGCAGCAGCTTTCAATAGCTCACAAATGGTTTGAGCACTCACTTGATCCAGAATTGAACTTCAGCCTTTGTGAGTTTTGAATCTGATTTCAGAGCTGGACAGGCGACGTTCAGCTATATTATCTATTACATATATATATTTTATATAAAATAGATATTATACATAATAGATATAATATTAAATGATCTCCTACACAAAGCATGGACTAAGTGCTGTTGTGCCAAGGTGAGAAAAGTCAAGCCTACTTCTTTGTGAAAAGAAGACAAATGCAGGAAAGCAGAGAGGAAGCCAATAATAAAAGGGAAAAAAAATCCTTTTTGTTTGTTTTTCATTCAGTCTTTTGCTGTGGTAGAGCTCACAGAGCTGGGCTCAGCTCAGAGTTTAAAATCATACAGTAGGTTGATGGCATGTGGGTTGCTTTAGAAAGGCTACTCTTCAACATTGTGTGTGAGGTACTGAAGGCAAGATAACTTCACAAAGTAATTCTTCACTGAAAGCATATGGTACTGCTTACCTGATAATGTTCTCCTAATTAACATGACCATAAAAAGATGACTGTTGAAATTTAGATAGTAACTCTGATTGTTAAAATCCTAATTACAGTTCTGTTAACAACTGTAGTGTGGGTAATACTCTTTATTATTAGTTCCACATCTGAGAATCACTTTGTTCACTTTGAAGGCATTTCCACATTAATTTCCATGCACTTTTCTGGAAGTGGATGTGTGTATTGACTAATGAGCCTGCCAAAGCATTTCTGTAAGATAACTCCATATTAGAGTATCCATCTCTGCTTTCAGCCCGTGGAATACGGTGAGTTCAAGAAAATAAACCAGGTTACCTGGTTTAAATGTGTGGACATTGAAAATTAATTTACCCAGTGTTGCATTAGAGAAACACCATTGTTTTGGAGGGAGAAACACTGACTACAAATCCAATTACAGAGCCAGCAGCAGCAGGTAGCCCATGGCCAGCTAAGCATTGCTTGCAGTTGGAAGTGTGCAGTGGCCAGTTTGCTCCCCAGGGCAGTGCCATGATTGCAGGTCCTTTAAATGAATTCCAGAGATACAGGAGAAAAAAAGGAATTGCTGTTTGTAACAACAAGTGACACAATCTATTTTGAAAGAATAAAAAATTCCTTGTAGGGATGGTTGGCTGAGGGAGAGTTAATAGAGACAGTTATTTGAGAAGGGCCAGAGCTATTGCTGAAGTCAAGCCTACTTCTTTTATGTGAAGAGAAGACAAATGCAGGAAAGAGGAGAGGAAACCAATAATGAAAGTGAAAAAAAAAATCCGTTTTGTTTGTTTTTCATTCAGCCTTTTGCTGTGGTACTGCCTTGCAGAAGCACAGGCTCTGCTCAAAGTCTTACCAGGAATTTTGTGACCTGACAAACTTGAATTAACGTCGAACTCTTCAGGTCAATGCTCTTGACTGCCTCATTGGTCACAGGCTCCCTGAAAAATGGTCTTGTCTAGATAAACCTGATACTTGCTAAGCGAAAGGCAGCTAAAGGATAAAAGGAAAGAAAATACGTAGAGAAAGAAAGTGAACAAAAAAGGGAAGGTAAACCAAACCAATATTTTTAGGTCTGACTTAAAATTGTGATGAATATCTAATATATTCACACAGGTGGTTTTGATCAGGGAAATATAAATTCAGGGGGTTTAGAAAGAACGCAGCAAGGCTAAGGGACTGGCAGCTGTGCTGATAAGGCTTTCCAAATGATGCAAAAAGAATTCATGTGTCAATTGCTATGTGCCATCTTTGCAGATTGTGCTCCAGTGTCAGACCTAAATCGTAGATGCTAGTTTCAGATTTCATGCTCTTTTGTTTAAAATTGCTTTTGGGGTTTCATTTATGCAAGACATTTGTTGCTTCCATTGGACATAGTAACTTATGTGAATTTTGATCACTTTGAATATGTTTTTGTGGTAATTATTATGGTAGAGGTTCCATAGTATAAGATACCAGAAAGAAACATGACTCAATTGGTTGAAATGAAAATACCAGCTTGTTTGTTTGAGGTTTTTTGAATTTGAAATGAAGCTCCAGGTACATGCTAGTGCAGGACAGCTGGCAGCAAAGATTAATTTTGCTTTGGAGTTTTGGGTCATAAATTCCTATATTGTGTAAGGATTTGCATCACTGGGATAGCACCTAGGTGCTCAGTGGGTATGATCAGTAACATGGGATTAATAAAGAGGATGTCCCTTGGGTAGATAGTGCCCCCTCCTGAGCAGAAACCTTTCCTTTCCCTTCATCTTCTCAGTCTCAGTGACTGTCATTTTGTAAGATCCTTTATTCCAGGCTCCAGTGCCACTGAAAAGCAGAAAGTATTTAATGACCTTCTGCATCAGTGGTTTCATCTCCTGAAAAAATTAGAATTGATTTGTTTTGTCTTTGAAATTGAAAATCTAAAGCAGACCTTTTCCTCCTAACTCGTGTAGTAGCAGCAGCTGTATTGAGGAAAGATTGGGGAAGAGGATAAAACTTCACAGAAGGTACATTGCAGAAGAAAGACTACTTTAAAATAAACTTTGTTAACTAACATGATCTCAAACAACAAAGATTTGTCACTAGGCAGTTTAAAATGTGTCCCTGAGAAAAATGAATGCTTTGCATTATCTCTGTATTATTACAGGGAGTTCTTTCTGTGTAAAGACAAAAACCAAGGTTTACTATGACTAATTGTTTCCCTGTGTATTCCATAGGGCCTTATTCCTGTTTATTCTTCTCATCCTGTCTTGGAAAGTTGCCAGGTTAACCTATCTATGGAATAAGAAACCCTCTGCTCTCCTTTAGAGGATAAATTAGTGTTTGACCTCAAACACCTTACTCTTTTCTGTGATAGACTGTGAGTTTTAGTTTATTATTTTAACAGATCAATAGGTACATTAATTCTACCAGGAAGCTCAGGCTCTCTGCCTGAAATTTAAATTTGCCGGGTTTTTTAATTAGTTTTATTCTCCCACAAGGTTGAAATTTCCTTAGGAGAATCGAAGACAGGAAAGTAATTCACTGGAGAAACAGCAAATGATGCAAAAAATGCCAATATCAATTTCCTAAACAAGTCATAACTGGAATGCCAAGAATCTTGTTTCCGGCTCTGACTCTAATCATGTGAGTAATCTAAGACCCTGAACGGGAGGCACATTTTACAAACAGGTGACTTAACTTAAAAAGATGACTGAGATAAATTAAACCCTGCTGAGCTGTGTGTGAGAATGTCTTGAGGAAAGCCCTAGAGGAACTAATGTTTGTTGTGGCATGATTTATATTTTAAAGGCATTATCAACACTGTAGATGGCCAAGTGCTGAAAATTTGTTTAGGGACAGTCCCAGTTGTATTTCTGTAGTGTGTAGTATATTTGAAATTGGATGGAATCTGAAAACAGCCTTTAAAAGGAAGAAACCAGTTAAAATAAAAATTCCTTTATGTCTTTGACCTCGGCCACTTCATGCATTTCTCACCTTAGAAGCACAGTCCATCACATTTTGTGGATCTGGATGGAAATTGGGTTGCTGTAATGACTTGTGGCTCAGTAGTGGAAGGAGTGTAAAAATACTGAAGTTATTGTTGATTTTCTCAAAGACAGATGGAAACAGGACATGAAGACAAATGTAAGATTCCAGGTTAGCCTAAACCATTTTTTTTGTCTGCCTATCTTCCACACTCTTCACTTCTCTGTAGCTTAGGAAACATGGGAAATTAAACTTGTGTTGGTGGCTAATCTTGTGGAAAAGCTCAGAATGAGCAGGACCATCCTCTCAGGCTCCTTGACAAGAGTAGGATGTGTAAATGTTTTGCTGCTGCTCCTAAAACGGGTGAAATTGCCTTGAGGGAAGATTAAGTTTCCAATGGAAACAAACTGATGGTGTAATTAATGAAAAGGAGGAATTTCGAAGTGTCAAAAGCAGTGGGGGGGAAAGTGATTTTCTTCCTGCGTGTTGACATTTTGGCGCTTTGGTGCATTTTCAGGCATGGATAAAACTTCCACCAATGCAACCTGTGTGCAGTGCCTGCCCTTCCCCCAGCCCGAATCTCTGCACTGTTCAGTCCTACCTACAGCTTCATGGGCTTTAGCTGAACCCCAGGACAGGAGAAACGTGCCACATAGACAAGTTGTTCCTCATTTTAATGTTTTGATCACCACCTTCCACAAAGTGCAGTTTTTTTCTTGTGTGGACAATCCTGAAGGGAAGACCAGTTGTCCCTGAAAGTCTGGTCTGATTCTGATCCACACTAGTATTAGGAACTATGCTGAAGACAGATCTGTACTGAATAACAAATTCTAAGCCTTTTTGTTTGCTAGAGTGTATTACCCTGCTCTGCTCCTTCAGGCTGGGCTGTGTTCTGGCCAGAGTCGCTGCCTGGCTCCCTACTAGTCTTAGCCTGGAGCTGCCTACACCAGCTTCAGGAGAATAAACCTTTATCCCTAAGACACAAGGACACTGTGCCGTGGAAATGTTTCATATGAGCAATGCTTTTTGGGATCTTAGGGCGAGATGTGCTGAAGAATGGTAGTTACTGTTTTTGTACTTCATGTTTGAAGAGTGCACAGCAGACGCAGTAGGATGTGTGGATCAGCCTTGCCTGGATTGGCCATCCAGACATCGTCTTCATTTCTCATTCCAAACACCCAGAGCAGAATTTAGGAGGCTTTGTGCTTAGATTTGTCGTATTTCAGACTCAAGAGATTCTTCTGTGTTCTAGAAATGTCCACTTGCTATCAAGGGCTTGCTGTTTAGGTAATATTTTTCTAGGGTTGCTTTCCAATCAGTTTTTGTTTTCAATTCCTTCTTGATAGTTCTCTGTCTAGCAGAGAACCATTGTATTCTGTACCACAAACAGATGTTTAAAGTATTCTGCTTTCAGAATACTTTTGTATTTCTATGCAGAGGATCTTTATTCTCTGATAAAAGTGGCAAAGTCTTTTTTGGGTTATGTTAATCCTTATGAATGAGAGAAACAATCCTTTGCTAAGATAATCTAGTAAATAGTTGTTTTATTTTTCAGTCACGCCCTTCTCTGGACATTCTTGCAGTTTTTTGTCTGGTTGGCTCCCAGAACTGCTCTCAGCACTTGGGTGTGGCTGCAGCAGTGCAGAGTGTGGCAGTCGTGTCCCCTGCCCAGCTCCCCAGGACAGACTGGCCCTCTTGCCCAGCTCTATCAGGGCCCACTGCTGACTTGTGTTCAGGAGATTTTTTACATGGCACTGCTTTCCAGCCTCCTGTCCCCCAGTTTGTACCTGTAATTATGATTATCCCATCCCAGGCAGGGAGTTCTGCACTTGCTCTTGTTAAATTTAATATGGTTGGTATGATTTGTCCAGCTCTGATCTACCCACATATGTGTCCATCAGTAATTTTCAGATTCATCTTCTCCCCCTCTTCCATTTACCACAATTCTAAAGGCCCTGAATCAGTGCAGTTAGAGATGACAGGTGGTGTTGGGGAATGTTCAGTGCAGTATCTAGAAGTCCCCAGCAGCCCTTTCAGGAATTTATCAGGACTTGGTGAGGCACTGGATGCAGGCTGCTCATGCTTTATTGTTGGAGACCTGACATAAAGGGCTCATAGCTGACTTCCACATAGTGAACTTTTTCTCTGGAGAGAGCAGTCTTGTGTGTGCTTGTTTTCTTTTCAAGTCTTCCACTTACTTCTGAAGCGTCTCATGTAATTTATCAGAGGGAAACCTAAGTTCATTATAACCCTTTTTTTCCCCGTTCATGTTTGTGAATGCTTCTGTTGTCCCCTCTGAACTCAATATACAAACAGAACACCAAAATCTCCACCCTGTATGATTTTGCACCTGGAAAAACCTGTATGATTTTGCACTTGTCTGTTTCTTGATCAAATATTTGCATTAGTACAATTTTCTATTGGTACAAATGCCATGCCCAGGGAAATCTCCTGGAGTCAGGTTCAGCTATGTTTGTACAAGGCAATATTTAAGGTGAGGTCACAATGCACTAATGCAGTGAACCCAGAGCAAAACTAATGTTCAGTAAAGTAGCCTAAAAATGCTTCTCCAGTCTTCTCTTTTATCCTTTTTCTGCTGGGGAACAATGCTTTTGATAGCCCTGCTCTCCCTTGAGTCAATCCTGCCTCCTTCAGCACCATCCCATGAAAATATGTCTTCTCAGAAGGGCCTGCAGCTAAAGCCAGCAAATGGAGAAGGAAGTGGGTCCAGTGTGTTTATATTTACAGGCAAAGATATTTTACAAGTTGTTTTGTATGTCTTGTGCCATTGCAGGATCTAACATGAGTGAAAAAAAAAATCTGAGAAATCTAAAACCAAAAAGTGACTTTTTTTCTTACCAGCTTATAAATTTTGACTTCAGACTTCTGGATGTTTGCATTAAGGAAAAGAGAAACTGCTTTGTTTTCTCTTTGCAGTTTTGGACTGTGCCTTAAAGTTTAATAATATTTCTATTTTAAAATATATTGTCTTGGTATATTATTTTGAAGAGTCTGTATGTTGGATCTTTACTTTGAAGAGGAAAACATTTATAGATAGCTTCATTATTTTACCATCCAAGAAAAATGCCTGTAGGTCTCTAATGATAACTATTTATTTTTGTTACATTCTAATTATTGCAAATTAAGTTTTATTACAAAATGGTGTTCCAGATACTAAATGCTTAACATTATAAGGGCAGCCATCCTAGTGGAAATAGATTAGAGTGATTTATAAAAAGAAAACATTAATAGGCTTTTGGAAAATAATCCTGGTTATATATGTGCAGCAACAAATAAAGTTCAGGACTGTAAGTATTCATCCCACAGGAATAAATCAGGACAAAAGGAAGCTAATTGGAAGAATTTCTAAGGTGTGCTAGTGGAAATGAATTTTCATTGCTTTATAGCTGAAATTCAAATCCTGTTGACAGAAACTTCAGTTATTGACTTGCAGCTAATTAGCAGCTAGCAGACTAGACAATTAGCTGGAATAGAATGGAGTTTGAGAAACAAAATTTAGAAGTTTGTAGCACTCATTAAAATAAGTTTCAGTCTGTAGAAATACACCAGCTTAACTGCTGGCATGATGGGAGTGCTCTATGCTTCTAGTCTGAAGTCTTTTTTATTGCATGTCTAGAAGTATATATATGCACATGCCTATTTAAAGAGATTTGCAGTGGGGAAGTGTTGATTGCTATTTTCCCCCTTTAATTTTGGGATTATTTCCTGTCCCTCCTTCCCCCTGTGATTACAGCATTCATTGAAAATTACTCTCTTGAATTAGGAAGTTCAAAAGCTTAGAGATTCAGAGCAGTGGAGAGGGTTTTTCATTCTGAAAGTCAGGGAAATTGGATGGCAAGGCACCTGAGCAGGGCCCAGGAGGCGCCGTGCAGGGAGCAGGGCCCAGGACAGCTGGGGATGCTCAGGGATGCTCAGGGATGTCCCTCTCACAGCCTGGGACCTGTGCCTGGAGCAGGAGGGCCTGGCTGAGGTCCGTGTGAGCCAATGGGGCTTTAATTAGTACTACCACAAACGTTCCCCGCTAATTTGGGATCTCCTGGCCTGAGCAGAGCAGCCAGGCCAGCAGTGTGGGATCCAAGAGCAGAACTGCGGGCTCAGCCAGCGCTCCCCAGCCAGAATTCTGCATGAAGCAGCAGGCACGTTTTACATTCAGTTTGTACAGACACAGATGCCTGTGGCAGGAGTGAAGCAGCTTGCAGAAAGTAACACTGATTGCTGGATACCACACTGCATTTCTCACGTGTGTGTATTCAGACATGTAAGTGCAGCATTCAAGTGTATCTGAAGGAATGAGCTGCTTTTCTTTCTCTCTTCTCCTCCCTTATTCCATCCTTCCTTTCTTTGTTTTGTTAGCAGGCAGAAATGAAGTTGAGAACCAAGCATTGCCTAAGAAATCCATTCCTTTTGATTCCTCAGACTTGATTACCTTCAGGCTGGAAGCTGTGCATGATCACAGAACTCTGCTGTGCTACTGCTCTTTCTGTCTCGCTTTCTGGTGAGATCCCCATGTGGATCTGCAGTGGCACTCGTTTGCCACGTGCTTAATTTCAGAGTGCTGTTTGATGATGTTTGATTCCCCCTGTACTTAAACCTGTTTTAGTGCAGCCAAGATTTACAATGCCTGCAACGCTCCTTCTGCACAGCAGAAAAGGTTTGAAGTAGCAGAAGTATTCCTTGGGAGGCAGGAATGCAGGCAGTTCAGGAAGGATTATCCTGCCTAGAGCAGGACAGCTTTGAAATAATTAGGACAAAACCAATTAGTAATATTTTTCCAAGGAGATAGTGATTGTGTCCAGTGTGGGTAATGCTACGAAATGTTAGAGAGTGTAGGAGAACTATTGTGTCATTTTTCTTAATGTTAAGCATGATTTACAGTAAAGTTCAGAAAATACTGGATTAGCACATATCTTTTAACTCATGGTGTTACAAAAGCTCTCTTTCCAGGTTCTGGTAAAGCCTTCAAGTCTGCCTGATTGCAGTAAGAAACAGGATTTTTTTCAATTTTATTATACTTGGATGCAAAACATGTTGTTTTGTTACAGTTATAGCTTCCTGGAGTTACAAAACAAACATTTTAAAAACTACATTTTTCAGAGAGCTGCTACCAGAACTGTGCATTAAAAGCATCTAAATTACATCTCTTGCCATGTTGAACAAATTAGGTTTCTTTTCATTAATATCGAGGAAGCAGAAAACAAGCTGAATCCCAAGTGAATTAAATGAACATAATTATTTGCCATTTCTTTTTCTACTATAAACCAGTGTTTATTCAATTAAACAACTCATAACCATGTACCCACTATTTCAGTGGAGTTCAAAAGAGCCGGTGTCAGAATTAAGTAGTTTCCTTATATATTGTATACAGGGCTTTGAACTATCTTAGTGTTCAGGTGCTTTTCTTTACGCTGAACCAACCAACAAACTGCTGGAGGCTCTACAGAGTTTTTTCCCTATGCAGGTCTTTGAGATGCTGTGGTAAAAATCTTTAAAACATGAGTGTTTCTATGTTTTGTTGAATTTGATTCTAGTTCTAGATTAGGCTGTTAGGAAAGAAATTCTTTTTTCCTGAAAGGAATGTGGAGAGTGTTTTTATGTGTGTGTTTGTTTTTGTTTGAGGAGCCTGATGGAGGAAAAAACTTCATAATCCTCAAAATCCTTAATTACTAACTGTGCCACTGTTTTATTCAGAGCTTTATTACTTCTTTATTGGTCTAATCAGTGCTGAAATGATGAGATATTTTATAAAATTCAGAGCAAAAACTCTAATATTTAATCCTCAGAGGTGTTTTTTCTCTCTACTTCCAATGATGTATTTCTCAATGGGTGAAGTTCTATTTTATGGGAGACCAGAGAAAAGCCTCTCATTTCTGCTGCTTCAGTCAGCATAAATGGATAATTTTTTGAGACTATTCTCCCAGAACTTCTAATTTCTGCCTCATACCTAAACGTTTCTAGCTAGTAGTTAATTGTTTATTCCTTTCAGTATCACTCCAGAGATCCTCAATGGATTAGAACTTCGCTGCAAAACATTAACATAATAAGATAATTCTCATAATGATACAAAAGCAAATGCTCTGAAGTGATGGAAGTAGTTTTCTATTAATGTTGTTATATGCAGAGACAATTTGTGTTATAGCTTTTTAAAACCACATTCCTGTGCTGCAGAATCAGAGTTAATTTCAGAAGAGCAGACACAGCATTAGGTGAGGGTGAAAGCTTGAGCCACGAGGTGCAAGAGATGAGAACTCTTCCCCTAACTGAAGCCCTCCTGAGGCTGCAGCATGGCTGTGCCCTGAGAAACAGGGGAAAACCAAGAAATTCTGCCATTCTCTATAGGGCTGGATGGAAGAGTCCTCATTCTGGGTGCTCAGAAGGGAGAGAGCAAAAGGGGCTCAGTCCTCCTAGATCAAATCCCTGATCATGCAGCATTTGGATGGAATTGCATTTCTTTTGCTCTACACAGACAATTGATAGAAAATATTATTGCTGTTGAGATGATGCTTATTGTTCTTTGAAGGCTATTCCCTCCACAACTGAATTAATGGAATAATTCAAGTAAGTTCGTTTGTTTGGATATTCTTAGACTCCTGTACAGACTAGTGGGGGTTTTTTTGTTTTGTTTTTTTTTTGTTGGTTGGTTGGATTTTTTTGTTTGTTTAGGGTTCTGGTTGTTTCCTTTTGAAGCAGTTTTTTATCAAGAGTAGCTGTATGTCAAAGACTATGGTCAAATATACTTCAGTGATGGTGACCTGGAAAGGACACTTGGAACAATATGAATTATATCTGTACATGTACCAGTTCATTAAAATGCAAACTTGAGCAAGTTTAGGTTCCAGAGTAAAGCCAGACACTGATGTAGACTTCAACTTTTCAGTTCACATGATAATGCTTTACTGTCATCTGTTCTCTTTCCTAAATTCTTACTTTCTTGAATTTTTTTTTCCACTGCTCTGACTTCCAGTTAGATTCAGAAACAAAACAACATCCTGGGGCATGTGCTGTCATCAATTTTTACCATATACTATAAATTATCTCTCTCTGAGATTCAATGTTGTGTCATATAATGCAGATTCTTTTTATGTGTGAAAGGATAATTAACTCTTGACTGGAGCTGGTTTCTTACATGGACAGAAATGGAATACAAAAGCCATCACTGTGGACCAGTTGTTGGCTTTTGAGTTCTGCTTTTTCCATAAGGGAAATGCATATTATTTTTTAGGTTGAAAGATACAATAACCTGAAAGCAAGTGTGCAGAATTACAGCATTTGATGTGTGTTGCAAACAAATGTTCTGGGATACACTTGTTTAATTTACATGTGAAGCACCTCAGGATTTCTCACTGTTGTTTTGTCAGGGCTGCAGACCAGCTGGAGATGTAAATCAGGCTGTGTTCATCCTGGTTCACACACCATTGCCAAGAAACTGGCTTTGGAAGTGAAACTTTGTTGGCATGTCCTGGTTAGCTGGGGATGGAGTCCAGCTCACCTTTCCACAGTAGTCTTGATTCTTCAGAGCTATTGCAATATGTGGTAAAGATACTTTTCTGCTCGTGGTTCTCTTTTGAGGACTTTGGGAGGACTCTTGGACTGTCTCAAATCAGATCACAAATCTGTATCTCTATTTTCAAATCAAGATCACAAACAGCAAACATGCCCACACACGAAACCGTAATACAATGGGGGCTTTAATAAAAGACTAATTTTATTGCATAAAAACACTAATTTTAGTTAGAACTTGAATAAAATTAATAGAGGATTTTATGAAAGCATTTTATCAATAACTTAGCAGGTATAATTTTCATTAGCCAGAATTAACTAGCTTCTCATTCCAGTGCCTTTGCAAAATTCTCAAATGAGCATTGTGTATGATCCTCAGCCTTCTGGTTTTTGCTCTTTAAAATACCCATAATTTTATCTTTTATGATTGTTCATAAATTCAAAACTGTTTTAAAATCAGTTTAAATCCTTGCCTGAAGCTAAACCCAAGTTTCTTGTAAGTTCCTATCTGTTTTGGGTGAAAGAATAGGGCACTGCACTGTTTTTCTGTGCTTGGGAATAATTTTCTTCTACTTAAATTTGCTCCAGTGGCACCCTAGAATTTAGTTTACTGTATGAAATTGAAGTGCCACTCAACCATCATCTCAGAGTGCCTTTTCATTAGGTGATGCTATAAATCAACATCATCAATGTTTTATAATATCAGGAAAACTCAACCATCTTATCTGTAGGCAGTTAATTTATATGTAATGCATAGACATTGCTTTGAAATACTCAGATGAAAACAGAATAAAATTAACAGGGAGTAACAGAGAGGGAGGGTGGAAAGTTTTTTCTCCTCTGAATAGAGCTTTAAAAGAGCAACTGAAGTCTTGAATATTCCTGTTCAAGTTTTTCTTATCTTCTCATGCTCAAAGGGCATAGAAGGCAAAAAGTCAGTCCCTGAAATGCAACAGGGATCTGGTGTTCTGTAGAAATGGGAATTAATCTTCCTGGAACTCGCAAAAAAAAACATTGGTGCAGTGGGACTTGATCTTCTGCACAGTCAGTGGATGTCAGTAGTACTCTGTTAGTCGATGCGCTTTAATTAATAGGGATATTTGAGTATATTTGGGGATGTGGGCATGAATTTCATTGTTCTGGGATGTGGGGATGAGCAGTTCTCCCTTCAGCAGCAGACTGTGACCAGCAGCAGCCCCAGGTTATCCTGCAGCACTCAGGGAGTTTGATCCTACAAACACAAAGAGTTGCAGTCATTGGACGCTGCTGGATTCGGGTAATTTGAAATCCATGGAGAAAATCAAGATCCTCCTCAAACGAGTGAGGCTCTGCAGGGCTGTTGTGCTGGACCTGCCTCTGTTCAAAGCAGACAGGCTGTGCCCTCTCCTATCAAACTGCAGCTGTATCCAAACACGGTTCACTTGTGGTTGCAGAATCAACTCCTAAATAATGGTCTGTCAGAAAAGGTTAATTTTCAGAGCTGATACTCATGACTAGACTGTAAAGCATCAATTTAAATGTCCAAACGTGTAAAACAGTTTGCCCTAGAAATTAAAATTAGCATGTAAGCTGACAGAATGTGTGCTGACATCTAATTATGGTGCATAATAGAGTTTTGTTCTAACACCTCTCTTATTTTTATTTTTTCTAATCTTATTAATCTGGACACAAGCTTTTTTCTCTTTGGGGCTCTCATTTGCTAAGATTCTAATTCTGCTTCAAAATTCTGTTACGAATGATTAGCAATTTTTGCTGAAAACAGTTTTCTAGTAGTTTAAGTAAGAATGTTATTCAGATTGTGCCCAGTCTGCATTTAAACATCAAAGCCTAAGAGGAATCTTGAAGTCCAGTCTGGCACATATGGTACCATGGATGCTTTACTCAAAGCTTTGGCTGCTTTACTCTGTTGCAATGTGCTTTCAATGATGAAAGCCTTTTGTCACCTTTTGGTTCTGTTCTTTTCTGAATTTCCGACTGATGGATCTGTAGGAGTCTTGGGAAATGCTGGAGGTGCTTTTCGAGAGAGCGCAGAGTTGCTGTGGGCTCGGGGGTGCCCTGAAAGTCTGCACCTATGTGTTTGTTGCTTTTTTCTGTGCTTGGCTAAAAGAAACATCCTTGCACTGCAATAACCACACCCATCATGATGCTGAGGGCACAGCAGGGGCATAGCAGCGTGTTGGAAGGTGAACACCTGCTCTGAAATCTTCAAGAACGTTTCTTGGTGACCTCAGAGAAGCAGAGTTTAATGCCCAGCGGGATCCACCACTCGACACATCCCTCGGTGTGCGTGCCTCCAACACCGAAGGAGCTCGAACAGAGCAGCAATCTCAGCTTGGGAATGAAACCTCAGGGAAACCACATGGACGGGGGGAATCTGATAGCTGTATTTCGTAGGCTAAACAATAACAGCAAAAAACCCCAACAAACAAAAAACCCCAACCAAACAAAAAAGAAAACAAACAAAAGGCCAGGTCGAAAATAAAAAATTAAATTGGCAGTTGCAAAGTAACTTCAAAGAAGTTGAGTGGAGTTGGGTAGTGTTGGCCAGCTGGGACAGTTGGGATTTGGCTTGCACTTGGAAATGGACACAAGTTTCAGGTGTGGTTTGCTCTGTGTTCCAGGATGAGTAAAGAGAGTGTTTCCAAGCGCAGGTCAGCAGTTGCAGTATCTGTGGTTACTGACAGAAATGCAGTTCTACCAAACAGATTTGAACATTAATGTTTATAGAGAAACCTGCCTTTATGAATGGCAACATCCACTCATAAAGTTCATGGACAATATAATTTAATTAGTGCATTTACTGTGCTCTACAAGAGCAAGTTGAATTTCCACATTTTCTGTTGACTTTAAGTAGCAGTGGGCTGACTTGTCGTCATGTTGGCTGAAATCCTTGCAGTTATTATGTGCTATACTGTTATCTAGTGCCTGAGGCAAAATAAATTACAAAATAGTAAAGAAAAAAACAACCAGCATTAAGTTACTCTAGAAGGAACTTTTTATTCTTCTACGTAGTATCCATGAAACCGAATATATTGCTATAGGGCCATACTTTAAAAGTGTCTTCTAAAACTTAGGAACTTGCATAGCCCTGAAAGCTTCAATCAGAGGTGTTCCCCTTGTGTGGGATATCCTGGACTTAACTGAATTCAGCCCCTTTGCAGCAGAGACCTTGGAAGGTAGCTCAAAGTGTTACACGTTTCTGACGAGCTGTGCCCAATTACCTTCAGCAGAAGTTGATGCTGTTATTTAATAGTTGGAGTGAATCCTCTGCAGCCACCATCCTCCAAATGACTGTTTATGGCTTTCATTTTTCATTGGGATATAATCCAGTGAATTCCCATGCAACACCACCAGCTAGAAAAATCCACATGTTCTTCAGCATGATGCTGGGACTTATCAACACAGCTTCCCTTTGCTGTGTCCTTGAAATTGCATTCATTGAACCACAAGTTTTCTTTTGACCTCGGTCATTCTGTTGTTTATTTCTATTTTTGTTCAGTTTCTCCTATGACAATGTTATTAACAGCTCATATGTTTTTTTTCTGTTCTGTTGTTGCCCAGGGTTGTGCCTTAAATACCGATTAAATGACAATATTTACAGTGTCTGATGAGGCTTGGAAAGCTGAGGTTTATCATCTTTTAGTAAGAATTCTGTTTATCTGTAAAACTGGGAAGAAAAGGGGGAAAATAGAAAAAGAAAACCTTCTTCCCAGAATCCCACTTGGGGTCTCATAATTTGATTTCCTTTACACTATTTTTAGCTGCTAACATTTACGCTTTTAACTCACTTGAAAAACATTTTTTTTCTCATGAATTTCTAGACCATGGCTTTGATACAGAAAAACGGTCTGTCTTCTGTATCTTCTGTAGAAAGATCATTATTAGATTTACTTGGCTTTCTTATATGGTTACAAAAAAATGATAGGGAGACTAATGATGGTTTTTATCGATACAGAATTTTGTCATAATCCTTTAGCAAAATAAATGTACAGACCCAACTGTTAACTGAAAATGAATATACATATCCATATATTCTTGTATATATCCATATATTCTCTTCCTTTCTTGATTTAATAGGTTTAGATATTTTTCTGTGGTTTATATAATACAATGCAATTTTTCCTCATATCTGTTGCATTTACAAAGGGAGCCCAGCACAGATGTTACCTGGAAGCATATAAAAAAGATGTAGAATTTGGCAGAATAAATGAATGTTACCTTCTCTTTTCCGAGGTGCCTGGAAAGCAGCCTCAGTGCAAGGAAGTGTTGGCATGGCAAAGTTCTGCTGTGATTCCCCTTAGTCCTCACTGGGTGGCCTTTTCCTCTGCAGAACTGTTTCCTGACAGAGCTGACAACTTTATTTTTTATTATCTATTTATTAGTTTTATTTATTTATCTATTTATTAGTTTTTTTGTTTTGAGTAATTTGTATTCTCAAGGCATTTTGCCGAATGCTTAATGTTCATTAACATTTGGTTGTTTACCAGGTAGTAATGAAATGGACAGAGACCATGAATTTAAGTTATCCTGTTCTGCCTACCTTTAGAAATCGTTTGTGTTGTAGTTGTAGTTCAGTACTTAGGCATAATTTGAGAATAGATGATGGTGTATATCCTGTATTTAGAATTTTTGCACATGGCAAAACCAACACAATATTCATTAGAATATTGTTTCAGCACCTGTAAAAGCAGGTGCATTCTGCACTATGGAGAGGAGGGGGAAAACAGCCTGTAGCTCTCTTATCAGTCAGATTGAGATTGATATAGTTGATGGAGAAGCAAATCAGTGTAGTTTATTGAATTCTACAGAGTTTTCCAGACTCTGGGATGAGTTCAAAGTCCAATCCATATATATCTAATTATTCAGCAGCTCTAGATTATTTTATGTAGATCCATTCTGTGATGGCAATTTTCTACTTTAAGTGCAGCTGTTCCATCCATCTGGAGTTGTCCTTGCTGGTCCCAGAGGACGGAGGGAGCTGTGAGGGAGGGGCAGTGCAGGGATGAGCCGGGCTGGGGGCACCAGCAGGCTCAGGGCAGGAGGTTTCTTTGGCAGAGAGGTCTCCGGTGAGGTCTTCAGTACCTAAAACAAGCACACTGCTCAAGGTGGATTTTAATCACTCTCTTCCCATGGTGTGTTTTGTAGAAATACTGAAATAGTTGTTGGGATGGGCGATGGAGCACTTCTCTTCCTCTGTCCCAAGCAAATGCCTTCACTGGTGGACTGTAGAGAGTGTTTCTCTTACTTCTTCCCCTCAGAATCAACCAAATAAAACCAACTTTAGCAGAAGAATTTATAAGAAAAAGAGAATTACGCTGCACCCAGTGCTGAGAGATTTCACTTGGGGTGCAGGAGACAGAGTTTCAAGTTTTTCATCTGAGTCAGAGGTGAAATATGAGATTGAGTTATTCATGCCCACAATTAATATGGTCTTTTTTACCCCTTCCCCTATTTCTGTCTTTTTCTTTTTTTCTTTTTTCCCCAAAGCATCTTCTTGGTCACCATTTCATCCCTTTGCAAGATAAGAATAAGTTGGCAATGTCCAAGAGTCCTTCCTCATATAGCACCCCCTCCCAGATTGATATTTCAGTAGGCAGCACACAGAAATGCAGCAGAGAAGTTTAGGCATATACAGATTTTCCAGGGGAAAAGCTAAAAGATAGGAAGTAGTTTTACAGCATCAACTTGCTAGAATTTATTTAATTGCAACTGCTCAAATAGGGTTATTTTTAGATATAGCTGTGAGTGATACATGATTATTTGTGTCTCCATGGGATTTCTTAATTCCTGAGAACCTCAGCAGCTGGGAAGGTGGAAACTGGAGTACAGTTAATATTCCTTGTCATTACATCCATTTGGAAACAGGGAGCTATGAGCAAAAAATATCCTGTGTATATGATGTCATTATTCAGGTCTCAAAACAGTGTGAGAATATACTTTTATTTCTAAAACACAACCGAGTTCATAGGAACTTTATTCAGATTTTTCAGTCTGATTTGAAGAATTAAATGAGAGATGATAAAAAAGGAAGTTAATATCTTAAAAAATAGTTGTTTCTTAGAGAAATGTTTTCATTTCTAGATGGAATTTAATAGACTATGTCATAGAACTTCACTTTGGGACAACTTCTATGCCATGCTCCTTAAAATTTGGTGGTTTTTTTCTGGTCCCTTTGCAAGGAGATTTTTATTTTGAGTCTCTAAAACCTAGGAAGTGCTACTTTAATAGCAAAAATGGTAATAAAGACCTGAGAAATCTGAACTGATGTACTAATATAATTTTTTAGGAATGAGGCTTATGTCAAAGTAGAATGCACAATCTCTAGAAATAACCATTTTCTCTGTTCTCAAAGAATCCATTGGAGAGCTCATCCACAAGGAATTTACTGCAAGACTGTGGTCTCCATCTGTTCCTGATGGATATAAGCACCTTCCTTCTCTCCTGTGCTATCAGAGCTGTGATACCAAATTGGAAAAGTATTCCAGAGCGGTATTTCCAGGCTTTATTCTTGCAGTCAGCTTTGAACTCAGTAAAAAGATGCCACAATTTTTTGGAAATGAATGCTTAGCCTAGCCAACTTTTTAACCAGATATGATCACAAATGTCCCAGGAAATTAATAATTCCAGTAGTAAAGAGAATTGGTGGATTGTGGAAAACCCTTGTGCTGCGTAATAGTTTGCTTATTAAGCCATCTGTTCTTTCTCTGGTACAAGCACATTTGGGATGGGGACACTTTACTAGGCACTGCAGCATCCCTCACTGTGGCTAATCTACTGCACTAATTAAAGATCAGCTCTTCCAAATAAAAATATCAAACATACAAAGCTGGAGCCCAGCTCTCCCTTTGGCGTGAAGGACCACATGGCAGGAAGTTTTTTCCTGGATTTCAGTGCATATTTTCCTTCCCACTTGTTCTTTAGTGCAAGGGTGATTTAAGGCAATAGCACACGCAGCACCATCAGCAATCTGTTCTCTGATTTTTTAATGCAGGCCAGGACACACACATTTCTGTGCAGCTGCACCTCGGAGTGCAGTCTGTGCCTCTCGGGGGGAGCTGGGGGCATTTGTGGCATTCCAGCCTCCTGGGCGCTGGGGCTGAGCTTTGCCTCCATCACAGCCACACCTTAAGGCCTCACATATTGGTTGTCCCACTGCAGCTCCTTACACTGAGTTAAACATTTGATGAGTTTTAGTCCTGTTCTGGAGGTGTTCAGATTTCTGAACTCGCTTGTATCGTCAGTACCGAGCTCGTGCATTAGGAGAATGGGAACTGCTGTGGGGGGTCTCCATCCTTAGAAAAGGAGGAGAGACCCTTTCTTAAGGGAGATCAGGAAGAGCCCTTCAGCAGCACCTTTCCACGTCCATCAAGGCAGATTCTCATTGGGGTCCCCTTTCTGCTTCAGCAGCTTCCAGTGCTCTGCCCTGGGACTGTGCCTCTGCTGCTCCCCTCCCTGGGGCCGGGTGCTGGCCATGCTGATCTCTCCAGATGCCTCTACTGCTCCCAGCATGGTTCCTGTCCCAGCAGATCCAGCTGTGTTCCCCTTCCTGTCCTGCATCCCTGCCTGTAGCGAGGTGGGATGGAAGGAGTGCATTGGGCTGGGTTGGGCTGGGCTTGTTCGAGGAGAGGGAAGGACTGCACTGGGCTGGGCTGGTCCCAGGGGAGGGAAGGTTCCAGGGCTGGGCTGGTTCGAGGGGAGGGAAGGACTGCACTGGACTGGGCTGGTTCCAGGGGAGGGAAGGTTCCAGGGCTGGGCTGGTTCGAGGGGCTCAGCAAACATCCAGCGAGTTCTGCAAGGAAAATCTCCCTGTGTCGAAGTGCACTGATTTTGATGGTATCATCTTTTGGAATTTGTAAGAACCTTGTTCAATCCCATGGTGAGATGAAAGGTTGACCGTCTCATAAGTGTATAAATATTTCAATGCTGGGAAATTGCAGGGCTTGTAAAACAAGTTGAGCGATTTTTACATCCAAAGGGATCGGATGGTGTTGGTTCCTTTTGTTGTCTCACCTTTGTGCTGTGATTGAAGGATCTCTACCTCCCTGCAGAGGTGGAAGCCCTGGTCCAGGGAAGCAACCGTGATTAAACGTTTCCCTGAATCAGCACCTTACAGAAATAATTACAAATTTTGTCTTACTCGAGGATAAATGATTTCCTATTATCTCTTCTCCATCCTTTCAAACCTGCCTCTTACCTCTAAATCTTGCCATCTGTCTTGGGTGTGTTGCTGCATTATGGTCACATCATCATTGATTTGCTCTTTGGGGCTAAACAAAGCAAAGTAGGGCATATTGTATTGCTGCTTATGTGCTTTTATCAGTGTTTTACTTCACGTTCCCCAGCTCGTGAGGGACTGCAGTGGCTACAGATGGGCAGAGAATGCACCATTTTCTGTGATACAGATTTTGTGTTCCAAATATTATGAGCCAGCACATGCTGTCCCTGGGATGTGCTGCGTAGGGTGAGATCTTTAGCACAGAACTGCCTAAAAAATGTTAAGCCTCCCTCATGAGACTCCACATTTTAGGATTAAAGGGTGAGCTTTCCGACATTCAGATGTAGAGCAGCTTTTCTTTTGAAGCAATGTTTTATTAGAAGACCAGTAATTGAAGTGATTTTATTCTTTCTCACTCCCCTAGTCCTTCTCATTAAAATAAATTAATAAAGTAGATCGTAATGAAAAGAAGCAATGGCTTTAAAATGAAGATCATTCTTCTTGGAATGACAGTTTAGTTTTGTATCCTTTGAGATTGCACTAGTGAAAAATGGGTCACCAGAGCCATCCCTGTTCTGCAGCTTTCCAGAATCAGAAGTGCTTCTGGACCTCGTGCTATGCACATTTGTAGGGCAGTCCTGAGCCCCAGCACTGCAGTTTTTTAGTTGCTGGCAAAGGAAACAAAGTGTAAAAGAATCCCTGTGAGACAGGTCACAGAGGAAATGACAGAGGGATCCCAAGGTGTGGAAGTGGCAGCATGGAACACAACCTGGCTTTTGGCACCGGGTTGCAACCTGCTCTGTGCTGGGAACTAGAGCATGGGGACACTGGGAAGTTCCTGTCTGACACAGGCTCCTGATGGGAAATGAAATGCTGATACAAAACTAAATTATGTATTTTTAAAAATAACTCCTATAGCATAACATTTCTCTTCTGGAATGTGCCAGGAAATTTATTAAGGAATTTTGGTTATTCTATGCTCTTAGGGTACATTTTCACCTAGTAAGCTTCTCAGACACAGTTCTCTAATTGATACTAAATCTTGCTAAAAGCCAAGATTTATCCTCATTTCCTGCTAATTTCAAGGGAGTTGAAAAGAGGCAGCTAAGTAGCTAAAGATGACAAACACCTTTTTCCCTCCAGTGTTCTGTGAAATTAACATGATAAACCCAAGCTTTCCATTGTTCTGGGAACTCTTCATACCGTGTGTTTGAGAGACATATTTTTTTACTTTTAAACTTCAAACAAAATTAATTAACTGGAAAGGCTTTGATGAAAAAAAAATCTCCTTTTGATACCAGCAAAGTTATATGGAGGTATTGTAAAAATGCTAACATCAGAATTTTCATTGCATTAAAGAAAATTGATCAAATATAGTGTGAGTCCCATCCTTTGGGAGCTGTTAGGTTTTATTGGCTCGATGACCCTGTTTATTGCTTAAGTACGCTTTTGCTGCCCCCCTTGTTCCTTCTGTTATTCTTCCATTGCTGGGGAAGAGAAACCCCACAGAACCTGATGTGTTACTCTCATAGTGCAGCAGAGACAGTTTCATGGCAGCAAATAAATTAATTCTGTTCCTATTAATGATGGCTGTTTAAACCATTTCACCCAGTAATCATTAGGACTCCCAATTCCATCTTTCCAGCGAAGCAAAATGTGCTCAGGCTCTCTGGTAAATGCAATAATCCATGAGAACAGATAAAGGCTTGTGCAGGGAGCTTACAGGGAGATCGTACAGCTCCCACTGGATCTCGCCTGGCAGGATGTTAAGGTGCTGTGGGGAGGCTGTAGGTGTGATATTCAGGATGATGGATGTGTGCTGCCTGCTGGGGCTCGGTGCTCACAGGAGTCAGTGCTGGGAGAGAAGGATTTGCTTTGAGCAGAGGCACACTGGGAGCACTGTTCCAGCAGTGATAGTCCCTATTCCCCTGGGAGCTGGACAGAGCTTCTGGGAAACTCTGCAGCACAAGGGTGAACAGCCAGTCACACAGGCAGCTCTAGTTCTTTGTCATCTTTTGAACTTTAGAGGCAGAGCACTGACTGCAGAGAAATTCATGCTCCTAGACCTTGCTCTGATGTTCCATCCAGGAGTGCAGAGCTCTGGTGACAAAGGAAGGTCTCCCCTTCTCTGAACATCGCAGCAGTCCTGTGCTCTGACCTTTTCTTCCTAGCCCAGGAGTGTTCAGGAATGCAGGAGTACCCTCTAGTACAATTTGATCGTTAGCAGTTGTGGAAACCAAGCACCAAAGAGGGCCCAGACGTGGGGATTCCGAAGGTGCAGCTCAGCTGTCACTGCACTGCCACAAAACCAGTTTAATTGAGGAGGATAATACAAGAAACTCAAGTGAACAGGCAGAGCTAGGTGGAATGCAGAGCAGCCTCAAATCAATAGCAGTCAGGTTGCATTATGAAGGAGTTGTGAGGTGCTGGTGTTCAAGGTCTGTCAAAGTTTCCATAGTAGACTTCTGTTTTCAAGGATTTAAAACTAAGTGTAATATCAGTGTGGAAACTTGCAGCTTGAATATCCAGATTTAACATGCTGTATCTGGGAAAACAAAAGGATACTCAGGGAGGCAAGCATTTTTTGAGATTTCATTTTATTTCGAGCCTGCCTCCTTGTCTCTAGCCTTGATTTTCTAGGGAATGTAAATCAACCACGACCTACAACTGAGAAAACACACCTCATAGCCTAAGAAAGAACTGATTGTCAGGATCAGATTTTGCAGCTGGCGTGCCCCATGCAACTCTGTAAGAATTTGACTTTGCCTAAATGGGAATATATAATCTTTAGTTAAGGGGCAAATAATTTTAAATACTTTTATTCCCAGGTTTTAAATGTCAGATTTTATAAGACTCTACAGGCATAAGGGCATGTACTCAGATATTTCTAAATAATTTAAAATATTGAACAATATATCATAGCACTTATTTTAAAAGATGAGGGAAAATAAAAAAGAAACCCACCTGTTTTCAGTGGGGGTGTTTTGGCTTTTTTGTTTGTTTTTAAGAAAAAACACATAATTTTATAATTTTGTTGTTGAATTCGTTAAGCATAAGCTTGAATTTCAGTTCAACTACTTATGCTTAGATTTGCATTCCATCTCCAATTAATACTGGCCTCAGCATAAAACACACACTAGCATAAGGTTTTCAGTGTGCCTGTGTCACATTTGGAAAATGTGTGTGCATTAAAGGTGATCTGAAGGGAGCAATGTTTGGAAGTGTTCTGTAATGAAATAATAATGCTGTTTCAAACTGATGTAACAGTGTAAGGATCACCTTAACAGTGGCAGTTCCTGATGACCTGGAGCACAGGGTGGGTCCTTGTGTGTTCTGAGTCCCCAGCTTTTGCCTTCATGGTAAGGGCGAGCTTAAGAAATTACCAAGCCTGAACATTGAAGTCACATGTATGGAATGGATTCCTTCAAACTCTGTCTGCTTTGCCACAGTGAACCAACCCTGCTTTACTTGTTGGCTGCCTATTTATCAAGGTATTTATTTTAACAACACTAAATAAAAAATGACAGAGACTTATTTGTTCTCTAAACAATGGCAGAGCTTCAGCAGTCTGTCTGAAGTTTGAAAGAGCAGTTCTGCTTCTATATAATAATAATGTAATAACATAATAACTATGTGTGGCTTGCAAAGGATGGGAGGGCAGATCTGTTCTGTGTGGAGAAGAGTGTCAGAGTAAACATGAAGTGGCTGTTGTGGTTTGCTTGAGCAAACCAGATGACTCAGTCTTTTATTCGCAGAGGAAGTTAAAAGTTGGCTCATGTTTGCCCATCTGAGAGGAGGGTGACTGGGACAGAGCATCCCCTTGGGCCTTCTCTGAGAACCCCTTCCCACTTCCTGGAAACCAGCCTCATACATTCCCCCTTGGAAAGGCACATGGGAATGCACTGACATAGTCATGTTTATAAAGCAATATAAAGTTCTGACCTTAGTAAACATCTCTAATCACTTATTGAGGGGGGTGGGGGGGTGGAGGGTTGGATACTTAGCCTAAAAAATGAAGAGAAAAAAAGATGTATTTATGTTTGGTAAACTTATTAGGAACTTTGTGACTTACTGGGCCAGGGAACAGCTCCCTAAATCTGCATCACGTCTGTCTACCCTCAGACTTCTGTCAGCCTGCAGTCTGAAGCTGAAGGCTGTGTGTACGTGCTTCCATAGCCTCCCAGCAGCCAGCAGACCCGGCAAAAATTATTCAGAGGGCTTTTTGCAAGATTACTGCTTCAGGGTATAGAGAAATTGTACTAATCTGTCAAAACATTTCTGCTTATATAATTGCCTTTTTTTTCCCCTCTTCTGAACTTGTTCCAATAGAGAGCATGTGCCTCAGTCCCCTCTTGATTCTTCTTTTTACAGAAACAAATGTCAGCAGGACCCCATTTGCAATTCCCCTTAGTGGCAAAGACAACTTCTGGGCATCAAAGTCATTTTCTAACACATGGATTAACATGACATTGTGTTTCTGATGCATTTGCAACAGATATTAATGTGTGGTGGCTCTTTGTGTTGTGATGGTTGTCTCTTCACATTTGTGTGTCTGTGACCTCAGTGATGGCTCCTGGGTCCCCTGCTGTGGGAAATATTGGATCATAGAATGGACACACCTTCCAATTTCCTGCATTCCGAATATTGCCCTTGAAATTTCTAACAACTTTCAGATATACAATGAATTAATTATTACACTGATCTAGTTCTCTGCTCTCGAGTATAACACATCCATTTGAATACTCCTCTGAACTTGAAAGGCAGCCAGCAGTTCTGTTTTGTGTCTCAGCTCATTAGTGACCTCACTTGCAGTTGCAGTTTAATTCCCCCAGAATGCATTTAGGCTGCAACCTGCTGTTAGTGCCCCTGTCCTTACTGGGGTTGGAAGTGTGTCAGATGTGGCATTTAAGATTTAACACCACAACATATAAATATATAGAGCAGATTTCTGTAAGGCAAATGATGGGAGGTCTGCCCTTGCTACACTGACAATGACTGAGAAAATGCTGATTGGGTTTCTTAGAGGAAAACTGAACATTTCAAACTCTAAGAGAGTGCTGTGCATGCTACAGAGACTTTGGTGTTTGAGATCTGTTAGAACAAGAGAGGACTGCATCCTTAGTACGTCTGCAAATTGATGGGACCTGGATAACCCAGATAAGATGCTCACCTTTTAATTTGGCTGAAAGGGATGATTTAGTTTGCATTTCTAGCTCCAGATTTTAAATCTTCCTCTCCTTATTGATATAATACAGAAGAATAAAGCAAACATATTTTTAATGGACCACATCCATAAACTGCTTACTGCTACATGCTACAGAGGTAAGCAAACTGCAGTGAGTGGCTGCAGGATAGTATCACATGAGGAATAATCCCAGTACACCTCGTTCTTCCATGCTGAGGAAGGCACCCTTGAAGCACCTGCACGGCACTTTGGTTAAGTGTGGTGAATTCCACCTTTGTAATAAGGTGCCTAAGTAAAATTGCTGCTAACCTTTATTAGTGGCAAATATTTTCTTTTATAAGCTTTCTAAATTAAGTGGGCCTTGTTATGAAAAGAAAGTTCTCTGTAAGCAGAATGAATGAGCAAAGCAAAAACATAGAGCCCTCATGGAAGCTGCTAAACAACTTTTCCATCTGGCATCAATGAGTGCTGTCATACATGAGTATTCTCTTTCTATTGCAGTAATCACTTACTGAACAAACCCCTTTTTTCACAGGATCACTTCTTTCTGCATTTTTCTAAATTTTGGTCTGTTTTCCACTAGTAAGTTGTGAGGTTTGGGGAGAAATGGTACTCATCAAATGGATTTTCTCAAAATTCAAAACTGAAATGTACAAAGGCAACCCCTTAGAATTACAAAGAAGAAAAACCCCTTATTTTTGTCTGCCATAAATGGCAGGCTCTAACAATTGCATTCATTAAGAGTAAGGCTACACAATATTTTCTCTAACAGAGCTCGGTCATTCCACTGTCTTCAGCTGTGGGAAGTTGCCCTTCAGATAAATAAATAAAATAATAAACTGAGACGCAGCAAATTAGCTTCTGGAAGCCAAAACTCCATTTATGATAAGAGTGGTAGAGGAAAAAGGTAAAAGCAAAATTTTTACCAAGGGGGTTTTGTGTACTACTAGTGAAGCCTCTGTCTGGGAGTCTTTATAATCAGCACTGCTTGATGAATCCATGTATTCAGAACAGCAAAATCACAAAAAAGAAACCCCAGCACCAAACCAAACAGTTTGTTACAGCATTGAGATAGTTCATCTCTGTCACGTTTCAGAATGGGACAGAATAAATGGATTTCAGATAACTCAAGAAGCCTGCAGCATCCCTGGACAGTGGGCTAGTTAGTGGGAGGACACAAACTGATCAGATAAATACACTTGTGGTTCACTCCTTATAATGACTTTGCTACATTTTGCCAGCCTGGCTTGACAGCACGGCACTGGTGAATTGGAGTTCAGCTCGGGCAAGGTGTTTTAGAGAAATCCCCAATCCCTACTTTAATCATCCCAGAATCTGATGGGTGGCTCTGAGAAGGGGATGATGATGAGAGGCTGCCAGGAGCATGTGGGGCATTCAGTGGTACAACACTGAATGGCAGGATGTATAAACAACAGACAAAAAGTGCTTTGAGAGAGTAAAACTCCCCAGAGGATTCTGTTTGGAACATGCTGCCTTATTCCAGCTCTCTTGGGGTGTGGGGTTTTTCTCTCCAAATACATGTGCAAAATATCTGGAGCTCAGTTTCTGTCCTTCCTTCCTGTTGTTAGCATGGTCTGTGTAGCACAGAGGGGCAGGCTGGGGAGCAGCAGCAGAGGGTGTGTTGGTGAGACAGAAAAACGGGACGCATCCCATTGTCCTGCGCTCACTCAGGCAGGAGAGTCACTTCTGCTGCCACCTGTTGTCCCAGGAAGCCCAGATACATCAGGCATGGATGCAGTGAGGGAAGTCCAGAAGGCAGAATTTGGAGTATTGTTGTCATGGTACTTACATTCTTTAATTTCTAATATAAATCATTAAAGTTAGGAATTGCACAAAGTAACTGAGGCATAAAAGCTTGGTAGGGGCTGTGTCTGTTCTTGGGTTGCATTGGGATCTTCAGACAAATGGCCCTGGTCAGTGGGAAATTAGGGACAGGCTAATGCTTGTAAACATCGAGGGCTTCAGGGGAATGGCCTTTCTTTGTGATACCAGATGTTGTCTGCTAAACTCTGCTACTGACCCTGTCTCTGCCTGAGTAAGAGGAAGAATTCTCCCCCAGACTCTCCTTTCCTTTTCAGGTGCAGTAACTATTAGAATTTGGGTGGGGCTGGAACAAACCCATTAATTCGGATGTTCAGATGCCAGGTTGAGGGAGATCGATCCTTCTCCCTTGGAACCTCTTCATCCTCTGTGTTCTGTGCAGTTGCTGTCTTTGCTCTGGAAAATCCCTTTGTCAACTGTGGAGCATCTTCTGAGGAATGTCCTGTCACTCCTGCTGCTCGTGAAATGCTTTACTCTGCAGTAACCCCATCTGTGTCCACATACCAACATTTGATGTGTTTGTAACCCAGATACATTCCTCAAACTGCTGATAAACAAGTGTCAAAAATTTGCATACAAAATCTGGTCTTCTGCCTCTGTAGCTAAGGCACCCGTCTAGCAGGATTTTCCTGCAGGAATTAGGGCAGAAAAGGAGCCCTGAAATATTTAATGAAGAATTTACACTTTGAAAAAGAAAGCAAAGTAAATATACCCATAGCTAAGCGAGCTGCCCCACAGCTGCTTGATACAAAAACGATGTCTAGCCTGGAGATGAGATATGCTTGCATCTCCCTAGTTTGTGGAAAATCTCTGGCCTTATTTAAGAACTTCTCTCAGTTGTTGCTGCTTTTAATCTGCACTCTAATAGCCAGTCACTCTCTCTGCAGGGTGGAATTCTGGCAGTGTTAGTTCCAGGTACAGCCGGGGAATATTCTGTACACTGAATTCCTGTGCCTGAAGGAACAGAAGTATTGTCTTGTCATTTTCAAACCTGTTGCTGCATTTCTGATTATTTGTTTTGCTCATGGACACATATTGCAAACCTGCCCTGGTAAACAGTAATTTGCAAACTGCTTTGTTTGCTTTTTAAGTGGGTTTGTCTGACCTCTGCTGTGCCCAAAGGCTTGGAGTGATTGTGATTCTTCTAATGTAATTTTTAAAACTAAGACACTTCAGTCTTTATTCAATTAACACAGGTTGGCTAAGACAGTTAAACTTTTTTTTTTTTTTTAATTGAACAGCTCTCATTTTGTTCAAGAGTTTAAAAAATAGGTTCTGTTGTATTTGGTATGATTTACAGTAAGTTTATTCAGGCTGTAAAATATGCCTTTCTCTTCTCTCTATTGCTGATGCTTCTTCTTCCCCTTAACGCTAGATAAAAATTCTATTTGTTTTCTCCCTGCCTATAAAACTCATAATCCATTGTAACCTTCGTGGGTTTTTTGCCGTGTCACTCAGGGCTCTTCTCCTTGTTTTGCTGTGGGTTGTTTTCAGTCAAGGAAATATCCTTTCTAAAATGGCCCTGGATTAAACCAGGCTTCAGTCATGCTAAAATAGAAAGGAAAAGATGGGTTTGATTTCCAGGAGCTTTTCAGCAGACCTGTACTTCTACACTGCATGATGCTAGAGACTGAAGGAAAATCTCCTTTGGAATTAAAGGTCATCTGTTCTTCTCACACTGCTGCCAGAATTTCCAAATGGTCAAAAGATTACTAGGAAGCTCTAGCTGAGCATGGCTCTGCTGAGGTCTTTAAGTAATCTTGGTGTCAAAGAAACAAGATCTATTTTGAGTCTCTAAATGCTCTGTTATCATCCTGGTTTTCTTTTCCCCTGAAATGCTGCCACCTTCTGTTTAGTGGTTTTGGGAGTGGGTGTATGAATAAATCAGACAAAATCCCTCACTCTCTCAGGGCACAACTGAAAAGCAAAATTCTAGATGAACACCTGCCCAAATATTGCCTTAATTTTCTCCATCTGAATTCCATTCATCTAGTTTGACATGATTAAAATGGAAAACCTTTTAGCACATGGAAATTTCAAACGTTGAGTTGTCTTTTATTCCTGCAGTATAAAATGAATTAAGGGGTTGCATTTTGACAGCCTATTTCCAAAGCATGCATCTGTAGTCTGAATGAAAAGGAAAAATATTACAAAAGTTACTGAAAGAGAGAACACTGAAAGGCTTTGTCTTGGTGTGAGGGATGAATGAGCAACCTCCAAAGTTCTGCCTTTGAGGGAATACAGGAGGATGCTTTGAGGACCTTTTCGATGCTGCTGATAAAATGGTTTAGCAATTATTTATTCATTCATTAATTTTATTGCTGCAAATTGCACCCCAGATGTTTTTTCTTTCCTAGTTTGATATTTATTCCAACCACCTCCCACTCTGCACCTTAAGGCCTTTGCATTCCAGTCTCACACACCCTGAGCTTGCTTTCCTTCACTTTTCTACTTCCTTCCTAATCACATCTGTCCAGAGAAATAATCCTCTCTGCCTCATGTCAAAGCTCCACTGTTTGTATTTGTATTGCAGACTGTGGGATTATATTGTATTTTTCTAGATCCCCCTTTCTATGAAATAGCTTTTGTTTACTTTGTTTGCAGTTGTGAGTTTGATGTGATAGTGTTCACAGAGGTTGTTCCTGGTGGTCCTCCTTGGGAAGGATCCATTTAGGATATGCTGAGATCCCTGTGTGGGAACCAGTGACAAATCACAAGTAAATCCTGGAAGATGCTTCCTGAAAGTGAAGAAAATTTAAAAAAAAAAATTGGTTCTAGAAGTACTTTTCTGTCACTTAAAATCCAAATGTCTGAATTTGCCTCAGAGGGTTCAATAATGTAATTCTTTGCTTATCTGGCATGTAATGGAAATGTGTGTACAGTTGTCCCAACCTTGTGGGTACTGCAAGTGCAGTTCCTGTGTCATTCATGAATTCCTGCAGCAGCAGTGTGCTCATGTGCCTGGAGTCACAAGCTGGATAAAATTATCTATTCTTGATCCCTCTAATTGACAGTACAATTGATTTTATGGATATACTTAGGAGGGTTTATGACCTTTCAAAATAATATTTTAGATAATTGTGATCTCTGCAAGTTTGATTTCTACATATAAAACTGTGTATTATAATGACACTGTTCAAAACAATTCAGTTGAGAAGCTCTTGAAAGAATCATCATGCACACTTCTAAACTAAAAGTTCTTTCTAGGTAAGCTTTTATTACACAAGATCTATGGATTTTAATCTTCACATCAATTTAAATATGATGTAACCTTTTTCAGTGAAAAAAATCCCCCAAAACCAAACTACCACTTGCTTCCAGTTCTTCCACTTGGCCACCTTTTCAAAGTCAAAAACTGCAGATAAATAGCTGTGAGATAGAGAAATGTACTGGTGGTGATTGTTCCTTCCATCATCCAGATTTCAATGTGAGTGAGCAAACTCTTGTCCAGTCTCTCCTGATCTGGATAAACACACCAGGGACACTCGAGGGGCGTTGGTTTGTGCAGGTTCAGGGGATGATTTACTGCCTTCTGTCACTGGGACTGGATTTAAATCCAGTGGGGGATTGCTGCCTTTGCCCCACGAGTGGGGTGTGGAAATACACAAATATCTGTGGGAAATATCTGGGAACATGCAAATATCTGAAGGAAAGTCACAGGATTTGGTGAAGGGGCAGAATTGGTGAGCTTTGACTTGAAGAGGAAAGAACAGAGGTGAAACTGTTGGAACACAAATTCACAGACTCAGGACCTCTTTTTAATTCATCTTCATTTGGAAGGTTACAGGAGACATCGGTCTCAGGCAGGCAGAGAGGCTGCAGAGTGTTCTCCTCGTGGCCTGGGGGCAAAGCAGGGCACATTGCCATGCATCTTCACCTCCCTCTTGATGCACCTCCCCTTGGGACTCCAACTTGCTTTATTGTCAGTGCTTTTCTAAAGGATGTCTTGTTGTCTCTTTATTTTTGTCTTTTTCTGACAATTACGCCTCTCCCTTTAGGCAAGAAAAGGAAGTATTGTCTTTTAGCCTGAACCAAACCTCTAGACTTAATTTTCTTGCCTCAATTTACTGATTATAACAAATTACTCTAATTGCTCTGCTGGTCAGTCTTGCCCTGGCCAGCTCATGCTAGAAAGCAGAAAAAATTCTGTGCATTCCAGTCAGGTAATAGGCAGAACAAAGAAATTGTACAAATTGCTATCAGATGGCATACTTGCCTTGATTTGCACCAGACTACTTAAAAATCTGCCTAACGTGATTTTTATTAGACTTGTAGCATTTATATGTCCTGTTTTTTTTTTTTAATATGTAGGAGTTAAAAGCCTGCTGATAAAGCAGGTTGTGTAAATTCCTATTACCTACAATATCGTTACTGCCTACATAAAGCTTAAATATTTGATTTTTGAAACTGATTCTTGCAGACAAAGCAAAGAGCTGCCTGGAGCAAGTTTGGACCTGGGATAGCCTGAAACATGCCAGGCTCTGCTGTGGCCTAGCTCCTCTCCTGCAGGGAAGCTGTACAGATCCCTCCCTGGTGCTTCCAGAGCTGCCCAAGAGAGTGACACCAGATTTCCTGGACTGGGAGCTCTGAGCTGCCCAGCTCTCTGCACTCCTGATCCCCTCCTGTTCAGTTCCTTTGGTGTGCCAAGTGTCTCTGAGGTGGCTTTTTGTTAGAGCAGAATCTTGAAGATGAACAGCTGTAGGGAACAAAATCACAAAATTAATTCTCAGTCCTAAGAAGCCAGTTGTCCTTCTCATCTTGTGGTACCCACATGGAAAAGATGAGGGGGGAGCTTGGTACCAAGGATCCAAGGAGTTCAGAGCCTGTGTGTGCAGGAAGCTGGGAGAGCACTCACAGTAGCATGGCACGTTGTGCTTAATGCTGTTAATGGAATTTTGTAAGACACATTAGAACAACAATCAGAGTTCGCTCAGATGTGCTTTTCAGGCCACATTTCTGAATTCCATGCTACCCCAGAGCTCCACATCCTTGGGAACTTCTGGCACTGGGTAGACATGCATTAACCACCTCACAGGTTACCTCACTCCAGCTGGGATCTAAAGCATCATAATTAAAAAAGAACCTAATAGATGAGGTTTATCTTGTCTGCACCAAAAGGTAAAAATATCCTTAAAAAATAAAAAGCAGAGAATTTATTCAGTGACACAATCTGAAACGACAATGACAGTCTTCTCTGTGAATTTCCTTCTACTGAGGCTTTCAATCTAAACTGTAATGTTATTAAAAATAGTTAGTTTGGGTTTTTTCACTTTTGTCTCGCTCCTTTTATCAATTCATGTTTTGGTTATCAGACACTTTTTAGTGGGTACACATAAGTAGACTTTATAAAATAAATATTTCACTGTGGGACTACAGCTTAAGGTCATATCGGTGATAGTTTAAATAATTGAAGAGTTTCAACGTCGTTGTGAATTGGTCTGTAAAAATCCATTCTTTTCTCACTGGTTCTAGTGAGGATATTTAAAAACAATATGAAGGCATAGTGATGGAATATAACATCCAGTAAGAAAGAAAAAGTACTTGCAGAGTGGTTTTATGGATTGTTATAGCAGCATGCAGTGGAAGAGTTGGTGTATTTATATGTAGGATTACCTTCATAACTTCTAAGCTTGGGTGCATCCCTGATTTTGCTGAAGATCCTTGTCTCTCTGTCTTGTGCTGTGCATGTCATGTTCAGCAGCCTTTGGTGCCATTCCCCTGTCAGCCCTGCTCTCAAGCAGCTCTGGGGACAGTGAGTGCAATGTGGACATTTTTGGGGTGTCTGAGGGGATTGTTTGCCTGTAAGTGCTGTTCTCTGAAATACATGGGAGCAGTTGTGTTCCTGCATGAACTCCCTGCCCCAAGCAGAATTCCCATCGTTTTCAGCTCCAAGGAGCTGGCTGTGTTTACTCTGTGCAGAATGGCCTCGAGCCTCAGCCAGGGGGAGTTGGGTGCTCTGGGCTGCACCCCTAGGAGGGGCTGGATTCACCTCCTGGCCCCTCTGGATTCACATCAGTTTATCTTCAGAGTTAACACAGGGTAATTACTGCCCTGTGTGTAATTACCAGCTATGTGCCCCTCAGCCCAAAAGCGTCCCAGTCCTTGGGGGCTCCACTGCTGAGCTCCTGCCCAGATTGTGGATATGTCCTTTCCTTTCACAGCACTTCGTGAGGGGGTCAATTAAAGTGAAAGCTGGCTTAACTGGTCCTTTGACACTGATGGAAGCATGTGAATTCCTGATGAACCTGAGTGGAAAGTAAATGTAGGGATGCTCAGTTCCATTTTTATCGTCTCAGACGTTGCACATGGTTTTGGTGAGGATGGGTGCTTCTGGAGTACTTCACTCTGTGCTTCCTGGGTGTTTCAGAGGAAGAAAGATTCAGAAGTAATTGCAGATAATTCTAATAGAAAAGGATTTGCATTCTGTGTAACTAAAGAATTGGTACAATTTTTCTCAAAGGCTCTTTGTTCTACATTTTTTTTCAAAGATCGGTTATTACTTCCTAGTAATTCTACAACTAGAAATTCACAGAATGCAAGTTACTATTGTAGCCTTAATTAGAAAATGTAAGCAAGAAAACACAACTTAATTCATTAAGCAAGTGTTCTAGTCAATCTACTGATTTCCTGCTCATTTGAGCCTTCTGCTTGCTTCAGGGAATTTACGTATCTGATATATTTTCTTTAAATTTATTTGATTCTTTTAATTTAATAAAACTTGCCTTATTTTCATATCTAGTTTTAGTATTGCATAAGGTACAATATCCAAGGTTTCAAGCCTTAACTTTTTAAAATAAGTTTATCAGTTGTACCAAGGGGATTAGTGGTTTGACTTTAAATAGCACATGAAAAACAGCTGGAAATCATATTTATATGTGCTTGGAATTTGTGTCAGTGTTCCTTTGTGTAAAGAAATAGGATGAGATTCTGTTTGATTTAAATGTTTAAAATAATATCTTTATATGGGAAGAAAATCTAGTAGTATCTTGATTCTCTTTTCAAATAAATGACAGGTATGGGATTACTTATATATATGAGCTAAAACTTCTGTAAAACACTGTCGCAGGGCTTTAGTCTCCTTTTTTTTAAGGAATTTTTCCCGTAAAAAAGACTCCTAAGAAATTCTAATAATGCTACTTAAGGAGAA